>VXAK01007051.1:0-14380 GCA_013399435.1 Arenaria interpres | reverse complement strand
TGAAGATTCTGTGATTCTGTCTGGTCCCATCAGACCCTGAAGTTCAGGAGATCAGCATGCACCCATTTGCACTCGATGTCTGAGATAGATAGTCTACAGTGTTTAACCCAGTCTGCATAATATAGTAATTTTAATGAATGATTCATTGTACTTCTGACTGGATTTTTTCCTGTGAAATCTGAAATCTTAAGTCCAAATATAAAGCAGTGAGGACAAGTGCCAATTCTTCGTTTCGTTCACCATCTTTTTTCAATTCTCTCTCCCCCCAGGGCTCTCCAGGAACTTCAAAACGTAGAAGTGCCAATTGTAACAACAGCTAAACTAATTAACAAAGGATTATGGGCAGCATGCCCTTGCCTTGAATCCGATAGAGGCTGTTGAACCCATCCTGTTGTGGCATTCTTGGTTAGTGCAGTGCTGCTACGTAGCAGTATAATGCAGGATTTTACACAATGAGACTGAACTTGACAGAAAAAAACTTCCTTGTGGCTCAAACAACATGAACAATGCTCCCCATCCCAGAAGGTAATTTTAAATTGGAGTATATTTTAAATTCTGCACTAGTACAAAGATGTTTATAGTTTCTAGTACACTTGTCAGTAGCTGAAATGCTTTGTTATTTACTTCTGACTTGAGCGCTTTTTGCGGTAGTCTAAATTGGGTGTATTTGTCAGCAATTTTAGTCTGTTTACAAAATCACATCTTGTGAAATTCTGTATCTCATGCTGGCAGTAACTGCTGCACTTTCAATGTTCCATGTATGATTTGTTTTTTGAAACAAGCTGTAGAACTACACCCAAGGAAGAGCTTCAGTCTCTGAAGTTACCATGTAAAGCCAGTGCTGCTTTTTCAGAAGCTAAAGCTGGTGTTGGGTTCACACCTTGTTAACTGCATTATATGTCACAATGATGACTGCACTAGATGTGGGATGAAATGTGCTAACCTGTAATGTATTGTAAGTAATGCTGTGTATATAGTGCTATTTTGTGTCTAATTTACTGTGGATTTGTGAAAATTAATTAAATACAATGTGAGTTTTCATTGTGTTTTTTCCTTCTTTTTAGGGAAGGGTAGTTACCACCTTTTCTTCTTCTCTTCAGCTTCACAGGAGGAGTAGGCAGTCCAGTGGAGAGAGGACTGGTTCTCTGAGGTTCTATATCCTGCTGACGGGATAAAAATTAAACAATATCTGTTTCACTTGTAGGGGAGTCAACTTCAAAAGAACAGAGGTTGCTAAAACCAAGCAAATCAGTCAGTTATTTTGAACCAACCTTTTTATTAAGCTGAAAAGTAATATACACAGTTAGGTATATATATATACACATAAGGTTTCCTCCCAAAATACATGATAATTCTGCTCAGGCTGGAACTTAAGCATTTGCTTCTACAGGCTTCAGTACGCAGACCTCCTGGCAAGCCACCACTTCTGTATACTTATATAGTCATGACTTTGGAGCAGCTTGTGCACAGGAACTTCATCTTCACGTGCTCCCTTTTCCGGCCATGACTTTCAGGCACCGTGGGCAGAGAGTGCTTGAGGAATCAGAAGTGTATCTCCTGCAGCGCGGGCATTTTGCTTTGGCAATGGGTAGGGCGATAACTTTATATGAAGAGTCTTCACGGATATAACCACCTGTTAAAGCAAGCATTTTTACCACTGATATGGTGGAGGTGTAGTTGGCAAACTCAACTCTACATATGAAGCGGAAAACAAAGTATATTGTAGTGCAGAGAAGAACCGGCTGCTTAGTGGAGTAGCCTGCCTGGAATAGTTCTCTTACCTTCCAAGTTAATCAGAAAGGTCCCTTTGATGATGTTTGCATCTGCAGGTGTTTCTTTAGGTAGCTCGCTCAGCAGTGTTGTCTGGGAAGCCATCATTATTTCATTCAGCTGTGAAACACTAGAAGTTTCTTCAGCCTGCAGTGCCTAAGGGAAGAGAGGTAATTTTCAGACTTGCAACCTGTTTTTTATTCCTCAGCATCCTCCTCCTTGAAAATGTTAAAGCAAAAGCAGAATTAATGTGTGAGTGCAACAGCTGTCGTAACAGCAGCACAAGTTTGTCCAAACGTGTGTGTGCCTAAATGCATGCATATATATAAAATTATGTTTAAATCCAGCGTCAAAACTGAAGTCTACCACTGCAACCTCTTTACAACAAACACACAGACAGTGATTCTTAATCAGAGTGAACCGAGAGTCTAATTTACTTACTCCTGCCAGGACAGGAGTACAAGCTTGAATGGCAGTGTCCCGGGTTTCCTCTGCAGACATTTTCAAGTCACTTTGACCCTCAGCCCTGACAAGACACATCTGCAGCGCTGGGTCCAGTTCAGAGCTCCCCAGTGAAGGAGAGATGTGAACTTAAAGTGTGAGTCCAGCAAAGGGCCAAAAAGATGATGAAGGACCGAAGCATCTCTTGTATGAAGAGAGGCTGGGAGCTGGGACTGCTCAGCCAAGAAAAGAGGAGGCTCAGGGGATCTTATTAATGTATACAGGTACCTGATGGCAGGGTCTAACAAAGATAGAGCACGGCACTTTCGGTGGTGCCCAGTGTCAGGAAAAGAGGCAACAGACAGAAATTTTAAAAGGAAATTCTAAGAAAACCCAAACCCACTTTTTTTTTTTTTTTTTTACTGAGAGGGGGATAAAACAGGGGCACAGGCAGCCCAGAGAGGCTGTGGAATCTCCACCCTCAGAGGAATCAAAAACCAATTAGACACAGTACTGGGTAACCTCTAGCTGAGCCAGCCTGAGCCAGGCCGTGCAATGTACACTCCAGAAGCCCCTTCCAACCCCAACCATTCTGATTTTCTGGCAAGTGCAAACCAGAAGGAAGTTTACAGAAATTACTATTTTTTGCACAGACAACACTATTCTTAGCTGCATTTTTTACCTCCATTAATTCAAACAGCAATCCTGGCTCAATTACAATGACGACTTCATATTCCAGAGCATTCTTGCCAGAAATGGACCCAAGGAAAGAGTCCCTCATCGCACATGCACCTTCTATTGCTTCCTCAATGCCAGGCTTCTTCCACGCAGAGCTTACGTTAATCCAGCCAGTACGAAACACACCCTCTGAGTCTTGAAAGCAAAGCAAAGAAATTTTTAACTTTGTGTCTTTTAATTCAAGTGTTTGTTAAATAAATAAAAAAGACAGGCATCTCTCTGTATTTGCATTCCTTTTAACTGTGCAATTAAACAGTGTGCTAAAAGAAGTCCTTAGAGGTTATATGTGCCTTACCTTTCTTATAGGGGAGGTGCTGGAAAACCTCCTCTGCCAAATGAGGAAGAATTGGTGCAAAGGATCGGACTACAACATCTAAAGCCTCTGCTAGCACAGTTTGACAGGAACGACGCTTTGGGTCTTTTTCTTCTTCACAGTAGAGCCTGCAAGAGAGAGATGAAAGCTATGAAGTATTTGTATGTTCATGTTACTCTTCTTGCTCAAGAGCTGTACTTTCAAGACTGCGGCTGAAAGTACAGAAATCTGACCTAACTTGCCTTCCTAAGGAAAGCTTTTCCTCATTGCCCTTCCCAGGCAAGCACAGTGGTACAGGTACCACAGGACCATTTGCACATGCAGACACATTTTGTCATAGGAAAGGAGATTTTTTTGTACATGGCACATTAATGTCTTCATTTGTACAGAAAAGAATCTTTTCTCAGGAGGTGAGCCTGAAGCTCTGTTAGCCCTTTGTTCTAGTTTACCTATCAAATTTACATTTGGACTTTTTTTCCCCATTTTTCCTCCCTTTACTCTCACTGTGGAAATTAAATAGCAGCATAACCCCGATCACTATAAACCCCTAGTGCCTCCCTGCATTTAAACAGCCCTTTCAAAATTTACAAAACTATCAGTCATCTCCTTAGGATTCTTTCCCTGTTTTTAGATCAGTGAAAGAGATCAGGTTGCCCATGCAAGTGCTAAAAGCCCTTCCCCCCCAGCCTTCTCAAATTCAAATGCACACACTTTTGGGTAAAAATATGGATCCAAGAATCTATCTTTAAAACTTTTATTTAGTTTTAAATGCGTACGCTTGATTGACTTCCAGACCGATTCAGTGCCCCCAGTGGACAGAATATAGAGGCACGCCGATGACAAAAGTACTCAGCTGAGAACAGCTGAATCTTCACCCATGTGCTTTATTGCACTACAGCACAATATGCAACTCTGAAATGTGCTCTAAGATAGATAGCTGTATGCACTCAGCTTTCGCCTGAAATGTTATTGCCTCCATCTCAAACTGATTAACTTGTTGGGTTTATTTTTTTTCCCTTTTAAGCAGCAGTAATGAACTTACCTGTCTTTGATTATACTGAAGTAAAAGTTAGATAAGTTTCTGGAACAGAATGCTTGCAATAATCGAACAACTTTGCTATAATCATATTCTTTGTATGCTTCTGTAACCTGGGAAAGGGAGCAGAGGGAGATAAGAACAGTGTATCAATTTTCACAACCCCTGATGAACCTGAAGTTACAGAAACTGTGATGAGAGACACAAAGTCTGGGAGCATCTTTTCTTTATAAACTTGTTGGGACACACACACACACACACACACACAAAAGTTAATTTGGTGAACAATTAGGACAAAGAAATAATTTCAATTCAAATTTGAGGGGAGAGGACAGGGGGAAGCCCGGAAATTATGCCCATACTTTCTCATTCAGCAGAACAGTTCTGAGTGACAGAAATTATTAAATTTTGGACTGAAACTGATTTCCAAAGCTCTAGAAGTTGGCAGGGGTGGTGGTTGCTTTTTTTAATATCCTATTCTAACCATTTCTAAAGACTTCTAATTTGAGGCCTTGGGCAAGGGGGAAGTGGGAAAAACAGGCTGATATCAAAACTGAGTTAAGAATGTTAAAGCCTTCCTCTCAAAAGTTGAAACAGGCTTAATGGACCGCACAGTGCATCAAAGAAACCTTTGCGGTCTTAATTTGCCTACTTGCCATATACTCTTTATTTGCACTTAAAAGACTTTTCCCTAGAGGATATAACCAATGAAAAACTTTACACATACAGTAATCTAAATACAATTCACCCCTACCTTGCTCCCATAATCTTGCAATAAATGTAGCATGTATTGATCTACTATGTACATCTCTGACGGAGGGATGGCATCGGTTTCTGGATTGAAGCCAGCCATGTTTCCCAGCATGAAGCGTAGCGTATTCCGAAGCTAGGAACGAACCAGATATTAATGTCCTGCACTTTAGATGAAACACAAAATGATAGTATTCTTGAATGAATTAACTGAAGTTAACTCTTTTTCAAAATGACAGTTTGAATAGTTACAGAAGTACTACAAAAAACATATGCCAAAAGGACCTATGGAAAAGTAAAGAGAAGACTGGCTATTACCGAAGCACGCTACGAAAACCAGTCTTCTCCTTAGTGCACTTTACTATTTGATCCACAGATGTGAAAAGCAGTAGTACCTACCTAAATGAGTTTGGCAAAGCTTTCTTTAGTCTAATGACTGAAAAGCTTTGAAATTAATTCTACTCAGCCAACACAAAACTAAATATAAAGAGCACCTGTCATTAGAATGAAGGGCATTAAGGCATCTGGCTCTTACCTTGTTGATATCATCTCTTGCAGCATTAAGTACAACAGGCCCAATCAGCACCTCAGTAAAAACATTGGATTCTGCCACCCACCAGCGGAGAACGTCGGCACCGTATGGAGGATCCTTGGTGTGATCCTAAGTGGAGACAGAAAAGCATATGAGTAGAACTGCTGGTGGTCCTGCCGCACAGTGAGCAGGGCAATTCCATGTTGTCAGTGCTGCAAATACACCTTTAAGCGTGCCCAGGCCACTGTGTGTGGAGACCTCCGCCCTCTTTTAGCAAGATTTACTGTTAAGCTAAGACATACAACATATACTCGCAGCAGTCTGTGTATGGGCAATGGTAGCACTCGGATAAACTAAGATAAACTCATTTTACAGTCTCAAATCGTTTGAACACTTAACATTAAAACAGCAATGTTAATACCTAAAACTACATACTTCTTTTTTCCCCTTCAGACTGTTTTCTGCCCTGTTTCCAACTCTGAAAATGGCTTCTCTCCTTTTTGAATGGACAGAAACTAACGTGTGTTTTATTGAATCAGATAAGCAAGCCTTTGTAAGGATTGATTCTTTTGTCTACAGAGCTGCAATATCTGCTCAGCAGCCTCAGAAAGAGCAGCAGCAGGACTGAGGAGGGGAAAAAAAATTCAGAGCACGCCCTGCAGTGCAGCCTGACCATGGAAGGAACCAAGTTTCCAGAGTCAATATCAGGCTGAGAGCAGTTGGACTGTTGGGGTGCAACTACTGCTGGGCTCAGCTCATAGGTTTCAGTTTGAAAGCAAAGGTTAATTATTTTAGTTTTTTTTTTTTTAACCCCTCCCTGCCATTCCATCAAGAGCGCTCTCAAGTGAAGAGAAACCATTCTACACCTTCTATATAGTGCAATTTCTTTTAACACAAAGGAAAGTAGGGTTTTTTTTAGACACTACAGCTGAAGCAAAACAACTCAAGGCTTTTACTCCAGCCAAACGGAAGTGCAGTGTAGCCAAAGTCTTTAGAAAAGCTTCACAGAGTTTTGCTACACAACAGCTGCTCAGAAAAAAACACAACACAAGACAGTTGCAGAATCTGGTAGTGAAAAATCGTAATTAGTGATTCTAAGAAACTCCAGAGCTTGACTTACTTCACCTCCATTGATTACTACATCAGGGTCAACCACGTTGCCAATAGATTTAGACATCTTCTCCCCTTTCTCACCAAGAGTAAATCCATGAACTACCAGAGTCCTGAAGAAAAAAATTTAGTCAAAACAAAATCCCAGAAAAAAACAAACAACCAAGCCTACATTAAGAATACACTTCTAATGAGGATATTTGTAAGTCAAAACATACAGAAATCCTCTATTTTGGTAAGCCTGAGGCTTCATCTGTCGAGTTCAACCAACAATGAATATGCTGCACTACCATCCAAGTAGCACATACTATTTTATTTTCCTCATTTATCTAGGGCACATGTATTTCAAATGAATTAAAGACTAAAGTATTATTTATGCTTGAAGCCACTATATTTCCCCAAATCGCACAACTTCCTTGCAACTGACTTGCATTACCCTTTCCTATGCTTTCCATCTTCAAGGGGACACAGTTCCAGCATAAAACCTGCACACAGTCATTCTGAATTCCTTACAGCCTAACATTCAATTCACAAGTCGGTGATCTGAATCATTACTCCCATTATAATCCCGTTGATTATGGGAGTGAAAGAGATTGCAAAAGAACGGACCTTTTGTGTTCTATATAGGATATACCTATATATACCTATTCTGTTAGAATAGGATATACCAGAATGACTGAGAAAGAAAATATCTATTAAAATCATGATAGAAAAAAATTTAAACAGTAAGTCCATTACAATTCTAACTTGAGAAAAACTTTATACTGAACATTTCAGAACATGAATCATATACTTAATAATGACCTGGTTTCTGTTGTTTATACACTACTGCCACAGTACCAAAAGCCCAATATTTTATAAATGAACTAGCGATGCGTTTGCAATCCATGCACTTACTTATATGGTGCTTTTTTCCTTGCTGCCACACTGGTTAATAGAGATGATTGAAACCAACCTCCCAGTTGGTCTTTTCCTTCAAGGTATGTATCTGCTTTTTGCTCTGAACCTTTAAAAACAGAAGATTTTTAAAAAAATATCAGCCTGTATCTTCAAACAATTAATACACTTAACAGAAAGTCTCTGAAAGTGATTACTAAAACTTACTCTGCTCTTTAAAGCCAGTAGATAGGTTGCTTTTACAAATAGCGAACATGATACCTGTGATTCATTAGTATCACAATTTTTTAAAAATACAAGACTTGCTGAACTTCAACATTTAACAACTAAGCTTGCTTTCCCCCAAATAAAATTATAAATCATGCTCAGACCACTTCTTATGGAGTTCTCAAAATACTTCCCAAGTACTCCTAAACCAACTGAAGGACCCAAGAAAAGACCATGTGCTTTGGAATTAATACAAATCTATGCCATAACCTGAAACTTCATCAGTTGGGAATTACTCAGGATACAAGTCACAGAGGCAACGTGCCTGACTAGCCTGTGAAAAGCACCAGGTATTTTTTGATGAGACCAGGAAGCTTTGGCAGTAACCGCAGCTCACCTGCAACAGAATTTACATTTCTGGTCACTGGTGTTCCAGGAAGGTTAAAAATTTCAGGAAAGGGTCAAGACAACAAGGGAAACAAAGAGAGAGGGGAGAGGAGAGAGGGATCTGGAGGAGTGTGGCTTCTTTAGTTTATACACATGAAGGCCAAGTGGAAATATTCTCTATAAATACAAAAAAAAGAGAGAGGAATGGTGGAAAACAACCGGAGCTAATGAGTCCTCTTGGTATGAGAGAAACAATGGGCTACGAGACACAGACCGGGCATTAGCTGACTGCACACTCGAAGCAGAAGAGCACACCCAACTTTCCCGAGGGGCTGAAAGAGGGCAGCAAACCTTTAATTTTAATGGCTTTACTGGTGGAATTCAGTCACTGTCCAAAAAGGGTACAAGATTTGTTGACTAATGAAATCCCTCTTTGTCCTAAACAATCCCAGACAGGTCACCATCAGAGTGAGAACAAGATAATGTTGAGCACAGCAGAACATGCAAGTCAAAGCCTACAAAAGTACAACATTATACACATATCTGGCAGGAATTTAGTTTTGATTCTAAAAGTTGGTGGTGTAATTTTCCAGATACACAGGCAAAAGTTTCTCTACTCAAGTTTTTATCTCCTAGCTTCTTTTACCCTCCTCCTGGGACCCCTAAGACAATGCTTCTTTCTGCTGCTGGCACACTTGATTTATTTGTTTAACTTAATGGAAGTTTCGATAATTAGATCCATCCTGCAATAAAAGGAAGTTCAACATTACAAAGGTCAAGGCCATGCAGTTCCAGGTAGCACAGGAAAAATGTGTGGGTGGTTTTTAACACATTTGTTCATTCCTTCAAGAAAATCTACAAAGAGTTTGGGTTTTAAGAGTAGAGTAAGTAGGGATCAGCCTTTGTATTAACAGAACACAGAAATACTTGTGAGGACAAGATAAAAAAGGAATATTTGTGGTAAGGTGGAAAGTAACTGGAAAATCTGTAGCAGCAGCAATGACACACTTCTTATTTACAAGTAGTTTACTAGCCACTGGTTTTAGAGAAGTGAACTTTTCATGGAAATGCCACTAGTTACAATTTAGAGGTGAGAAGAATTTAAACAAACAACTGATCACAAATAGCAAACTGTATTGGTCTTTTCTAAGAGGAACTAGTGTATCTGGCAGACTGGCTAATGTAGCTTACAAAGCTAATGGAGGCCTCAACATTTTATCTCTGTAAAATACAAACACAGGTTTTGCATATACAAAGCCTGCCTTTTAAGCGCACAGGTAGTTTCCCTAACTCGGTTTCGTTAAAGTTGCAATGGTTAGATACAAATTAATTAGAACAGTGTCCACGTTTCTTTGTAAATGTAAGAGTTATGTCCAAGAACCCAGAAGAGACTACTCAGTTGTTTATTTTACACGGAGGTATAGTACATAGGTCATTAAAGAGAATTACAATTTATGATCCTTTTGGTTTGGATTTCAAGATTCCGTATCTTTGATCCTATAGACTTTGACTTTTAGATTAAACGTATTGTATTTTAATGCCAGGAATGAATCAGCTAAGATAAATTCAAGTCTCTCAGTCAGCACAAAAGTTTAAAGGCTTAGATACGTAAGTTGTAAAATAATCACACACATTCAGTTAAATATTAGCCAATAAGATAGGGAAAAAAGTTATGATGCTGAAATCTACTATCATTGCGATACAAGACTATGGGTAAGAAGCTGTGTGACTTCTACCAACAGCATATCACACTGCAATACAGTCCAGTGTGCATTTTGATATGAAATATTTCAAAAAATAACAATCTCAAGGTTGTAGTGCAGAAGGCAATCTGCCCATCAGGAAAATGTCAAGACCCATAAGAGAATTTTAAGACAGAAGAGAATTCTCTAAAATGGAAATGGAAATTCTCTAAAACTCCAAAGACAGCTACTGAAATAAGCACTGAACACAAACTGAATTTCAAAGAAAGAAAAGAAGTCCTAGGCACTACAGCACTAAGAATTCAAAAATCAGCAAATGCTTCTGAGCCAGATTTTGCTTTTATCAGACCTTCATTTTGGAGGCAGGGTATTAACACTCTTCTACCTCACAGCACTACTGTGAAATGCATTTATTCATGTATGAAGCATTCGGACATAAAATTTTAACATTGCATAAAATAATATGGAAACAGTTCTTTCAAAAAATATTTGAGGCGCGTGTAGCAAGACAGAAACAGGATTAGATGGCAGAACAATAAACTCTTCAATGAGAACAGTGCTAGGCAAACAGAGCATCAACAAAGCAAACTGTAGCCCAAAAAACTTTAGTAGCAGTGGGATTTTTAGATCACATTGCACAGGTGGATCTGCTCTCAGTGGTTCAAGCGGGGTAGTATTTATTTTACACACAATCTAGTTATAACTGTTCATGTTTGGTTTTGTGACTACAGTAGCTAAATATTTTATCTTAGTGTGTAAGTCACACCTTCCTAGCTGCTACACTGCTGATGTAGAACAGTTTGGTTAATTTGTCATTTAGCTTGAAGTGGTACCTTTGATTATCCTAGGCTGGAAAAAGGAAGCCAACTGTAATTTAATGAAAAAAGAGCAATTTAAAGTCACTTCCATCAGAACCATGCCCCATATCTGTTAGGAAAAGAAGCAGGGCAAGCATTAGAAATCCGACTGTGTGCATTCATCTATGATTTAGGCCCACTGAGCTTGCTGTCACCAAGCAATTCCTTTAACCTCATACTGCAGAATCTCCCTCTCCTCTTCCTCCTCCCCACCCTCTTCCTAACCTGCCATGTATTTTGAAAGCAATCTGTGTGGCCATCAGCTACAGAGATGAATTCTATAACTACTCCATCTCCTTTAACAAGCTCAGACACAACTAGCTGAAGTCCAGTGAAAACTCAGGCCTGAGTTCCCCAAGTTGCAGAGATGTTGAAGAGAACAACTTATTTTTGTGAGACTGGAACCGGCAGGGAAGTCTGTAACACTCTTTATTTCTGCTGGTTACTAACAGCATGGATTTACTAACATGGATTTATAATTTTCAATAATCTGAGTTTGTGGCAGAGCAAAACAGTTATAAGCATCAGTCTCACAGTTTCAGCCACTTATTATATACTCCATTAATTCATGTCCTGCGAAAGAAACACTGCTGTGTGGGGGACTGTCATCAGAAGGCCAGCAATAACTGCCATTATCACTGATCTCCTACTACAAAATTAACAGGTAGCATGTCAGCTTCCATATGACTGTGCTTTCAGGAGTTTAATCCACAGGAAGTTCTTCCTGTTGTGACATTCTCTCAGTAACTTTGGATTTCTCCACGGATTTAATCCATTTTTCCCCAAGAGTACTTTGGTAAAGAATCCCATTGGTTAGCCTGTTTGTAAGCCTTGCCAATTATTTTTATCAACATAGGAAGAAGTTCTGCAAAAAGTTTTAAATGCTGGAACATATTGGGAAATACAAGACAAAACTATTAGGTCAACAACTTCTCTTGCAAAGTGCATTTTTCATAAAGGGTAAATTAAAACGGCAATTTCATATGAATCACTGGGACTGGACTTCCACTACTGGCAATGGGTGGGAGCCTCAATTACATAGGAAAAAAGGTAATGGCAACTTTGGTGTCATTTCTAAAGATAGAGAGACTTACAAGATCACACTGCTTGCTAGTCGCTCCCCCAACTTGTGAACCAGTGGGGCCACTCCAGTCATGTCAAACAGCAAAAGAAGATGCCTTACACACATGAAGTTCCAGCAAGTTTCATGAAAATAGATGACTAGATAGAGAAGAGGAACTGTTAATAGTTCCACGAAGGAAGTCTGTGCTGTGAAAGACCCAACATTTATTAGACATTACGGAATCCGTATGGGAGCCTTACATAAATTAACAGTGAATCATGAGTTTTGATTCTGCTATTTCTTATTAGACATGATGTCTTCCCACTATGCGGGATTAGAGGTAGTTTTTGCATACTGAGGTATTCAGCCCTTAAAAGTATGTAACTGTGCACATAAAATATCACTACTTCGTTATATCTTTCAGAACCAAATCAGAAACATTTTTGAAGAGTATGAACTTTAACATATGTAAAGGTCTTCTAGAAAACTAATGTTTGCTGATGGTACTATTGCCTGACCACGTTGCTAAGAAATAAAACCTCTGGTACTAACGTGTTTTATAATTCAACAAGATTGTTATCACGCAATTGTGTACTGAGGGTTTAAAGTCCAACAGACTTGATGTATGGTCCAGACTGCTCCTTCAGAAAGGACTCCTGACTTTGGACTATCCTCCAGGCAAACAGTGTGTATTTTATGTATTTTTATACAAATACATATCTGCTACCTGCTGAGTAGCAACTACTGGCAGTAGGAGATACAAATAGCATATAGCAAGTATAAATATTTTAAGCCACAATATACTGCTTTAGTTACTGCAAGCAATCAGAATTGAACTGTTACTGCTCACTACACTGTTAAAATTATAAAACTTACTTAGATTCAACAGCTGATCTCAATTTTGTTCTGCTTCAAATAGCATGCACGAGCACAAACTGAAATTTGTTAGCTGAAAATAATTCAAGAGTTACCAACTAGCAGCAAAGTACCTTGGCTGTTTGTCTATGCTCAAAACAAATACGTTCTGATTAGAAGATACATGGTATGGCACATGGCAAAATCAGTCAGAATAGAAAACTAGGAAAATCTCAACTTCAACTATGCTGAAAATGAATTTGACAACATTAAGCCCTTAGCTTTACAAGCAAAAGCTGTTTTACAAGAAGTCACAGCCAGTTTGCTGCTGGCATAATCTAACTCAGTTTTGCTGATACCACCACCATCATACAAAAGTTATATCTTGTTCTCCAAGTATTTTAAAAGAAAGATCAACATATTAATTCTGTACCTTCCAAAACACAAGCCCAGGAAGTTCCACTGTCAAACCAGATGTCTAGGACATCCTGTCCTTTGACATAATCCAAAACATCGTGACCACCAGCCTATTAGAAAAGCAATTATTAAATAATGCAAATAGAATACTTAGTATCAGCAATGCTTTTCAAACCTAGAAATAAAGTAGATTTGGTTTCTGGACAAGTTTTGTACAGGCTCTACTACCAACTTTGTGAGTGAACACAAAATAATTTAGATAATTTTTCACAATAGTTTTCAGGTAATTCATAACGATGAAAACCCAGAACAGGCTGAGGAAAAATTACCAAAAAACCCCTGAGATAGCAGAGTAACACTACAGTTTGCATGCTAGCTTAAGAACACAACTGTTAAAGGAACAATAAAAAGTTAGGAAGAACTAAATAAAAATTCTTATCTATGTTAATTGCAAAGACTTAATATATATTCAGGCTCATAAGTTGATTAATTAAGATGTCGCTTTCCTCCTGAACTAAAAGGAGGAGGATGGAGATCTCTGCCCTGAATTCATGGCACAAATCTGATTGTGTGCATTTTGCCATACTCAGATCTCACTTCCTGATTTTCATAGGATACCTTCTCATGAAGGTATGAGTTCAAAAAGGATCATGTGAACATATGTACGTTTTATATTATTTCCCATCACTGAACTGTCTCAAGCATCTTCTGTATTTGAAGTCAAAAAAATTACCTTCGCTACAGCCTGTTTTGATAGTAGCTGTTCAATAGGAAGGGTCCACCATGCATCTGTTCCTTGCTGCTCCACTATTTTGATGACATCTGTGACAGTTTCACTGGTTAGAAGGAAAAAGGGGGTTTATGAATTAATGAGTTATTCATACCTTCCTACAAGTATCCCAGATCCAAAGTGGTGAGATATACCGATATAGAGACCAAGCTATTTAAAGCTGTGATTTTCTGCCCATATTAAAAAGACTTCCTGCTTTTGTCTTCCAAGATGGGTAGGATTGTGTAAAACCTGGATATACAGAAACCCCCTTCTTCTACAAATACTCAACAACTGGGTGCTCAGAAAAGATGCCAGCAGCTTGAAAACTTCTGAAATCCATTTCACTTGCTATTTCTTGACCTTGAATTTACACAAACCAAACAACTATTTCCCCCAAAAATATTTGCTCTTTGTGAAAACAGACTTCTTTTCTCCACTGGATAAAGAGACCTTGAGAACTCACGTGGAAATGGGAGAGTTAGGAAATGGCAGCATTTTGAATAACATACTGGATTCCCCCTTTTTAGCAATA
>VXAK01007045.1:0-100460 GCA_013399435.1 Arenaria interpres | reverse complement strand
GACCTGGCACTTGGTCTTATTAAACCTCATACAATAGGCTTTGGCCCATCAATCCAACCTGTCCAGGTCCCTCTGTAGAGCCTTCTGACTCTCAAGCAGATCAACACTCCCGCCCAGTTTGGTGTTGTCTGCAAACTTACTGAGGATGCACTCAATCCCCTCATCCAGATCATCAATAAAGATATTAAATAAGACTGGCTCCAAAACTGAGCCCTGAGGGACACCACTGGTGACCGGTCCCCAACAAGATTTCTCCCCAGATCTTCACACAGAGTGCTTGGGGTTAACACGGGCACATCTGTACTAAGGGACCATGTAAGTAAAAGGAGAATATCAGCAGTGACCTCCTTTGGTGGCAGAATCGACAGCTCTGGATAAAAAAGACCATAGAGTGCAGAGTTGTGTTCCCATTCACCATGTCTGTGCCACAGCATTAACACTGTCTCTTCTGAAACACTGAAGGTTACAGCCCCTCCCCACAGTCCTGGCTCATCATTTAATACCCAGCTTAGATCCTTCCTTTGGAAAGCAAACAAAATGCATCCTCAGAAGCAATTATAAAAACACTGATATGCCCTTAGCACAATCAATACTCGAATGATACCAAAGCAACAAATAAGAGGAGAGAGATTCTGGAAGACAGCTGCTGAGCTGAACAGCACTGAGACCATTACCCCACCTTCTCCTGCAGACAGGGATCCACCTCCCATAGTCTGGGAGATGTGCAGGACACGGATGTGCCAAGACCTGAAGCATTTCAGAGCTGATGCACCAGGAGCATCCCCAATGTCTCTGCTCAGGGGAGGCTCCGAGAAGGTGCTGCTTGACCAGGTGTCCTGGGTGTTGGCACCCTGGAGTGGGGAAGGGTGACAACACTAAGGATCTGGTACCTGGAGTGCTGCCTCCAGCTCTGGAGTTCTCAACACAGGAAGGACATGGACCAATTGGAACAGGTCCAGAGGAGGCCACGGAGATGCTGGGAGGGCTGGAGCCCCTCTGATGTGAGGACAGGCTGAGAGAGTTGGGGGGGTTCAGCCTGGAGAAGAGAAGTCTCCAGAGAGACCTTAGAGCCCCTTCCAGTCCCTCAAGGGGCTCCAGGAAAACTGGGGAGGGACTCTGGATCAGGGAGGGGAGCCATAGGATGAGGGGGAACGGTTTTACACTGAAAGAGGGGAGATTGAAATGAGATATTGGGAAGAAATTCTTTGCTGTGAGGGTGGTGAGAGCCTGGCCCAGGTTTCCCAGAGAAGCTGTGGCTGCCCCATCCCTGGAGGGGTTCAAGGCCAGGGCAACCTGGTCTGGTGGGAAGTGTCCCTGCCCAAGGCAGGGGGGTTGGAATGAGGTGGTCTTTAAGGTCCCTTCCAACCCAAACCACTCTATGATTCTATGATCATCTTCCTCCTAAAGTGAGCAGGCAACGTGGCAGGCAACCCAGGAAGTCCTTTGTTATCTATTGCTTTGGGTATTACTATCACCTTGTGTCTTAGAAAAGCAGAGCTACAGACTTAAATCCCCTATTTTACATATTAAGTTAGATATATTTAGTCCAAATGTGAATTTATATCTAATTGTCTCTCTCCATTTAACTCTGTTGCTTTGACAGAATGAAGTACCTTCTACAAAAATAAACTTGGGTTCTTCATGCCTGAGGCAGATCAAGACAGTTATCTCCTCTATGGGATTACATATGAATTCTTCATTATAAGCTGCATTATTTGCAGCAGTTTCTGCAGCACTAGGAAATTCTAATTTTCTTTCTCTTTTTGGTCCTAGCACTGAGCTTCGAGGCACAAATCTGATATTAAGGAACTGCAGTCAGCACAAAGCCGTATTTCCTAATAAAGTAAGAACACAAAAAAAAAGGGTGATCTTGGCTTTGATTGATGCCACTTCATTTGCATATGCCCACTAGCAGTACTTTGGTTAATTAATACGTATCTTGTGTCTGTAGGTGAATATGAAATAATGGGTTTGCTATTGAAGGTTTAGCTATAAATTTACGCAATGAACAGGTTAGTTTACTTCCCGGTGTCTTCTCCCAGTATTTTCTGTGCGAATAAGACATAATAACTCTCTAGAGGGTGGTGACACATGACAAAATCCTAGAAGGACGCACTTGTATTTTAAAGCTAGATCAGTTAATTAGCTCATAAAATGGAAGAACTGTTTGGAGGGGACAAGGTGGGGGGAAGGATGAGAAACAACACCTTCTTCCAGTGACAAATTTTGTTTCAAAAATATTAACCCTTGTGGCTCAAGTTCAGCTCCAGAAGCCTTGCCGCTTAAGAAGCACTTATATTTAAGCAGGTGCGATAGTGCCACAGAAATTAAGATGACTACCCAGGTGCTTGAAAGTTAAGTGCTCTGTTGGATCACAGCCTGGGCTGTCAAAGGTGGAACTTCATTTTCGTCTCTGATCTGCCTCCCCAGCTTCCTGTACCAGCTCGGGGAGAGACTGGATGCTGAAAATCTAGCAGAAAAAAACCCAATGCATACTTCAGTTCCATGGTATCTAACACCTTAGTGGCTGAGTTTTTAGGCAAAGCCAAGGAAGTTTTGGTCAACCACCTGAATTTGACAGACTGTGAGGATGGGATTTGGCTGGCAGCTCAATGCCAGCGCAAGGAGGCTGCCGAGGAGGCAGCCCAGGATGCAGAGGTCAAGCTGCGACATCTTCCCTTGCCCTGCGACTGCCAGGAAAACCCTGAAGTCAAGGAGACGAATGACAACGTGTGTGCAGTGTTACTGGGGTTAACTACCTTCCCTGCATTACGGCAGCGGTGCACCCCAGCGATTAGATCATCTGTGAGGCAACAGTCTTGCTATGAATAATAAATGCACCACGGGGAAGGCAGAAAGTTCACTGCTGTGATGGCATTCGCTTTACAGGGAGCTCTGACTGTGAACGCTCTTCAAAATGAGTCCCACGGAGCACCACCTCTGCAGTCTCCACTGGGTATCACAAGGACACACTAGACTGAAGGATAAACGCACCGGGAAACATAAATCACGTTTAGTTATTTCCACTGTTACTCTCGATGATGCACAGGGCAAGTCTCAAGCGGTATCACATCAAGGGACACACATTCGGCGCCAGGCTCTCACTAGTCACAAAAGGAAAGAGGAGATTTTCCAGGATGGCTGAAGGAGACAAATGATTAGTTCCCACTGAATTTTGCTGGGAATTTTCTCCTCCCTGTCACACTGAAGCCGTCACTCGAGGCTGCCCGTACTGAAAGAGCTGTGGAAGAAGCAAGCCAACTAATCTGGGATGACTGAACAAGCTGATACTTCTTGTCACTGCCCTTAATGCCAGTTGAGTCCGACACCAACTTCTTTTCCGAACACATGAGACGATGTGATTCCTACCCCAAATAACCTTCATGTATATTAAAACAAGCCCAAGTACATAGTTTTTGTTCAGATCAAAGCAAGCCACGGGCCGGACACAGCAGGATCTGCCAGAGGCAGGGATCTTCCAGGGCTTTCTGCAAAGCTTCGGAGCCGGGAGGGAATGTGTACCAAGTGTTAACATCCTTCATTAAGTGTTTTACACCTGCTTTGCACTCCAGGCATGCTGCAGCTTGTGACAGCACAACAGCAAATCATGCCCAGTAACAGGGGAAAGCAAAAGGTCAGGCGGTGGGTGACCGGCATACAAACAGGCTGGACTCGGCGTCTCAGAGGAAGGGGTGACAGTGACACGGCACAATCCATCTCACCTGGCCACAAGCTGACATGAAAGAAAGTGCTATAAAGCAACTCCAGGAAGTGGGGCACCGGTCTCAAAAGGATTCAGATGTCCTGGGGGAGTCCAAGGAGGTGGTGCGAGCTCTTCCAGCAGAACTGGGATGCTTGAAGGACACGTGCACAAAGGAGGGATCTACTGGAGAGAGTCCAGTATAGGGCAACAAAGATGATGGAGGGATTGGAGCACCTCCCTGGTGAGGAAAGGCTGAGAGAGCTGGGGCTCTTTAGCCTGGAGAAGAGAAGGCTGAGGGGAGACTTTATTAATGCTTATAAGTACCTAAAGGGTGGGTTGAAGGAGGATGGAGCTGGACTCTTTTCAGTGGTTCCCAGTGACAGGATGAGGGGCAATGGGCACAAGCTGGACCATGGGAAGTTCCACTCAAATACAAGGAAAAACTTCTTTGGGGTGAGGGTGGCAGAGCCCTGGGACAGGCTGCTCAGGGAGGGTGTGGAGTCCCCTTCCCTGGAGATCTTCAAGCCCCACCTGGATGTGATGTGCTCCTGAGTGATGTGCTCTGGGCAACCCTGCTTTGGCAGGGGAGTTGGGCTGGATGATCTCTAGAGGTCCCTTCCGACTCCAACAATTCTGTGATTCCGTGAGGCAGGGTGGGAAGGCCTTCTTCCTTCATTTGGGGGCAAAGCTGGCCTCGCCGCAGGGCTGGGACAATATTTGGTCATGAACACAATTATTGTTACTCTAATTTTCTGCTGAGTTGGCAGAGTTGGGATGGACATAGGCAGGGAAACGCAGATGGTCTCCGTTTCTTGCCATCAGCCATCAGGCTCTCAGCTGCCTTTTAACCACGCGCTGTGTTGGTGAGGAGTTCAGATGAAAGAGA
Organism: Arenaria interpres; assembly: GCA_013399435.1. NCBI lineage: Eukaryota > Metazoa > Chordata > Aves > Charadriiformes > Scolopacidae > Arenaria > Arenaria interpres. Next base: position 95,871 of record VXAK01007045.1, on the reverse strand, counting down.
AATACAGCTAGAAGAGTTCTCGGAGCCAAGGCTGTGACTGCAGCAGGGGCTCTTGGAAAATAGTGTTTTCATTTGTAAAAATGAACAGGTTTGACCTGAACGTCCTTGACAGAGGATGACTGCAAAGCCTTATAGAGACACCAAACACACTAAAAGCTGGTTGAGAATTTCTAACTACAAGCTTTTTTTGTTGAAAATCACAGCAGTGTAACGGCATCGATTACATTTTCACTAAGAACAATCCTCAAGCCTAGCAGAAATCTGTCGTCAATGAAGAGAGTGTCCTACCCTTGAAAATACCCAGCGCTCGGTGATTACGAGGCAGGACCGCCCCGAGGTCTGAGGCTACTGCCCTGCCTGAGTCACCGGAGGCCAGCAGGAGGGATAAAATCATCTTTGTGGCTCTGGATGAGGTAGGGAAGAGATCCGTGTGTCCCACAGCCCCAGCGACGGCATCACAAGTGAGTCTTCTCATCAGAAAGGACAAGCGAAAAAAATAACCTTGCCTTTGTAGCCATGATGAGCAGGGAGCTTTCTGAAAGCTTTATGAATATAATGGGATGAAAAAAACCTCATTCCTCATCTCAGTTTATTACGAGCCTCATTTATTGGTGCGTAATTTCACGTCAAATTTTCTCTTGGCATTTCCCAAGTGTGCTTTTTGTAAGAAGACAAAGTTCAGTTTGGCTTGGAGTTAGTTTTGAGGAAGACACAAGCCTGTTTTTTTGTTTTATAGGGTAATTTATATCTCAGGCATTGTAGACACAGAGTAAATGTGCTGCTGCTCACCTTGTATAATGATAAGTGAAAGGAGAAAGCAGATTCCAGAGAGTTATTGTTTCATACACCCAGAAATACTTTAAAGGACAGTTGTCCTCCAGGGAGCGATGCTACAAAACCAGCTTTCTAGGGGCCTAACTTTGCTACACCTCAGCAATTCCTGACTGAATCGCAGCCGCCAGGCACTTCGAGAGCCGGGACTGCTCCAGCTCATGCATCATCCCCACATTAATGCGTGCTCAGCGCTGGAAACATGACCACGGCCCAGGCAGCGGGGGACAGGAAGGGATGTCCCAGGGCCACTTCCACTCAGCAGGGCCCAGAGGGCTAATAAAGCAGCAAACCAATGTGTCTTGCCGTACAGATGGGAGTATATCAGTTGAAACGATACAGGAATCATTCTTCAGCTGCTCCTACCCATCGCTGCTGTTTAAGAGGACTTAAGTAATTTATTTCCCTGCAAGAACGTGAAGGGTGAGAGCCAAAGCATGGCTGCGCCAAGCCTGCTGGCATCACCCGTGCCATCCCCTTTGCTTCCCAGACACATCAGCCTGCAGTGAATGCCACGACAAGAAGCCTGTGGTCCACACAGTCCTTAAAGCACCTGATGTACCCCCAAGATGCAACCTGGATTGCACGTTTCAGTGAGTCCCGACGCTCTGCCTGGACAGCCAAGAAACGTCTCCTGCTATGGGAATGTCTCCCAAGTCTCCCCCCACAGCAAGGGCTGGACGAGATGCACAGGATGGCACTGCATCTCAGGGGTTGGAGACGAAAGGAAACCAGGAACATCAAAGCCAGGGCTGCCAGAAAACCCAAACCTGTCTTTCAAACATCTTCACTTCAACATATTCAATGCTTATAAATACTTAAAGGGTGGGTGTCAAGAGGATGGGCCCAGTCTTTTTTCAGTGGTACCCAGTGACAGGACAAGAGGGAATGGGCACAAACTACTTGAGTATAAGAAGTTCCACCTAAACATGAGGAGGAACTTCTTTACTGCGAGGGTGGCAGAGCACTGGAAGAGGATGACCAGGGAGGTGCTGGAGTCTCTGTCTCCGAAGACATTCCAAACCTGCCTAGACAAGTTCCTGTGCAACCTGCTCTGGCTGGACCTGCTTTGGCAGGGGGTTGGACGGGATGATCTCCAGAGGTCCCTTCCAACCCCATGGGATTCTGTGATTCAGCAGAGCCCAGAATGATGCAAAAGCCAGAGCAGAGGATGCACCCACAGCAGGTGTTTTATCTCAACAGCCATAACATACAGCATGGGTGGTGAGGCACCTTAAGCCCCATGCCTAGCAGGGTTCAGACATTTCCACATAAAATATTGAGGGGACATGGCCAGGAATGGATGCACCCATGAGCTATACGCAGGAAAGGGTAAAAATTCGGAGTCAGGGTGCCTCCTTTGCCACATCGTTCTCCACAGAGGATGGAAAGGTGGTACCCCAAAAGATGTTAAAGGACCTGTGGGATGGGTGTCATGCTCAAGACACACAGTGTATGATAGAAATCAGCCTGTCTTGGGGATACTGGAGGTGCCTTTGATGCCCTCAGCCTGGATGTGGGCAGGGGTGTGGGCACCTGTGCTTGAGGACCATCTGGAGCAACATCAGTGTGGTCCAAGTCCTACAACAGTGGAAATTTAAATTCAAATTTCCACAAATTCAGTGCAAAGAACAACCTGGGAACAGCTCTGTTCAACAGGAGCAGGGTTAGGCCAAAGAGGAGGGCTGCAGAACCTCCCTCAGGATTTGGGCTCTGTTTTCTAGAACCCATTGGTGAAAAGCATAAATAAACCAAACTTTGCTAAGTGTCTATGAACCTGCATGGCCCTTCTGCTATGGAGATGCTGTGGCTGCTCTCCATATCTGGCTTTCTCCACACGAGCCCAGAGTGACCAGGGTGGACTCCAAGTATGGTCCAGGCTGTTAAACCACTGTCTGGCAGATCCCTAACCACCGCTTTCCACAATAGGTGCACACCAACCCGGTGAAAAAACATCAAAAAGCTGACACCTGCCAGAGCTTCAAGTGAAGATAAGGGATGGCTGAGTCCTGAAATGGATTTCTTCATCCACCAGTGAATCCCAACCGCAACACACANCTGAGTCCTGAAATGGATTTCTTCACCAGTGAATCCCAACGGCAACACATGGCCTATTGCAAGAACTATCATCTGCCCCAGCAAAGGCTTTCAGTGTCTTCCTGGCATAAAAATCAACTTGTCAGTAAAAGCACCAGAATCCAGCGGGGTGAAGATAGCGGTCCCTTCCCCTCACTCCTCTACCTGTCCCCATCTGTCAGCTGACCACAGGCAGGGATGACAAATCATTTTCTCTCATGGGGACAGAGAGACGGGATCTCTGTGGCTGCTCCTGAGATTTCCTCTCCCAGCGCTGTCGGGGGGAGAGCAGAGCTGCCCCTGGTTCCCACCCCACAGCCTACAGCCTGCTTAGAAAATAACCAAAATACGGCTCCATTTCCAGGGAGGCGGTTGTGATGAAAAGCATTTTGACGGTTTGGGAAACTACACCGGAGCCCCTTATAAAGCATCTTCAAGCACCTACAGTAAATACCGAGCTGACAGCTAAAATGCCAAACATAGGATCTGAACTAGTACTTGTACTGATTCCTGCTCTTAAAATAAATGCAGGCAGTGATTGGATACTGTTCAGTGGTGGAAATATTTCTTCCGACCACACAAGAACCACTCTGAAGAGGGGATGGGGAGGGGAACAGGGATACAGGTACAAATAAACAGGGGCTGTACACGAAGGTAATGTATTATTGGTGTATCACTATTTCTAAAGCTCAATTTCTAAGACTTCTTCCAAGGTCAGTCCTACTCTGCCTCTTATTTTGTTCCAAGTTAACTTGATTTTTACTTGGAAACAGCCTTAAGCCCCAATTTCTAAGTGGATTTTGGTACCCAACTGACAAAATGCTTTTGAAAAGCTGTTCTTGAGTTTCTATTGCTGACAGGTTTGGGTTGGGGGGAGGGGGGTTGTTGGTTTGGTTGGTTTTTAATGTGTCCGAAACCGCAGGAGTCCCTGGGGTCCTGGGAAGCTGTGGGCAGCTCCGTGACATCCTCCATCAGCCCCGTGGCTGCTCCACGCTACAGGGAGGGCTTTTGTCCCTGGAGCTGGAGGAGGGAGATGTGATCCATCCCCACATCCTGCAGGCCAGGCTGGGTCAACTCTAACTCCAACGTCTATTAAATAAAATTACCCCAGGCTTCTGTGGTTCCCTCAGTACTTTTAACAAGGTTTAGCCCCCAACTTTTCCAACTGCAAAATTTGTTTCCCTGATAGGTGAGCCCAGAGTTTCATCCTCTTCCCCTCCCACCAACAGCCCCACTCAAGCATCCCCCACCTGGCACTGACTTCTGCACCATCTACATCTGACCAACACCATGAAGTCTGCAGTTCCTCAGTATAAATTCTCAGAAATGTCAAAAAAGTGGCTGTTAGAACAGTCCATACTCCCCAGATAAGCAACTGATATCTGGTAATTTCACCCCAAAGCCTTCAACTCTTCCAAGGCATGGTCTCTTGGGAAACATCTCACAGCAAACCCTATCCGTGCTCCCCAAAGTTCTTCCCTCAGAAGCTCAGGCTGGTTTGTCCCCACACTTCCCCAAAAAAACCTTTTACTGCCGCATGTGCAATTTCACAACTAATTCAGCCTCAGCAAAGCTAGGTGCAGACAGGGAAAAAAAAAACCTCCACATCAGGAGAAACTTGATTCAACCCCTAACTACCGCCTCTCAGTGAACCCTCACAAGCCTAATAAAGCCTTATGAATAAATTACATGCTTTTCAGCTTCCTATTTTTCGAAGTGATAAAAAAAAATGTAGCAACACATCACTGCAGATCTCCCGCCTCCCGGCGCATCCTGCAAGCCTCGGCGTGCCCATCGCTGGGCGGCTGGCGGAGGTGACAGTCACCGAGGGATGCAGGAATTCACGCCCCAGGTGGTTACAAAGGGATTTCAGGTGCTGCCGACCGTCAGCCGTCTCTGCCCGCACCCAGGCTTTAACATATTAATCAGGAGAAGGGAGAGAGAGAGACATTTGACGCTGATCAAACAAAAAGCCCCGGCAAAACAACATCTCGAGTGACAGCGGTGACACACGTCGCCGAGTCAAAGCCTGACACCTGGCATTAGATGTCTGAGCGATTGGTTGATGTTATAAAAATACATTCCACCCTAACCAGGGATATTTTTACATTTTGATGACAGGCACTAACTATTTAGATATTAGGTCTGTGCACGTAGAAAGCCAGCCCGATACCCATCCCGCACTGGTGTTTGTGCGCTCCCCATCACGCTCACGCACAACGTCATGTACAGACACGGTGTTCCCAGCTGGGCTGGGAAAGCAAGCCTGTGACCCTGTATTTTTTTTTCAAAAAAAAAAGAAAAAAGAGAGAAAAAAGCAAAACCTCTTTCTTGTGACTCGTAGCCCTGCCCTGACATCCCTCCCTGCTCCCACCCGGCACCCCACGGCGGGGATTTTCTGTCTCCCGCAGGGCTGGGTCCAGGCTGCCCGCCCTTCACCTCACACCCCACAAAGCCATGGATGCTGAAAGAATCGCTTCCTCTAAATACCCTCACTGTTCTCTTCTTAACAAAAAGATACAGCCATAATTTTTGTAGAAAATGTATGCAGGCAGAGGAGGATTTGATTTTCTGAATGCAGAAAGAGTCAAGCTCCCTTGTGGAATTTAAATGCACCTATTTGATGGCTTTCCTTTTTTTTATTTTTTTTGCCCAACCCTCTCAACATTTCAGCATATGAATAACCGTACTCATATAAACAAAATGGGCTCCTTCATGGATGAAACGCACACAAGAGATTTGTGCCATTAAAATGTTATTTAATCTATCTTAAGGGTTTCTGAAAGACTGAAAGGTACACAGGCAGGGTACCCTCTGGGAGAGGATCCATGTCACTGCCAGTGCAATGAGGTTACTTCTGTGCCTAAAGAGGTTGCAGGATGAGAGACTGATTATTAAAGAAGTCACCACTAACAACAGTACGCTCTCGTTGTACCCATTTGATTTTCAAAGCTCCCCATTCGCAGCCCTTACAGCTCTGCAACAACCCTGCCCGCTCCATGCACCCAACTGCTGGCCTGGCAGCACCAGAAATCCAGCCTGCTCAATGTAGGTGGAAAATTTTTTTGGGAAAAAAAGAAATCTGGGATATTAAGAGGACATGCTGTGCTTTTCCCCTGGAAATAGTTTAAAAAGATCCAACCCAAACTTCAGACAATTAAACATTCATAGCAAAACGTAGCTTGAGTCAGTCATTAAACCTCAAAGGGATTCTGAATTGTGCTTTTCTTAATGAATTCAATAATCGATTCTTACCACACAAATAAGGTGTGGGATGGATCAGCTAATAAGCATTCTCAGTTAATTGCTTTCTTCAAGTGACAATTTGTACAAATGATACCATCAAAGTAGTAATAATATCCTTATTGATTAAATTAATCTCTAAAAGACAACTCAAATAAGTTTAATTAGCAATGCATGACAGAAGCACAAAATACTCTGAAAACAACCTTGTAACCCATCCCAGACTTTGAAATCGTGGCAACAGTCAGGCTATAGACTTTTGCAGCTTTATTCAAATAGACACGCACAATTTTATGGACCGTCTTTAGTGAATGTCTGTGACTAACCACGAAAACCCAGGAAACCCTCCCTGCAGGGGAAAAGCGAGACGCGCAGCAAAAGCAGCCTTCCCACTTAGTCACACAGACACTAAAAGCCAGGGTTGCAAAGCGTTTTAAAGTAAAAGAAAAATTTCCAGCAGAAGGAGCAGAGTCGGTCTGAGAAGCCTCTGTGCCAAAACTTGCAACTGGAGCTGGTGGGGACCCAGAGCAGCGTCAACACTTTCAAGCCGTGGAAACTGGACAGCAGGTTTTTATAAAACCAGAGCAGAAACTTGTTCAGTTCAGCAAAGGGTTAAAGGAGTTGGGTCAGAGCTTGTTTAGAAAGAGCAGGTTATTCGTTCTGGGGCCAAGAGCAGGAGCTGGGCCTGGGAACGGGGACGGGTGGTCCACGGCATCCCCGGAGGAGCAGTGGGAGCTTGGAGCAACACTTGCTCTCCTTGTTCCCACACAAGACCGAGACTGGGTATGATGTGTCTCCAGCAGCTTCACTGCTGTCCCCTGGTCACCAGCTGGGCATGAGGATGGGATTTCCACAAGCAGCGTGGAAGCTTGTGGTTATGATTCCACAAGCATAACCTCTGGGGGGAGGTTATGAATGTGGGAACAGATCAAGTGTTTGGTCCTTGTAGCTCTCACCACAGTAGGAGAGACCTGCCGCTACTATAATCTGATTGCAAAGCACATTTTGGGACATTGAAAACCTCTCAGTCAATACTTGCCTAAAGTGCCTTGCTGAGCAAACACTCCTCCGCTCCCTGCCAAGAAAAGGGGAATTAGACTCAATTCCGCCTGGGGAAGTGAGGTAGTGGACACCAGGGAGAAGAGGAGTGAATAAGCACAACCTTCTGGAGACACTCCAGGGCGATAAAAGAAAATACAATAACACAGAGAACAGCGTGTTCCCCTTGTCAGAGCCAGAGCCATCCCGCAAGCAGAACAGGAATTTGCCTGGGGCAGCAACACGTTTAATGGCTTTATTATTATTACCTGAGCAGCCCGAGGATGCTCCCCAGCACGTCCGGGAGAGCAGTGAGCCTGGAGCCACCTTCGTTAATGTCAGTAACGGGGGTCTATTTTTTTAAGCAGCTGAGGCTGGAGCTTTCTCATTTAGCTAACGGAATTCAGCAACTTAAAGAAACATATGGCCCATATATTTCAACACACAGAGGTACAGCTTATTTTAGCATGTTTAAAGCATATTAATAAAACAAGACTCTTGTACAGTATATGGTCATGGTCCTTCTAGGTTAGGACAGCCCAAGCTTCTCAATTATTTATTTCATTTTGTCATTCAGATTACTTGCATTTAATTCTACCATAATATATCTAGCGCGTGCTTTTGCGGACACACGTCCTTCTCATAGTTTCAATGGGTCTAGTACCTCATTTTTGTTCTTTGAGGGGTTTTGGAATTACAAGAATATAATGTTTAAATGACACACATGACTCTCAGAAAGATGATGGAATTTGCACCAGCATCACAAGGAAAAGAAATACCTTCCGTATTTATTTTCACCCAAGGATCACTGAAACAAACAAGGAACCACCAAATTACTCTTCTGACTATAGACGGCCACTTATCAGGAAAAACAGCAAAACACCCACAAAAAGCATAATATTCTTATGTCCAAGCTGATCATTTAAAAGAACTTTATTAATATGGAGTCCTATATTACTGGTTGCAAGCACGTGAAGAGGGGCTGGCAACCTCTGTACGTCAGGACTTCCAGAAACAGATACATCCACCTGAGACTTGACTTCTGCCTGAATCCATAATGATTCTCTACCCAACACCCACGCCTTGGATTAACTATTTATAACTGAAATCTTACAATAAAATGGAACCTCCAGGATCAGTCTCCATATGAACTACCTGACCTGCCAACATACATTAAATGGGACCGATGTGCTCTTGGTCACTAAATAAGACACTCTGCACAGAGACTGATTTTTGAAGCTCAGGTATCTTTGAAAATCTACTTTCTACATAGTCTTACAAGGTGGATTTCCTAAGTATTTTGGCTCTCAAAACCACCAGTGTTTTTAAAACCTAGACCAGAACACATCAGCATATGAGCAGGCAAACAGCAGGGAAACATTTGGGTTGGAACCTCAAGCCTGGGAAAGTCACATGGGGAAGGGAGGGACTATTTTCTTCCAAAAAGGATATTTATTAGATAGCCTTTCTAAAAAGTTCAGCATGTAAAAAAGAAGAGGACATATGCTCATCACTTGTCCCTGAGACATTCATCTTATTTTTCCAGTTAAGAAGCCAATCTTTCATGAAATCCCCCAAAAACCTGGCAGATGGGTTGAATTACTAATGTTGAGAAAACTGGTTCCAAAATGTTATTATTAAAAAGTCCCATGAACAAACAAATAAGGATGGCCACAAGAGAACCCTGGTTTAGAGGCGGATCTCCCTAGACCAAAGAAGTGAGCTGCATGATGATGTGCAATAATTTCTTCATCTGGAGAAGAGCTGTGTGGCATATTTAAAGCCTTTAATTTCTATTCCCTTGTTTAAGTGAGATTATCGCTCCCCATAGCCAATAACAATAGATTTCTTAAGTTTCTTCTGATTTGCCAGCACAGCAAATATCCTCTGGTAAATCTATGAACTGAACAATGATTTTTCATTTTTACAACAGCCGAGTCAATGCAATTTTCCAGTTATAAGTCTCAAGTCTCTCCCTATCAGCTTGTTAATGTACAAGCACTGAACTCTCAAACATGCCTGGAAGAATCTCCACAGACTTTGCCATCCCAAGCTGCTTCTGAACATCGAATTCATTGCTTATGAATCACTTCACTGTATGTAAACACTTGAATCACTAAGCCACGTCTAATATTGTGCATAGTAATCAAGTGATGTTGTCACGGCGGATTCTGTAATGAGGAGTATCTGCACGGCTGCACTGAGGCAGCTCTAAAAGCACAGCTATTAGTGTCTCACTTTAAAAGCAGGTTTTGCCTGTTCATTAGCTTTTTTTTTCTTTGCAGATGCTAAACGCCTGTGAAATATTTTCAGGCTTGGTGTCTTCTTGAGATACTCACAAGAGCCCCACCAACCCGCTGTGACTCTTCACATGATAAAAACGGCACAGTATTTTTCCCTACATTTAAGATAACCCGTAACTTGTAGCAGTGGTGTGACAACGTGACCAGGGCCTGTGAAGTTGGGATGTCATTTCACCTCAGCAGCTTTTTGCATCAGGTCAGACAGATAAGCATCCAAAAAAAAAACCCAAAACACTCACCTCTAAAAGCAGGTCATTTTCCCCCCTTAAACTTTAATTAAAATGCTACAGAACACATCAATGCTCACTTCCCCTGAAGCATTCTAATAACTGTTTATGTTAACTTCTTAAAGTGTTGCTTTGGGTTCCTTAAACACTGTTAAGTGCAATTTTTCTCGCACGTGTGTCACAAACCTTGATGCCGAGCTCAATGTTCTCCCCTCCATACACATCCATCCCCGGATCGAGAAGCCCAATCTCTCCAAAGAACTTTCTGTGCACAACGAATGAGCAACCGATCATCGCTGGCGTCCTGTATGAAAAGAAAACCAACAGAAATGCACAATTATTGACATTTTCCAATTTTTCATGGACCGAGGGCTAGTTTCTGAGAAGTTACTCAGCGACTGTGCAGCAATGAGTGAGCTCTGCGCCTTTGAAGACATTACTTTACCACTGCAATGAAATTATCCACAATTTAAGCTCATTTCACTGTGCAGACTAGAGAAAGAGTTCTCCTAGGATTAAATTACTGAAAAGCCTTCAGGTGTTGGCTCTGCGGCAAACATCTCAGTGTGTCTATGGGCAAGGACACAAATTCTTGGGGTTTCCATTCGCCATTTGTGAAGAAAATATAATAATGGCATTTCCTTTCTCTTACCTTCTTCCAGCATGGCTAGTAACAGACCAGACTTCAGGACAGATACTAGTTTTTACAGTGCCTTGTGAAATGAGGGTTCTGGCTGGGGTCTTTCTTATACATCTCACAAAGGAATCATTATCAACGAGTGACACCAAGGCAAATTGCTAATTTGCAAGCAAATTGTTTAAAAACTCAAGACAACCGCTTGCAGAAAGGCCTGCTGTGTCATCTGCCCAGTTCCACCAATTCAGGGCTCCGGGGTAGAGATGAAGTTGTGACATTGGTCCCACGAACCCTCTTGCCCCGCAGCCCAGGGTGCTGCTCGGCTCCACTGCAGCCAGAGCAGCCCAGCCCAGCCTCCGGCCAGGGAAAATAACAGAGAAAAACGAGAGCAACACTAACAGTACTGACATCAAGAGAATAGCAGCTATTGAGGAAAAGCTCAGTGTCAGGGGTTAATTTATAATAACTATGCAATTTCAAGGACATAATAGATGGCTGTGTTTACTAAGGACCCTGGCTGCCCCATGCACACGCGCCGTCCCTCCCTCTTTACCTTGCAAAACGCTGGACCACATCTCCATCTGATGCAGCTGCCCTGAGACCAGGATGCTGTTCTGATTCACACAAGCTGAGATCATGTTTGGGGGTATTTTTTTTGAATGGTTAAACACTCGTGACCCTCTCCATAAAATTACACTTTGCCACAGAGCATGGCACTGAACAAAACCGTATCATTATGCTCTTGCTGCCTGGGCATACACTAATCTGTTGCGGTTACGGTATGTGGAAAGTTCACCCCCTGGGATATTTTCTGTACTAAAATAGAAATATAGAAACTGTTCTTCCCTCTAACTTGCTTTCATTTGAATCCATGCTGTAAAGAAAAAAACCAAGGATCCACTTAGGGGGATCAGCAGGGAGGAGACAATGGATTTTACAGCTAAGCCATGCCATGGGGAGGTATGGGACCCCCACTGCCCACCCTGAGCTCAAAGCTTCGAGCAGGGGGAAGCCCCATCATGCAGGATGAGGTGGCCATCACCTCTGCAGCTCCTTGCCTGGGCCCAGGGGACACTCGCCTGGTGCCGCCTGGGGAAGACTTTCAGAGTGTTACAGCAATGGTTTGTGCACCTGGAAATCTCACAGCACTTCAAAATGTCTGTTCTCCAGAGGGAACCAGGTCTTGAGGTAGAAATGGGCAATGGAATCGTGTATTTTAACAGCAGCCCCGGAATCCTGGCTCAAAGCACATTTCAATGCTTGCCCATGCTGTGGAGCACGTTCAAGGCTGAACTAAGCAGTCACAGCTCGCAGAGGAGGAAAGCACCCTCAAACATACCCAGACACAGCTTACAGATGGCAAGGATCAGGTTCAACCTCTCCATCCCCACCCCACCAACTGTCTGTATTCACCTGAGGAGCACCTGGGGTCCCCTGTGCCCCTCGGGCACCCCCCAGGCTCAATAACCCCCAAGGACGGACATCTGCCGAGAGCTGGCCAAGTCAATCTTTGTGAAACCCTCCAGCTCCTTGGATGAAGAGTTTCAGCCACTTAAGTATGCTTATTTATAGACACTTTAATACTTTTAATAGACTGGTAGAAGAGCTGAATGCTGCTGCCATATTAAATTACTTGGAATTGGAATCTGTCAGAGGATTTTTTCAATAGATTTCTTCCCTGACAGCCAGCTCGGCCTTCCTTCCAATAAGCAGTATAATGTTTCGTGGTTTGCTGCCACTCTAGTACTTAAGATTTCAATTCTACTGCTTTATTTGTAGCAAGTTAGCTGCCATTAGCAGAAACAATTCTTTCTGAAATGATAACCACCTTAGAGATGCCAAATCTAATAGCTCCATTATCCTAGATTACCTCCTGGAATTAAACAGAAGGGTAAGTTGCTCTGGTTTTACACGGAGCATGAACAATCCAGTTCATCTCCTCCACTGGGAACAGGCGTGGGGGAGCACAGGAATCTTTGACTCCTCCAGTCAAAACTTGTTAGGTCTGTTAAAGACTCTCCGAGAACAGATAAAGCCAGGAAAAAAAAAAAAAGAAAAAAAAAAACAGATGAAAGTTTCAGACACATTAAACTGCATTTCTGATCCAATAACATGGACCACTGGGAACTCACCACCAGATAAACAAGGTTTTCTGAACTGGAAGCTGCTCAACAGCCATGCAAAGGAACTGTCGGCCAGGAAAGCTTTTTCCATCATTATTTTGCAACATGACTTCACTTTATAGACCACAGAGTCACCAATCCTTTCCAAAATCACTCTTGGAAACAGCCTGATTGGGATTTTTCTAACTTCACCTTCAAATTTTCCTCTGCTTCATTGTGCTGCATGTTCTGTTTCCCACCCAGGGCACGGTGAGGCATGCAAAGCAGCACTCCCGAGCGGGTCTGAGCTCCCTCAAGCAATACAAATTAAGTGCTACATTCTTCTTTGTAACAATGCCTCCATATTAAATAAATGAGGAATCAAGCAGCGCTCAACAATTTAAATAAAAACACCATTTGATTTTGCAGTAAATCCTTCAAAAAGGTGGACGGTTACAATAACGGATAGCCCATCCACAATGAAATAATGGCCTGCAGACAAAGAGCTGATAAAGCCTCTTGTTCCTCTGCCCCTTAATTAAAAGCATTAACACAGTTTGTTTTTAAAAATCACACACAGCTCAGCTCAGCTAAATGCATTTTTATTTGTCCCGATAGCTATTCTTTCTTTAATGAGAAAGGAAAAGCAGAATTTGGCAGGAAAGGATGTACAGAGATGTTTAGCAGAATTATTGGTTTTGTATCCAGAAATCCACAGCGTCACTTCCTTGCCATTATCGTGGTTGGCTCCTCCATACAATAAGTGATGGAAGGTCAAGAAGAGCAGCTTTTATGAAATATCCTCAGCACAGATCTCTAAATAAAGATGAAGAAGATACAGGGAAAAACGTTTATCCCAGTCTATTAAGTTACTTTAATGGTCTTCCTTTCTTTAGTGCACAGTTATCATCTAATGATTAAAAAGTCTCAAGTAGATTGCTTCTTCAATTCAAGGAAATTAATTTTCCTCCACAATTGGATTTTGCTTCCAATTTTATACTAAAGCGCAAGTTATGAAATATGTAGAAAAAAGATATTAAAAAAATAATTAGCGGTCATACCACTGAGTGCAAGAAGGCTGAGAACATGCTTTAAGAACTGCCGGGGTGTCCAGTTTCCATTAAACTGCTGTTGTTTTTAATAAACATCAATCATGGAGTTGCTCACCTTCAACAACACAACCCCAGGGCTTTAGGAGACACTGCACCACATTTAGCATGTTTGGGATGGTCCTTTGCCTGTCCAGAAAGGTGTTATTCATCCCTCTCCCAAACTCGCCATTCCCAATCAAACATACCAAATCCATACATCTCATCTTCCATTTGGAGATCTCAGGCTTGTCCCAAACACACACAATTTCCCATTTCTGCTGCCTTGGCTCCACCTCCACATTTCAGCTGGGGCTCACTGGTGGCATCTCGGCAGGACACACTGGGAGACTCTGAGCTCTGTGGCTTAAATTCAACCAACTGATACGTAGAAAATGTCAAGTAAATTAAGCCTGTAGCTTTAAATTTTCCAACCAATTATTTCCCTGATGACACCCGGGTAAGGAAGAACACCATCTTTGTTTTTATATGACACTCTGTGATAAAACACTTGATTTTCTTTTGGTCATACACGAAATTAAGGACCTGACTTGCAAACGGAAACAACTGTCGGTGCAACAACATGACAACGGTCGTGTTCTTCTGCATTTGTGGCACAGTGAACACACTGCAGAATAAATAAAGACCAGGATGAGTAACACAGGTTTAAAACAAGAGAATACGTCCATGGAAATCAAATACAAGTGTGTGACATTAAGGACTGACCCCTCTAGTCACAAGCCAGGGTTACTCAGACCCCAGCAGCAGCTCCTTGGGGCAAAGACTGTGCAAAACCCTCTCCTCCACTGGCAACAAGCCGTGTCCCGGGGGCTTGGGGACTCCAGGATGGAGCCCTCTCACTCCGGCTGGCTTCTTCCTGGCTGGTCCAGCCCACTGCAGACCATGCACTGGGCCCAGTCTGACCACAACAGGACGGCTCTGGGGTGGCAGAGTGGCAGTGCTCCAAGGGCCACCATGGGGCTGCCACCGTCCCCAGGCGATGTGCTGTTCTGATGGGGATCTGCAGGTGGTCCTGCTGCAAAGCCACAGAGGAAACCTCTGGTCCCTCAGGGTTTAGGGGCAGAGGAATGGCAGAGTAGATCAATCGAATCAATCAAAAAATGAATTGGAAAACAACAAGCCCATTTTTCAATTGCACTTGGCTTAGTGACCATCCGCACCCTTGGGACCTGCCCTGGCTTTTGGGGACCTTGGTGGCGAGGCAGGGACAGGAGAAGTTCAGGCAGAGCCTGGAGCTGGGAATGACCCCGTTCTTCTCTGAAACAAGATGACAGCAAGGCAAGACAACTCCCCGTAGAGGGAAACAGCGGGGTCAGCAGAGAGAACCAGAGATCTGAAGAGAAACCTCCCCTGCCTGTCCTGCCAACTTCAGCAGCTCTACGACACCACCATGCTTTGCTCCCCTTCCCCTGTCCTCAGAGAGGGGCAGCCACATCCAGGAGGCACCAGTATGGATGAGGATGCAGATGAGGCAGCACCCTCCTGCCTGGCACCATCCCTCCCCTCGCAGCCCTCCTCCCCACGGGCTCCTCAACTGCAAGGGCAAATGTGTTTTTCAATTTTGAATATTCAACATATTCATCATGAGGGGACAGAGTGTACCCTCAGCATGTTTGCTGATGACACAAAGCTGGGAGGAGTGGCTGACACACCAGAAGGCTCTGCTGCCGTTCAGCGAGACCTGGACAGGCTGAAGAGTTGGGCAGAGAGGAACCTTATGAAGTTCAACAAGGTCTGTGCACCTAGGGAGGAAGAACACCATGCACCAGGCCTGGTTAGGGGTTGACCTGCTGGAGAGCAGCTCTGCAGAGACCTTGGAGTCCTGGTAGACAGCAAGCTGACCATGAGCCTTGTGTCCAAGAAGGCCAATAGTCTCCTGGGATGTATTAAAAAGAACGTGGCCAGCAATTCAAGGGAGGTCATCTTCCCCCTCTGCTCTGCCCTGGTGAGGCCCCATCTGGAGAACTGGGTCCCGTTCCGGGCCTCCCAGTTCAAGAAGGACAGGGAACTGCTGGAGAGAGTCAAGCAGATGCTACAAAGATGATGAGGGACTGGAGCATCTCTGTGCTGAGGGAAGGCTGAGAGCCCTGGGGCTGTTCAGCTGGAGAAGAGCAGACTGAGAGGGGATCTCATCGGTGCTGAGCAACAGCTAAAGGGCAGGTGGCAAGAGGATGGGGCCAGACTCTTCTCAGTGGTGCCCGGGGACATGACAAGGGGCAACGGGCACAAACTGGGACACGGGAAATTCTATCTGAACATGAGGAAAAACTTCTTTGCTGTGAAGGTGGCTGGAAGAGGCTGCCCAGAGAGGGTGCGGAGTCTCCACCTCAGGAGACGTTCAAAACCCACTTGGATGTGTGTCCTGTGCAACCTGCTCTGGGCAGACCTGCTTTGGCAGGGGGTTGGACGATACGATCTCCAGAGGTCCCTTTTAACCCCCACCATTCTGTGACTCTGGGAAATGCAGGGTGCCCCTGTCTCCCCCCTCATCCCTCTCCCAGCTTCTCCCAAAAGCAGACATGCAGGGCAGACACGGCCTGGGTGTGTGCTATGGAGCAGTATTTGCTTTAAAAGTGAATTTCAGACCATTAATTTAAGAACTTTGCAGTAATGGAAGAGGGTTGAGCGCCAGGGCAGCTGCGGGAGGCGGGTAACAGCAGCACACAAGGGCAGGATGCTGATCACAAAATGCCAAAAACTAATGTCACACACGAAGCGCATCTCCAAAGGAGAAATACATATTGCCTCTGCCTCCCGCGGCGGGGCATCCACCCGCAGACGCGGAGTCAGGCGGGAGCCACGCTCTCAGCCTCCCTTCGCTGCCTGCGTAATGGCTTGGGCAGATGAAAGCTGGATGCCTTTCGCAAGAAGGTAATAAAATTTCTAGGAAGGAACGGCATTTTCACCCGCAGCAGCATACCTTGCTTAATATTATCCCCAGGATGGCATCTGCAATAGTTGTTTCTTGAATAATTCTAGCTTCCCTGCCCCAGTGACCTTGGTTAATTGTCTGTTTCAAATGGGTTTATTTTCCCGCTGTTACTAAGTACTACAGAATCTGCAAAAGAAATTAAAAATAAGAGATACCACATAAAAGAGATGCTAGATTGAATGCCTTTCCTGAATTTACTGGAGATTAATACGACTTAAACTTTTAATGGCAAAGAAGCTGTGAAAACTATGTATTTTTTAAAATACCTATTATGTCTACCCATGTCTGTGACCTTGCTCAAGATGGATTTGACTTTGCCGCTGTCGTATGCCTGCTCCCCTTTCCACGTCAAGAGGCAGCTCGCTCAGGGACCTCAGGCAAAGCATTTAACTTCTTTGTACCCCTGTTTCCTCATCTGTCACATGAGTATAACACCTAGATGCTCTTAAAAAAAACGCTTTTATAAATCACTTCAGTGACTTCCGCACTGGAGCTGCAGAATTAACTACTGATATTGTTGCCTTTGCCAGAACTCTCCCCAATTTAAGTCATCTACAGTGAGAAAAGTACTGGTAGTTAATAACCTTCTAAGCGAGGAATCGCACCCCCAATTTGCTTGTTTCTACCCTTGCTTGAAGCCAGCAGCAGTGAGGAACCTGCGTGCACACCCTTGTGGTGCCCACGGTGGGTTTAGATAGTGTGCGACTAACGCAGGTTTCTATTTACACATCCAAGCTTCAGGCCTATAACTCAACTGTAAAATTTCCCCTCCAGGATAAAAACTGCTGCCGAGGTCACTGCCTAAAAGCATTTTCTTTCCTTGTGGATTCTAGAAAACCCAAGGATGTCCCAGCACTAAAAATACCAGATGCCTGAGCATCCACCTCCAAGCTCTCATTTCTTCAGTAGTTCTAGCAGGAGTTTTCAGTGTGCTGCTACAGGCTCATGTGCAGGTAGCAATCATCCCCAACGCCACATATTTTGTCAGCTGAAGTAAAACTCCAGCCCCAAAGATCTCCATTACACGGATCAGGTCTCACTCAGCGGCTTGGAAGCACGAAGACACTTAGGCCACGTGCCAACTGCCCAAACACCGCCACAGCCACCTCACCAAAAGACCCCAACCTCAGGAAACCCTTCCAGACCAAGAGCCGTGCGATGGAAGCGAGCCTCGCTCGGGGTCATGAGGAGAAGGAGTTTTGGGCCATTCTCCATCCCTGGCTCGAGTGCTGGGAATAGCACAAGGTGGTACCTCCGACGTCCCTGGTCCCATGCTCCTCGTGTAGACAGGGATTTTGAGGTGTGCAGTTTTGAGTCTCACAACACAAACCCTGAAGAAGTCACCTTGGAGAAAGCAAATTTGATAATTACCCTTCAGGTGGGACTCGGCCTCTGTTCAGGAATGGTTTTGAGGAAACAGTTGCAATTACAGGACTCTCCCCTGGGATATACTTAAAGAATGGCTGTTCGTTTTAGATAATTTAATGGCAGTTGCAGAGCTATTTCTGGAGGCAGAGACAGGCATCCGGGGGGAAACCAGCCTGTCACACTTGGTGGGGACCCTTTGGCCACACCGATGAGCCCCCCTAGGGCTCGGGGAAAGGCTCCCTCCCACCACAGGACCATGCATTTGCAAGCATCAGTCCGGCGGGGCTCGACCCCTAAGGGTGTCCCATTTATTCACAAAGGCAGATTTGGGGGAAATAATAGTGATCACTCATAGTGATTTATGAGGGACAGTCCTGCAGGAGAGGCAACAGAGACTCTCAGATTTGGAGCTGAGATAAAACAGAGCTCGATTTTCATCTACGCACTGGCTCGTATTAGAAGCCATGGAAAAATGTATTAAAAAACAGCAAGAAAAATACTTTCCTTGTCTGGAAAGCTATTGCACATCAAGACAGAATACAAAGGGGGGCACAGGATTAGTATGGATGAAGAGCCAGAAAGGCACAGTATTTAGTTAACCCGGTTTTACTTTTCCTCTATGACTGGTCCCCTGAAGGTTTTACACTCAAAGCAGGTCTGGAAATTGCTGTTACATTTTACTTGCACAGAAATTATCCAGCCGGAGCACATCTTGTAATCAAACCCAGGAGCTAAGCCACAAAGCCTCGGCTCCGCTAGGAAAATAGATGTTTTCTTCTATCTCATTAGTTAAAAAATGTTAACCAACATGAGATAAAATTCTAGCAAAACAAAGCCGTTTGCAATTTTAATCTGGGGCAGGAGGTGAGAGTAAATCAGAGCCTGTGTATCACCGCACGGAGCACGGGAAAAGCTGCTGTTACTTAACGTGGGGTAGGGAAGGAGAGCACATACCTTTATAGATTAATCAACAGAAGGTCACGGTCTCTTCCTACTATCGACTATCAGTCGCCTCTTCAACACAAGTGGCACACACCCTCCTGAACAGCTTATTCAGGGCTTTTCAAGCCCACATGAACTTTTCATTAAAAGGGTAGTGTTTTTCTATGCAAATCAGACCTATTTATTCCAGGTTAGAGATGCAGAACTCCCCAGGGCAATGTCAGGGACTGACTTCAAAGTTTTGCCAGAAGTAGTTTAAAATCTCATTTCTGCTAATTGGCAGCGACTGAAATCCACCTCAACAGGCAGCTCTGAGCAGAACGGGAGGCACCTTCACCAGTCCTCCTAGATATTTGGATTTAACACACACAGCCAACATCTTTAAACCATTTCCCAGTTCCTCAAGAAGACTATGTTTTTATATAGTCCAAAATTTAAGGATTTGCATTTGCACGACTTCAAAAATCCCAGTGACACAAGAGCAGGCGAATGCTGGGATTTCACCTCTATGAAGATGAAAGATTTCTTGGACTTGATTTCCTCTAACGTGTGATCTTTTGCCCCTCCCGACCTCCAACTTATAACAAAATGCTTGGTGCAGGAAAAGGGAAAGAAAGAAAAAAAAATGACCAAACGTTTATTCTGAGAAATACCTGGGATGGAGAGCAGAGTTCAGGTGTCAAAGACTGCACATGCCCATCTGATACCTAATCCTGATCCCACTGTTTTTCAAATGGGAGCATCTGACTCCTTATGGACAAAGCAGACAGTGGTTATGGAGAACCTGCAGTGGGCAGGCGTATTTCGGTCCCACCTCTGGGGCTCTGTCTCCCCCAGCCCCGGTGGGTTCAGGGCCGTGGTGCTGCTCACACCACCCCAGATGCCTTCTGCAGACACTGCTTCATCAGGAATCCCTCCCTCCGCCTGCTATCAGTAATACACGCAACGTAACTGTAACTTCATCTCCTTCCACTGTTGCTAGACTGCTAATTAAATGATAATTACTTTTAGATGTAATATGTATAACTAACAGGCACTTAACAGGAACATGTTATTTACTTTTCTTTTTTTAACGTGAATATATTTTTTTTCTCAAGGGCAGCAAAGCTGCTGACTTTCAGTCCTGTTCTTCCTCTCCACCTGGCATAAAAATCACAGCGAACAAATTGCGCAGGTAAATAAACTTCTCCTTTGCCTCGGCCACAACCCTCAGCCCAAGGCAGCAATAAGATGTGCCCCAGTTAAAGCACTGAGATGGAGCTGAAGGAAAGGATGCAGCCCCCTGATCCTTCACTCTGGTCCCAGCTGCCAAAGGCCCCTCAGTACCCAAAATGCGACGTGGGCAGCGTGTTGTGTCCTAGAAGGGGAAAATCAGTGTCCCCCTTTAATTTGCTGGGCTCCCGCGTCTTAGCGAGCTCTCCCCAGGGGCTCTGCTCTCACCTTCTCTTCTCGTGGAGAGGAACGAGCTCAGAACCACAACCCACAACTGCTTTCTTCCAAAAACCCCAGCAGGAGGAAGCTGTACCACCACCCCATCATCACACAAAGCCCTTACTCACATCTAGATGGACTAGGCTGAGCAGGGGGTTGGGAAGGCAGGTACCGCCCGGTGGCTGGGTCCCAAGACAACTCCACGGCTCCTTTTCATCCTTCTTGGATGAAGATACGTGGCAGCGCAAGGAAGACATTCAGGATTAATTGCACAAACCCAAAAAGCATTTCTCCAATGCAGCATTTACACCAAAATACTCCTCCAGTTTCTAAACTGGCTCTAAGTGACTATGAAATGCAAAATGAAAGAAAGGGCAATATTACAGTTAAACTGACTTTTTAAAGGTGGTCATAATATGCAGATGGGCTCTGAGTGCTATGTGTGTGAGCATCACTCTACAACAAACCTGCTCTGTTTATGGCTGAAATGTCATTTTTATTCTCTGAACACCCAAGCCGAACCCCAGAAATCACGAGAGAAACCTCTCCTGGTGAATCACTGCCTGCAGCAAAGATGCTGCAAGCCAAAACCATGCGTCTGGGGACCAACACACCAACAAAACCCTGGGCAGTCACAAAGTCGAGTTAAAAAGCAATTCCCCTGGCAGGCAGGAAGAGAGCACAAGTCCCTGGCAGCTTGGCCAGCCCCTAAGAAACAACAGGAATAAAAGAGCAGTGAAAGATTAATGCCATCGTTAGGCCCAGACATGCTTGTGAACGCACTCACATGGCACCTCTTCCACAAGAGGCTTATTTTGCACAAAATACAAACCTACAGTGAACCCCAACTCACTGATTGGGACCGAGTTTCCCCTGGTCCTGACCAGGGGAAATGGTCTGAAGTTGGGGCAGGGGAGGTTTAGATTAGATATTGGGAAGAATGACTTTCCTGAGAGGGTGGTCAGGCACTGGATCAGCCTGCCCAGGGAGGTGGTGGAGTCACCATCCCTGGAGGGATTTAAGAAACATGTAGACATGGCACTTCAGGACATGCTTTAGTGCCCGAGATTGTGGGGCTCTTTTGTGTGTGTATGGTTGGACTCAGTGATCTCAGAGGCCCTTTCCAACCACGAAGATTCTGTGATTCTGAGTTTCCTTCAAATATTCCTAAATCCTAAATCCCCCCTAAACCTAAATTCCTCCTCAACACTAGCTTCAAGGCACTATCAGAAACAGGCATTGGGTAATGACCAAGTGCCTCATTATTAGTTTTGCCCAGCCCCGTGTTGTTGCTTTCTGATAAATTGCTGTAATGGATGTTGAAGTTCAAGATTCAGGAGACTGGAGTTATTGGGAATTTCAGAGATATTTCTGCAGACAGAATTTAAGCGAACGCATTTAGGTTCCTGATAGGCTGGTGCTAAGAATAGGGACGTGAGTAATGGTTATTGACAGATGGAGCAGTTTCACTTTGTGGGTAAATGAGAGTGCACTGAAATAGCCCTGCAAGCACCTCAAAGCAGCTGAGTAATGCATTTATTTTGACAACTACTTGATACGAGCCTATTCCTAGGGCGGGCAGCTCTCAGGTTTATCTTACCCTTCACGCATCCATAGCGCAGAAGCACAATTCCTGAGAAATATAACAGATACATTTTGTGCCTCCAGCATTTAATAGTAAATGTCATTCTCATTTCTCAGGGTTTGGGGTTTATTTTCTTTTAAACTCTGAGCGAAACAGATAGAAAAGAAAAATGAATATGGGAAGAACTGTATTGAAATGTAAACGTAAATTTGGTAAAGATGATTGTCAGGTAAGGAAACTCAGAGGTGGAGAGGCTGTTCTGGATTCACCTCCACCTGAATTAGAGCAGATCTACCCAACCGCAAATCAGACATCCCAATATTTGCAACGGGATTTAACCAAACTGCATGTCTAAGGGTCAGACAACTTAGGGCCTCAGAAGTGGCTTCAAAGGCAGAAATCACATCCCATCCCAGGTGCATTTATCACACCAAAAGACCTATGAAAGTTTTAAGGCTCTGTGCGTTTCCCCTCACAGTTGCACACAAGTTGGGGACCGTGACTTCTGATGCAGGAGCTCTTTGAAAAGGTGGGGTGAAGCAGCGCTGATGACAGTGCAAGCAACGGAGTTGTTGTAGATGATCTACTGACTTCAGGTTGATACAAAGCTCAAAGCCTGAGCACAACAGCCCCACCTGTGACTGAATCCTGCTGGAATGGGGCACACTCCACATGAACTCACTCAGCGTCACAGAGTCCTAGAATGGTTTGAGTTGGAAGAAACCTTAGAGATCATCTAGTCCAACCCCTCCCACCAGCCCAGGTTGCTCAAAGCCCCTTCCAACCTGGCCTTGAACCCCACCAAGGATGGGGCAGTCACAGCTTCTCTGGGCAACCTGGGCCAGGCTCTCACCACCCTCATACTGAAAAATTTCTTCCTGAGATCAGTGTGTTGTGGGTGGTTCAGGTGGGGTTTTTGTTGTTGCTGGGCTTGGGTTTTGGGTGGGTTTTTTTTCTTAAAAAACCCCAAACCTAAATCTATTGATTTTCTAAATGGAGAACTTGGATTCAAGGCCCTCTTCAAGTTGTTGGCAAAACTCTCAGCAAGCTCCTTGGTGGCAAGAGTTCACCTTCAACGTTTAGGAAAAAAAATAAATAAATAAGTGTTTGAATTAGAGGTTGCTCACGTAAGCAACTACTGTACATCATCAGCCAGCCCACGCTCTCTGGCACCTGATAATTAGGCAACTGCGCACGTCAGGATGAATGGGCTCAGCCATGTGCAAAGGCAGCATCAACCCAAGAAGAATTGGACCTGATGAAGAGCCAGGATGTCACTTACACACTTACTGTGATGGGAACTCATTTGAGGTCAGCATTCTCAGGGAGCAAAGGAAAAGCAGGAAAATAGGTCCATTTTCCCCTTCAAATTGTCATCACCAGGAATATAACGTGATTCGCTGACTACTCAAACTGGAGAGGGCAGCATGAATGTTCATTTAGCCACATTTGCTTATGGTTTCTTGCAATTCACAGCCAATTCAGCCACAAGGTTCCCAGGACAAAAAAAGGAGAAGGTGAAGGGAAGGCTGGTTCCCACAGCCTGGGCTGGGCACGGGCTCCTCTCCGGCAGGCGGAGGGGACTGACCCAGTAAGTCCATTGGGTAATTGAAGGTGGCCTGTCCCTTCCAACCTAAACCATTCTATAGTTCTATGATTCTGTGAGTGCCCGGCACCCCGCACGGTGCAGGCTGTGCGGAGGGGCACTCAGATGGTCAAGTCTTTGAGCTCTGAAATATGGTTTTGTAGCTTGAGGCGCAAAAACGCAGCTGGGAGCAGATAGGGAGCTGCTTCTGTTTTCTAGAGAAAGGTGACATTTTATACAGGGAATCCCAGGTGCTTTGCCGTTCTCGTTTTGCTAACAAAGCATTTATCCCTTGCCATAATATGTTCATGGCCAAAAAGGCTGACTCTTTTGTTTGTGTTTTGCCTAAAAGTTAAGCAGCACCAGATTCCCCGGGGGAAAGGGTCTGCAGTTCTCCCTGGCAGAGCTCCAGCACGCTGCAGGCTTTACTCAAATCCAGACTTTGTGATTGAATCCACACTCTGGAAAAAAAACTGGAGGGAGTGGATGTCAGTGTCTGAACTCCTAGAAGAGAAGTCGGATTAGCGGGGAAACCTTTCTCCGCGGATCGTCTGCGGAGTCCTGCAAATCCAAAGACTGTTCAACCAAACCAAGGGCTGCAATGAGTTCATACTGTAAGGACACGCTCCACACCTTCCAATCCAAACTGCTTTCTGATTCTTGAACAAACCAGTTTTAATTGAAATTGCACTTTTTTAAGTGCCTTCGCAGAGGTTTCTTGCTGGGGCAAAATTAACAGTGGGAAGGAAAGACAAAAAAATATGGGCATGTGCTTGGAAACCCTGCCACTTTTACTACATGGAATAACAATCA
This sequence comes from Arenaria interpres, assembly GCA_013399435.1. NCBI lineage: Eukaryota > Metazoa > Chordata > Aves > Charadriiformes > Scolopacidae > Arenaria > Arenaria interpres. The sequence goes on along the minus strand of VXAK01007045.1, from coordinate 71,649 downwards.
CGCCCTCTTCTTTCTACAAAGCACCATGTGCCAAAAGAGCCAAAAGCACTTCCACTCCACTTTTGCCTTTAATCAGAAAAACCATGTGTTGATTTTAACAGTCTACAGATGGGCCACAGAATAGCAGAAAGTTTTAACCTCTTCCTGGCAGAGCCAGGGGTGGAAGGACACTGCGATGCTAAGGAGTCAATCAGAAATGGGGAGTGAACGGCAGAATCAAACCCTCCTGAAGCCGTGGGGTAAACCTGTACATAACCTACACAGGGCAAGTGCTGTGATGAAAAGGTTCATAATCCGCACGTGAAACGCATTTGAACACTTCAGCTTTAATGCTACACTGAAGAACCTCTTTATTGAGGTCCCACTTTACCATCCCTGCTTTAATTGAGAGGCGAGAATCTGACATTTTAAAAGTTGAGAGACTAAATTGTGGCTGGCATGCTCTCATGAAGAATTTACTCTGAATTAAGAAAACTATTTAAACCCACACTGATGGCTTGTGATACATCTTAGAGATTCTTGCCTATCAATTTCCAAAAAACTAAAAGAATACTGTCACACAATCCCCTGTACAGCACACACATTTGTAGAAACAGCTGCTTTCTGCCTCTGTGTGTGCAGCATTAACAGGGGAAGTTGGGCACAGCAAAAGACACCACGGAAACAAGCTGTCCTGCTGGCAGCTGGTTTAAAGAGCATCTCCCAAACCGGAGAAAAAACCAAAACAACCCCAAACTTTGCTCTCATAAAAATCTAGCCACTAGCATTCAGAAATCCTGTTTGGCAAATTTTGGTCTAAATCACCCAAACAGCACTGACTTTAATAATATGTTTTCGATTAAAAGATGACTAAGCGAACAAAGCTTCGAGTATTTGTTTTCCATTGGACCAGTGCTTACTCCTGACCTTCATACTGACTCCAACTCCGCAAACCCCTAACCACATCCTTGGCATCAACCACGAGCTCCAACAGCTTCAGACCCCAGATGCTACACATTCCATTCTTATCCAGAGCCTCAGCTTTCACCGAGGCCAAAACAGCTCACTATAATTAACACTGATAAACCTGCTTTCATCCACCTGAAGGTCTGTGAAACTCCCCCCAAGACTCAATGGTTTTTAAGAGAAAAAGCAAACCCCCTGCACATCACTCTACTTAACAGCACCACGAGATTCAGCCCTAAATCTGGAGCGTGCAAGAGCTTCCTTGGTAACTCAGGTAATAAAAGAAAAGGAAAGAAAGTGCAGGAAGAGGAACTGTGATAGCAGAGCATATGCTGTCAGAGAGATGCAGTGATGCCAGGAGAAGGTCTGAGCTGCCTGTGAAGAGCCAAATCAAAGCTGTTTACAGAAGGATGATCTGGGTTCTTGGGTACAGTTAAAGCCAAAACCCTATTTTGGGCTTTCCGGTATCTGAAGGGGGCCTACAAGAAAGCTGGAGAGGGACTTTTTAGACAGGCATGAAGTGATAGGATGAGGGGTGGATTTAGATGAGATCTCAGGAAGAAATTTTTCAGTATGAGGGTGGTGAGAGCCTGGCCCAGGTTGCCCAGCGAAGCTGTGGCTGCCCCATCCCTGGAGGGGTTCAAGGCCAGGTTGGAGGGGGCTCGGAGCAACCTGGTCTGGTGGGAGGTGTCCCTGCCCAGGGCAGGGGGGTGGAAATGGATGGTTTTTAAGGTGTCTTCCAACTCAAACCGCTCTATGATTCTATTTCCCTCTCCCCTTGGTTCTTTATCCTTGAAAATACAATGAGCAAACCCCAAGCAGATGGCTGGGGTCATGCTGTGACTGTCACAACCTTTGCCTTAATTGCTCCCCTGCACAAAAATCATGTCTGCATCCAGGAGACACCACGGTTCTGCCCTGAAGCAGCTGCAGCAGCTCATGCCAGTGGCCTTTTGTGACTGAGGCTTTTTGATGTGTAGCAATTCTCCAGATCCTGCGCTGGCTGCGAAGAGTTACGGGGCAGAGAGAAGACTTCAAGTGACCTCAGAAAATCAAATTGCCCCAAAAAAGTCAAACCACCCAAGTGCGTGCACGCGGCTCTGTGCAAGCAGCTGAATTTCCATCTCTGCCTTCTCTCTCCCAGACGGTTTGCTGGGAGCTGCAGATGGGGAGACGGTTCCCCCACATTCACAGAAGTTTCCCAACCACTTTTTTTACACAATTATTTTAGCAAAAAAACCTCAGCTGGGCAATGTATTCAATGAAAAACTGCTGTGCACCGCCCACAGCAAATTAGCCCCATCACATATGCACACGTATGCAGAAAGAGATCACAGGCAAACCCAGGATTTGACTCCACATCCCTCCTTCCAGAACTGGATGAAAAATTCATCTCTCAATTTAAACACAAAAATTGTTGCTCTTTTGCCTTTCTGAGTGCCCCAGTGTCTCCAGAGTTGCTTTTGAACCACACTGAGAATCAGATGCAAGAGCCAAAACTCTGCAGTATTAGCCTGGGATTTAGAGCATCTGTGTGGTTGTTTTTTCTCCCCATTAATTTAATTTGACAGAAAAGAGCAGGAAGGCTTCTGGCTCCCGTGTGGGCAAAGTGGATAAACAGCAGGAATTTTAAAGGAAGCTGAAACTAAACAGAAAAGAAAGAGGTTGGTGCCCTGGCAAAGAGCCTTTTGTGCTTCCGTTTCTCCCCATCCCATTCTCTGTGCCCTGTGTGTTATAATGAGACTATTTTCATGCTTACCGCTGGCCTGTTTCAACCTAGCATTTGCATTTGACTTACACCATTTTGATTGGAAAAAATAACACACAGTGCTCTTCAAGGAAGCTCATCTCCTGCGGTGGATCCCATGATGCAGGAGAAGCAGTGCCCCATCGCCGCCTGACCACCCCCAAAACCCACCCCATCCGGGCTCCAGAGCAGCAAATCCCAATCCTGCAGCTTCAGAAAAATCTGGGAGAGTGAGTAATTCCTTACTGGGAAAGCGTTTGTGTAGCTCTGCAGTCAGAGCATTTAGCGTCACGACTAGTTTTGCAGGGGAGATCTTAAGACCTTGTTTGTTTTTATTATTTTCCTGAATGCTCTGCCCACACTTTGCCCATTTTCCTCCGCACCAGCCGGAGCGGGGAAGGCACACAGCAGAGCATCTTTTTGCTGCCTCTACCCTTGGTTACAGATGGACACGTGCAGAGCAGCAACGAGTTCAATCCCAACGTGAGCATCCCTGGCTCCTCAAGCAGCACATTCAAGCACAAGTTCTTCCAAGTCCCACGCTCCTTTAATTCTTTATAGACGGCTCGGCCAAACTGAAACGCATCCAGACTTGAAGGAGGCTGGAGGTCCCACCTCAGCCCTGGTTTGGAAGCTCACTGCCTCCAAGCAGGGAAGGGACAAGGTGACTTTGCTGCCTGAAGCAGGATGCGTAGGAGTTGTGACTTGGCTTTATGCAAATGGCAACAGGCAGGTCAGGCTTCTCCTTCTGCAAAGCACATCCCACAGCAGAGCTCCTGCAACAGTAAATAACTCCAGGCCTAAATCTTACTCCCTCCCTCCTCAATAAATGGAAAATCTTGGCTTGAGAGGAGAAAGAGTTTTGCAATCAGCTTCAGCAGGGAAAGGGCTTTAGCCGTGATCTTCAGGGCTTTGGCAGAGCAGCTCGGCACAAAAGCTAAGCCCTCTGTGTCCGCCCCACCTCTTCCAGCGACTGCAGCTTTTAATTAAAGCAGAAACATATGACAGTAATTCAACGTTCTCAGTTACACAACGCCAGCAAACACCCAGCACAACCAACCGAACGGGGCTGGACTGAGCCCAGTCGGAGCGGGATCAGTGTGGCCAATCAGCTATATAAGGAACACACTAATTAAACACCAGCTGCTTCACAATTTTCTGTAGTTTTTTTCAGCCACCCACTTTGACAATATAAACAATCAACAAGACGCTGCTACAAGAGATGGCAAACGGCTAAAAGAGGATGATGGCTTATGAGAACGAGCCAACACAAACCTCCTCTTTGTAGGGGACTAATGGCATTGAGGGTCAAACAACAGAGCTCCACACGTCTGTGGTTATACCATGATCTCTGGTGGCTTTCCAAGAAGGAAGGATCCAGAGATACCTTACAAACCCCTTGATCACCTGTTTATCGAGACATTTTGGAATATTTTACCCACTGCCACACACCCACTGGGACCATCATCTGCCTGTTGCTCTGTGACTGCGCTACCCCCCCATCTCCCATCACCCAGTAGCAAGCCCTTCTGCTTGAAGTCAACAAAGGGCAAGTACTAGGGGAACTTTATAGACAGAGATGGGCAACCATGTTCCCAAAAAATATTTTAATTCAAAAAAATATATTTAGTTCAACCAAAAGACCCAACTTCTTTAACTTTTCAACTGAAGGCGGCCACCAACAGCCTCCTTAGTTATTTTCTCAGACATGAGAACTTTTATTTTAGATTAGATTAACCCCTCCAAAATCCCCAAAGTGAGATTTTTGTGTGAGATGACAGCCTGATTTTCATTCAGCTGCATTCACGTGAAGAAATGGGCAGATCCTTCACATCAGATAATGGTGGAAACGAAAATCTCTGACAAACAAAAGTCACTGAGAACTTAACACCAGGCTTAGAAAATGATGCAGACTTCAAAATTGCCATTTCGTGAGCAGCCAGCAGCAGTTATCCCACCCATAGCAATCTGTGCAGCTGGGGAAAGCTAAACTGCACTTTCCCAAAGCAGGGAAACCCGTCCCCAAGGTTTCTGTGTCACCTGAACCTGTGAACTATTGTGCAGTTATTTTTTCCTGCAACAGAGAATAACTCACCGTGGGAATAACCTACGTGGAGGCACCAGGGATTCTGCACCCCTGGCCATCCTTCCTGAGACATCATTTTAAACAGACCAACGTGGGCTGGATGCTGGGTTGTTGGTGGAGCTCAGAGGATGGGGACTGCCAGGGGCCCTCACACAAGTGACCCAGGGGCTGCTCCTTGGTTTCCCACATGTCCCCACAGCCCCCGACCCACTGGTGCCCACTCAGCCCAGCCCCTGGCCACTTCGGGGACAGAGCTGTCACACAGGCTGCTTCAGGCGACGACCCAGCACAGGCAAAGACTCAGAAAATTCACAGCAAAATGCACATTGAACCAACCCTCAGACCTGCAGTAAGAGGCTTCAGGTAAAACACATCAGGAACCAAAATTTCCAGAAAAGCTTCACTCTCCACTTAAAATATCTGTCTTTTTAAAGGATCTTAATATTATGCACCGATGCGTACTCGCCTCCATCCAAATATGAGTTTGCAAAACAACTAGAGACATTCAATTTAATTTTTAAAATAAGATATTTTCATTTATACAAACATGGAATACACTTTAACACAATATTTCAAAAAAATAAACTAGTGGTAGAAGAGTTCTTTCCACCAACCAAAAGAGGTTGGTGGCTTATCCTCTTATCAAAGAGGATAAGAAAGGGAATATAATTTATAATACCTTGATTAGTAAAATTTGATAGGAGACACCTAAAAGCTTCAGACAGCAAGAACAGCACTTATGCTTTCAGGAAATAACATCCTGCAGAACATGAGTGCACTCCCTCTGCTTCACTGTTCAACATCTGCACTGCATCTCCCCAGCCCAGGAAAGGGATTTAAAACCGCTTGGAATTTTTTTTGGAACGTGAGAACTTCCAGCGAATTCTGCCGTCTCAGTTCTGTGCTCCCAAGAACCAAAGAAAAGAAGGAAAAAAAAAAGCAGGTCAAGCGCAGCACCGCGAAGTGAACCAGAAGATTAAAAGGTTCAGTAGGGAATAGTTTACCTGGTATTTCTTAAGAGAAGATGCTAGAAGGCAGGAATGTACCACAAAGAATGACAAAAAGAAAAGGTTACTGGAAATACACGCGATGCTGGGGATGCACTGCCAGAGAGCACAGGGAAAAGCTGAATGTTCAGGATTTCTGGAGGGCAGGTGCAGTGGCACATTCTCAATGCCCAGGTCCGGGCACACATCGATGGTTAAGTCCAGCATCACCCGTAGCACAAAGCAGGAGGAAAGAGAGCACCCCCGGCTTGCCTGGCTCTTGCTCTTCACAGGTACCCGTCATCCCCCTGCAGAGGCTGGACACTAAGCTGCATGGGGCTTTCGTTACATTACATCGGATTATTCTTCTGAAACTTCATGATTTAGGCAAATAACTTCCTGGTCTATTTTTAAACAAAAGGTTTCATGTAGTATCCTCGATGCCCCAACAATCGATACATCCAGCGTTACGGTGGGGTATTAAAAGACAGATGCAGCGTGTTTTCCAATATCGTTTTCTTGGCAAGGACCTTGCCTTCATTCTCCATGAGACGCAACATTTCAGAAAAAAAAAAAAAACAAAACAGCATCAGAATTTTGACTTCTGACATTTCCAACCAGCACAAGAGCTCCATGCATGACTGAGCTGAGCAGAAAGCACGTTCCGGATGAACCCGCAACCCGCGCCAGGAACTGCAGCAACACTCGTGAGATTAATGCAGGAGAGTAACGCTATCCCAATCACACCTCATTTCTGCTTCCCTTTGATACCGTTTCCCATTACAGGTGCATTAGCACGGCAGCAATGACTCCACTCTGCTGGGTAAAAGCTGGGTACGATCAGGACCTTGAGAATAAAATGGCTAAATTTGCAAACTAATTCTGCTTCACTGGAAGCCCCCATCCCAGGGAGGCTGGATGCGGGGTCACGTACAGACAATAACTTGACTACATCTTTGGAAACCAGAGTCCAGAGTTCCCCTTGTCATCACAGAGCCACGAACAGACAAACCAGACTCCTGTCCCATGATCAACAAAAAGCATTACTTGATGTATGGGCAACTGCCAGCGTGACTAAATAAAGCTCCTCACTCCAGACATTTGACCTAAAAATCACATCTGCCTTCCTAACAAATACATACAGTACACTGCGTCTGTGTGACCAAAAATTTCATGCTTGCCACGCTGTGCTTGAAACAGATGCTTGACAAAACTCCAGGGATATAAACAGGGCACTCATTTACTAAGGCCATATGTTGGAAGTGTGTAAGACGGACTTGCGGAACTGAAGAGCCTTCAAAAAATAGTGATGATAATAATAGGATCGAACAGATCTCAGATCTAATATTCTTTGGAGCTTTTTGGTTTGGGGCACTGTTCACTAAGAACCGAAATGACCTCTAAATAGCTTTCCTTTGCCCTCTCTGGCAAACCTCTCCAGCAATGATGGCCAGCTACAGGCTCTGATTGAGCAGGTCAGGGCCCAGAGGTCCCTGTGGAGAACGGAGGCTCACTAGTCATGACAGCAGCTGGAAAAGAACCCTCCTGTGATGCTCACAGCATGGACGTCCTCACTGCCTAGAGTGGTCTCAAGGTACTTGAAGATCCTACAAATGCAACAGCCCATGCCAAAACTCCTTTCCTGGTTAACACCAAGGTGATTTCTCTAGCAACCACTCCAGGAGCAGCAAATGGCCATTCAGAGGGACCAAGCGATGAGGAATGGGCCATCAGGACCTTCAGGAAGTTCAGCAAAGACAAATGCCAAGTCCTGGAGCAGCCTAACCCTCTGCATGAAGACAGGCTAGGGGTGGCAGAGCTGAGGAGGACCTGGGCATCCTGGGGGGCAACAGGCTGAACACCAGGGAGCAGAGCACCCCAACAGCCACCCAGGCTTGCTGTAGGAACAGCCAGCAGACAAGGGGAGTCTGCCCTTCACTTGGCACTTGTTAGGTCACTTCTGGAAGATCGTCCAGTGTTGGGTCCTTGAGGGTAAGAGAAGGACTGGCCCAGGGGTGAGTTCAGCACAGGTCCCTGAGATGGTGAGGAGAGGCTGTGTAACAGGGATGGCTCAGCCTGGGGAGGAGAAAGCCTCGGGGACACACACCTACTAACAGCCTCCCATACCCCCAAGGCATTTACTACGACAACAGAGCCAGGCTCTTTCACTCCCTCTCCCAAAGCCAGATGTTCAAAGTTACCATGATTAAATACACCGCTCTTCAAAGAGCTCCATCCAGATACTGCTCACTAATGCAACAGGACACATTACAGACAGATTTCTGTGTTATTTCCTGGGTAGAATCTCCTTCCCTTTCAGTAGCCTTCATATTTTGATGTTTCTATTTCACTGTTACGTTTTTTGGAACTTTAAATATTTCCTGGGTTTGTTTTTTTAATATACAGGAAATTATGTGCGCCATATGGGAGGGGGAGCAGAACGTGCTGACTGCACGAGTGGGTGGAAAAGTCCAGGGGGAACAGCAGCAGAAGGAAGGGAAGACACGGCATTAAATATTACTGTTTCAAAGTTGCTGAGCAAAGGACGAAGATTATGGCAGCCAGGTTTGAGATACACCCCTGCTCCATCACTCCAGACCCCAAGGGCAAGGGAGAGAGAGTGCAAACCCTGATGCCCAAATATGAAACATATGGTGGATCGTTCTGAACTCATCTATTTTTCTGATGAAATCTCAGGAATTAGATAAATATGCCAGTATTTGTCTGATCCTTATTGAAGGGGCAAATCCTGCAAAGTGCTGATCATCAGCAACCTTTTCCAGACAGATCCCCAGAGCTGAATCTCGTGGTTGATGAGGATGCTGAGTACCTCCTGTCCATCAGCATCCCGGCTCAGATGCTGGGAGAGTTTAGCTCTCCTTGTCCTTGTCAAGCTGCGTTTTCAACTTCGTTGCCTCACTTATTGCCCCCTCTCTTGTTTCAGAGGCTGAATATTCAGCAGCACTCAAAAACATCTCTGATGTTGGATGAGATCATATCAATCTCTGTAAGAAAACCAAGGGATACAGCTCAAAGTTTAGGGGCAGGAGTAGTTGTCTAGAGAGAAGTTCATTTTCTGTAAATGTTGTTTTCATTTACAGTGAATGACAGTTGACAATAGTTCACAAAGTTTTGGTTCCCAGTGAATGGTAATTGCATCCTAAAACCTCCAACTGTTTCACTGAAGCAAATCTCTCAATGGAGCTTAGAGGTCTTCAGAACCAAAATCCAATTTCCAAAGGTGACTTGGATGCCTACAATCCTGAACCTTGAATATAAAAGACGCCCTCTTTTCTCTCGCTGCCATGAGAGATGAGGAAAATGGTTCTGAAATCCCATCAGTTTCCCTAATGCTACAGGAGAGGTTCAACATTAACAGCGAGGTGTGATGGCTATAAAGCGACTTAACTGGTCAACTGTTTATTCTTAGCCACGCAGCAGGAAGCTTTTTCACCCAAACACCTCAAGACAAACTGGTAGCAACCTGGACTTTCAGGTTTCTTCCCTGCTGTCTGTGCCTTTGGGGCTGGGCCCTGACATAGCACCCTCAGTGCCACCCAGGCAACCAGACCTCCACCTGCTCAAGAGGTCCCAAAGGTCACCCAGGCCTCCTGTGTACTTACAGCCATGGAGATATCCCATAATATCCCCCCCCCCCCATGTTCACCCCACCCTCCCCAAGCCCTTCCAAAGCCACTCTTAAATCCCGAAGATGTGTTCAACCAACAGCTAGTCCTCATTGTGCTGGGGCAAACTCAAAACCACCAAATTTTGAGCCATTACAAGTCTATGCCACCACAAACCTGTTGTTAATAATAACTAGACGTTTATTTTAGAGCCTTTCCAAAGAAAAAACTTCTTTTGGAAGCCAGTGGTGGTGTTCTCCCTCTCTCCAAAGCCACACTGGGGTTGTGGCTGCTTTGATTTGAATGAAATCAGTACAAACTCACTACTCTTTGCCACAACGTCTTAAAATCTCCCCCCTCCACAACTGGATTTGGTGCCTCAGGGGCAAAAGGTGTGAAACACCATCTTCCCCGGACACCTTGCACTAGCATTTACATGAGCTTTGCAACTGATTGCTACCAGATGAGGAGACTGTCCCCTCCATTACATAAACCTCAGGGGAGGTTTAGATTAGCTATTAGGAAGAATTACTTTCCTGAGAGGGTGGTCAGGCCCTGGAACGGCCTGCCCAGGGAGGTGGTGGAGTCACCATCCCTGGAGGGATTTAAGAAATGTGTAGATGTGGCACTTCAGGGCATGCTCTAGTGCCCGAGATTGTGGGGGTCTTTTGTGCATGTGTATGCTTGGACTCGGTGACCTTAGAGGTCCTTTCCAACCATGAAGATTCTGTGATTCTGCATTGCAGCAGTGAAGGGTTTAGCTCTGCAAAACCATGTCTGGGCTCCCCGGAGCTGGCTCATGACACGACAGCCCCAGGGATCTGGCTCCGGAGTGACAGGGATGTCCTTCAAACTGTCACAAAATGAGCCTTATGAATTATACAGGCAGAGCGGACTCGGCAGCTCCGAATCCACCACCCCGCGGCTGTCAGCGCCCTGCCACCACGAGCAGGATCACGCCGTGCCATCAGCCGGGGTGCTCGCCTCCAAGTCACACCGGCGATGGGGGTCAGCCCAGGGGACTGCCACCGTCCAGGGGCAACGCTGAGGCATTTTTGGAGCGTCCAGCACCTGCATCACTGTTCAGGGTTGATTGAGGACAGTAAAGGTGGTGGTCTCGGATGTGCAAGGAAGATGCATCACACCCTGGCAGATTTTTCACAGGCTGGCATATAACACAGTGCACTTCTCAGCAGGGTCATTTGTTTCCTGCTTCGTACTGCGCAAGGCAGAGCCGCACACACCACCTTACAAAAGAGCTTAGTTTAAAGAAGGCAGGTACAGTAAATAAATGTGCCAAGAGAAGATGTGAATTACTGTTTTGCCCTCAGGGTACAGGCCTAGGGCTCTATTTCTATCCTCCTTCCAGCCTGACGGGTGGCCTTGGGCGAGCCCCTTACAGTTCCTACGCTTCATTCCACCCGTAAACACCTTTCTCCAGCTATTCAGACTCCAAGGCCTCTGCAACACGGATTGCTTCTGCCATGTGGTTGACGCATGCCTCTTCAATGCTTCATCTTGTTTGGGACCTTTATGGCAAGTATTGCGATACAGGGAAAAAACATCCACCACAGTATGAGCGGGTCAAGGAGGGAACAATCAGGGCATGTATTACACAGGAGAGTTAATGCTCAAACACCCTTCTTCCAACCAGGGCAAAAGAAGGAAAGGAGGAGGAGGAGGAGGAGATAGATCTTGTTGACCACAATAAGGTTCAGTTGGTCAAGCTGATGATAAAGCCTGCAATTCCCATCAGTAAATTAAATTGCAACCATTTATACAACCAACGTGATGCTTTTACGCACCATCTGCTACTGGCTCACTTTTGCTGTTAGATGTAGTTCATGTTTGCAGTTGTTAAATTCTGTCATTTTAAGACAGTTTCACGTTGTTATAAATTAATTTTAGCTTGTATGACTCACACTGCTGTGAGCAGGATACTTCTGCTCGGAGACAGAAAAGGTAACCCAGAAAAGGTAACCCTTTGCATCCTCCTTCTCCCAGTCCCACCTTGTTCCCTGCCAGCAGTAACGAGCAGCAAACGGGAATTACCCTCCAACGGTTAAACCTAATAAGCCAGACCCTGGGGTAGAAAGCCCCAGATCTGACACACAGTGCTTCGCACAGAGATGGTTTCCAGTGGCTAACACTTTGCGTGACTTCTGAAAGAGTGTTTGCAAATAATTAGTATTCTCTTGCCTTTTTTTTCTCTCCCACCCAGAACCAGGCAAAAAAATCCCTCCTTCATACACTGCAGGACACAAGCCAAGCTGGATATTAAATGGGCCACTGTACCCACACGCAGGGAAGATTCCTCTTTTCAGGGAGCATCCTTGATGTTGAATGTTAATGAGAGACAATCTTTCAGAGCAGCAGAGCTCTTTAGAGATTTTAAATATCTCTGTTTCTTGGGATTTCAGAATTCAATCAACATTTAACATCGAAAAGGCATGAAAGAAGAGCTCATGGGAGCTCTACAACCCAGCTTCCAGCTTCCCACTCCTGTGCCCTTAGAATTGTTGCTGCAAGGCAGCCACAGTGGCAAAACGCAGGTGGTGTCATAATTCAGAAAACAAATTCTCTGCCATACATCATCAACACAGCCTCTTAGCACTCCCAAAGACCATCACGCTGACCTTCCTTGGCTGCCCTTTCTCTGCGCAGCAGCGCCAACGGGGCACTGCCGCATCCTCCATCACCTGACTTGGAGAGAGAACCAAAGGCCATTCAACTTCTAGGCTGCGGGATGAAGATGTTAATCCTCTTGTTGAAGCCACCTCCCAAATATTAGAGTCACTAGAAAAGAAAGAGCTGAAAAATTCATCCTGCAGAGGCAATCATTAAGCCGTTCAGTAATATATGTTCACATCTAGCATTACGCTGGTCATATAGAAGACCTTTGAAAGTAGTTTTTAAAGTTTAGTCTGAAATACAACATTACAAATAATTTTTCACCATTTCACCCCTGTGTTTTGCAGGGAACAAAGGTAGATCTGTTAAAGTTCAGATCATAACATGCACGTGTGGGGAAGGGGAAAGGAGGAAGAGGAAAGAAATGCATTTAACGAGGAGACTCTGCACAGAGGAAACTCTAGAGGTTTTCTTGTGCCGTGAGGTGGTATAGGCCAGGAGTCAGGACACACACAGCAATTCTCCCATTCCAGTTAACTTCACTTGCTGGTTAAACTCAAGGTAAGCTCTGCCCTGGCTCCCAGCCCCTCGGCGCGGGCACACACCTCCTCCACCAGAACCCCAAACCGGCACGGCCAGCGAGTCACCGTCTGAAGTGCTCCAGGTCTCCCTGCTCGAGAGCCTCCACCAGCTCCAACTTGTGCCGAGGACGTGCTGCACCCCCAGGTATCTCCAAGGCAAAGCACGAGGCTCACGTGCCTCCTCTGCCTTCAGTCTCTATTTTTAACTCACTTGAAGAGAGGCAGAAGGGTGAAGAAAGAGCTTTTGTCGCACAAGGTGTGCCTCCATCGTTCATTGCAGGGACACATCTGTCCATTCTGTCCCTGTCCCTGCCCACCCCACCGCTGGCCCTGGAGCTGCTGAGCCCACGCACAGCTCCACTAAACTCACTGCCAGCTTTTACTGGCTCCGAGCAGAACTCGCCTCTGCCCACCATCTTAGCCAAACTAGTGGGACAGCCCTTGCCATTAAAAAAAAATCACAGAATCACAGCATGGTGGGGGTTGGAAGGGACCTCTGGAGGTCACCCAGTCCAATCCCCTGCCAGAGCAGGGTCACCCACAGCAGGTTGGACAGGAACGCGTCCAGGTGGGTTTGAATGTCTCCTGAGGTGGAGACTCCACACCCTCTCTGGGCAGCCTGTTCTGCCCTCAAAGGGCTCTGCCACCCTCAAAGGAAAGAACTTCCTCCTCATGTAGAGGTGGAACTTCCCGTGTCCATTGCCTTGTGTCTTGTCCCCGGGCACCACTGAGAAGAGTCTGGCCCCATCATCTTGCCACCGCCCTTTAGCTATTGCTCAGCATCAATGAGATCCTCTCTCAGTCTGCTCCTCTCCAGCTGAACAGGCCCAGGGCTCTCAGCTTTTCCTCAGCACAGAGATGCTCCAGCACCTCAATATCCAGCGTGTATCATCAGCCAGGGGGCAATGAGAAACCAAAGGGCTCGAGCAGGGGGACGCTACCCCGTGGCTGAAGAGGTGCTGCTCCTCAGAGCCAAGCCCTGAACTCTTTTTTACTCTAAGCCACAAATCACAAGAGGTTGCTCTGGGGGAATTAAATAAATAAATAAAACGAAGGTTATTTTCCGTTTGCTTGTACACAGCGAGAAAGATAATGCCGGTTTGCTTTAGAATAAAAATGCCAGTAGTTATTTATCCAGGTGAAGAATTAGGTATACTGCATGAGCTAGCAAAGGCTCAATGAAAAAGTAAATCCTTAGGATGGAGCGCACAGGGGAAAAAAAAGATTAATTGATTTGTGACTACAAGGAGGTTTATTCAGAACCATATTTATCACTACAGTGTTTTTGAATTCAGTAGAAACTTTACTCAATTTTCTTCTGCAGCCTTTCTTTGCTGTTAAAGGAAATATATCGGCAAGAAAAGAGAAATGACACTTAATTTTAAGGAGCATCACCTTGCTTCAGAAAATAAACCCGACTCTGGAGCAGCAGCTCTGGGTTATCTGCCCACTGTTCCCACCCAGGTGGGATTTGGCAGAAAGGCAGCATTTCTCAGCTGACAAAAACGAGAGCATCATCACTACAGCGGAGGAACTGAAGATTTACATTCCGATTTTACTCACTTTTCACCTCAACGTGCTGATGTTGACAAGCTGCTTGGAGTAGAAGATGGTGGGGGGAAAGGGAAGATGCACATTTTTCTCTCTGTGCTAACTTCAGTCTTGCTCCTGCTTTGCAGCACGGTCCGTGCTCCAGGGGCCAAGGGAACCCACCGGCTTTGCAGACTCAACTCAATGGCAGAGTTCATCCATGGCTTTAAAACGCACTACCTGGAGACACCGTTTGGAGACACCCATGACACAGGGTCTCACACAGCTGAGAATTTACTCACATTTCAATAAAACAGACTCATTTATGCCATTTCGGAGATTCAGCACCCGTTTGCACGTGAGAGCTACTGCCTTCTACACCAAAGTAAAGAATCATAGAATGGTTTGGGTTAGAAGGGACCTTAAAGACCATCTAGTTCCACCACCCTGCCCTGGGCAGGGACACCTCCCAAAGAGCCCATCAGCTCTTTCACTTCTCTGCATTCAGAAATCACCCTGCAGAACGGACCTGCCTTTAGAACATTTCCAGCCAATGCAAGTTCTGCGTGCGCCCCAACAGTCGCTTTGCAAAGACAGGGGAACCCCAGCCACAATTGGGCTGTTACACCCCAACCACAGAGAAACTCCGATACCAAAAACAGAGATAACTAACCCAAGCGCAGGGAGCCAGGCAAGTCCTCAGCGGGGCAACTCTCACGGATTTTGGCATCCAAATCCTCCCATTCTCCTGTCACTCCTGTATCACATGTTCAAATATGCCTTTGCTCCTATCTACCCATGGCAAACGGGACTGCATTAAAATACATAGAGATTTCAATACTATAAAGACAGGTTAATCATTTATTTATTGTTCGCTTCTTATTTCAGAAGCCTGAATTACACCATAATTACTTGAAGAGAGGCTATAAAGACCCAAGCTGTTTGTCTAGCAGCCTCATTTATTTTTGCATGGCAAAGAAATTATTCCCCCAAAAATCAGAAAAATAAGAAAAATACCCTTGAGTGCTTCATCCAATTTTAAAGTAAGCGATGTGTTAGTTCACACAACAGTGAGCAATTTAATTCTCAATTAAAGGATTAGATCAAACAATAACTCTGGACCATTTGGCAGACGGCGAGCAACTTGGAAAGGAACAGGCGCGTTTCTGCAACTGCAAGAAAGTCTTTTCTTACAGAAATCTGCTGCAGACACCCGAGGGCTGCTCCGCAGGCAGCAAGAGAAGGAAAGCGCAAGGAGAGAAAAGCCAGTGGAAAGAAATTGAGATGTCGAAGAACTGGAAGGGCCAAATGGATGGAAAGCTTGATGTCCCGTGTAGGAGCAAGCTTTCCCAGGAGGAAGGGTGAAGCCTGGCCAGGCCACCGGAGGTTTGTCCCCCCCCATGCCCAGGAGAGCAGGCATTAGGAGGAGGAAGGAGAAGGCATTCGGCAGCACAGGGAGACCACAGAGCTCTCTTACAGATGTACTTTCCTTCTCCCAACAAAGTACTTACGACTCGCAACATTTGCCTATTGAGCCATCCCCGGACAGTCCCAGACGTGTCTTGCCACAAACATTTAAGATGTTTTTTTCCTTAATTCCCGGTTTTCTCTGCTTCTTCTGCAAAATGAGCCATGACACATGAGCCATTTGCAACGCGCCACAACTGTGGCATTGGCTGTATTTCCATGGTAACTCTCCCCCTGCTCTCCTCAACTTGCAGATACGCGTTCCCGGCAGAGTTCGGGTGCAGACACAGATCATTATATATAATCTGAACGAGTGTGTACCTGAGTTGACTTTATTTCACAAAACTGCATAAGAAATTTAATTTCTCTCACTATTTCCTTCTCTTATGTGCCGGTGTCATTACTTGCAGAGCTGTGCCATTACTTGTTGGCATTTTGCATCACTACGTAATGATCCAATATCAGATAATGTTAAGATGCAAAAACTACTCAAAACACCAGACAGCAATTTTCTGCTCAGTTTCCCAATTTAACCTGAATTGATACTACATTGTAAGTCTGGATGAGGTTCAGGGACTGCTCTAATTATAATAGCATCTTGGGCAGCAGCAGTCACTTGCATCCTGCCTTTTTGATACTGGCCTTGATAGTGCAATTAAGAGGCAAAAAAGAGAACTTCTTTCTAAGATTCGCGCTAATGAACAGTAAGTGGCCCTGATGTTAAACCTCTTCGTTTGATCAGGCTGCTGCCTCTAGCCCAACGTAGCCCTCAACTCTACAGAAATTCATTATGTTTTCTAAATACCCACTTCAAATGTACACGTTTAACTCCCTCTTCCAAGAATAAAGCAGGGTGATGATAAGCTCACCTGGCAGGACGCGGCGTCTACTGTCTCTCTGCACTTCCTGCAGCAAGGATTATTCAGCTTACAACTTAAAAAGTGTTTTTCCCCCTTTTCCTAACCACTGGCACTGCAAATCTTCTCTCACTGAGTATCAACTACATTTTTTTCCACCCCAGAGGCCACAGAGCAGCTCTGTGGAAAAAGACCTGAGAGTCCTGGTGGACAACAGGATGACCATGAGACAGCAATGTATCCTCCTTGCCAAGAAGGCCAACAGTCTCCTGAAGTGCATCAAAAAGAGCATGGCCAGCAGGTTGAGGGAGGTCATCCTCCCTCTCTGCTCTGCCCTGGTGAGGCCACGTCTGGAGCACTGGGACCAGTTCTGGGCTCCCCATTCAAGAAGGACAGGGAACTGCTGGAGACAGCCCAGCAAAGGGCTACAAAGATGATTAGGGGACTTCAACATCTCTCTGATGAAAAAAGGCTGAGGGACTTGGGTCGTTTTAGTCTGGAGAAGAGAAGACTGAGGGGGGATCTGATCAATGCTTAAAGGGTGGGTGTCAAGCGGATGGGACCAGTCTGTTTTCAGTGGTACCCAGTGACAGGACAAGAGGTAATGGGGCACAAACTGGAACATAGGAAGTTCCATCTAAACATGAGGAATTTCTTTACTTTGAGGGTAGCACTGGAACAGGCTGCCCAGAGAGGTGGTGGAGTCTCCTTCTCTGGAGACATTCAAACCCCACCTGGACACGTTCCTGTGCAACCTGCTCTGGGTGTACCTGCTCTGGCAGGCGTTGGACTCGATGATCTCCAGAGGTTCCTTCCAACCCTTGTGATTCTGTGAAAAGAGACACTCAGCAGGTCACGCACAATGGCAGCAACACAGCCGGAGCTGGGGCATTTACCTGCTGCCCTAAGGATAACACAAAACGACATTAAAGCACACAGAGGTAACCAAAGGAAGCCTTTCCCTGCTGTCAGACTAAAGAACTGGAGGGAAGATGTGCTGACCCCCCTGGGCAGAGACTGGGTGTGCAGACAAGAGGGGCCCTGCCCTGCGTGTGGGAGATGGCAGCAAACCCTGAGCCCACTGGGACTGATGGAGGAGCTGCTCTATCATAAATTCTTCTTCCACACACATCACTCCACCCAATGAGGGGCATATAGTTAGTAAAATGTGTGCCCAGGTGGCCAAGGTGGCCACCAGCCTCCTGGCCTGCATCACGAACACTGTGGCCAGCAGGACTGGGTTAGTGACCAGCCCCCTGTACTGGGCACCAGTGAGCCCCCATCTTGAGTGCTGTGTCCAGTTTTGGGCCCCTTACCATAAAAAAGACATTGAGGTGCTAGACAGGTCCAGAAAAGGGCAACGGAGATGGTGAGGGGTCTGGAGCACAAGTCTCATGAGGAGAGGCTGAGGGAGCTGGGGGTGTTCAGCCTGGAGACAAGGAGGCTGAGGGGAGACCTTCTCGCTCTCTCCAACTCCCTGAAAGGAGGGTGTAGTCAGGGGAGGTTGGTCTCTTCTCCCAAGGAACAGGTGATGGGACAAGAGGAAACCGCCTCAAGTTGTGCCAGGGGAGGTTTAGGATGGATACTGGGAAAAATTTCTTCATTGAAAGGGTTGCGAAGCTTTGGAACAGGCTGCCCAGGGCAGTGGTGGAGTCACCGTCCCTGGAGGTATTTAGAAGCCAGGCAGATGGGGTGCTGAGGGACGTGAGTTAGTGGTGGTTTGGGCAGCGTTGGGCTGATGGTTGGACTGGATGATCTGAAAGGCCCCTTCCACCCCAGTCAATGCCATGATTCTATTCTAAGATTCTAAAATACCTTCTTCGCTCCTCATTACCTTCTTCCCCCCTAAACCTGTGCATTAGCTCAGGAGAGAGCACAGTGCTACAGTCAAATCTGTACCCCCGTGTGCTGGAGCACAGACACAGCCCCGCTGTTCCATGGGGATGGGCTGGAACCCAACTTGGAAACGTGCTCCCCGGTTGGAAAGCCACCGGCAAGAGCTGCCATATGTGCAGCTTCATGGCCAAGTGAAAGAAGAAAGTAGATGGGGGCTGGCACAAGGAAAGGCAGCACAATTATTCAGAACAGAGTGATTTAACATTTTATGCTGCCTTCATCTGAACTCAGCTGGTGGTGATTTCTGCATCCCTGGTAACCCCTTCTATTTAATACCTGTAGATAGCAGTTTCTGCATTTTTTAGCCAAGATAACAGAAAATACACCCACCACGTTCAGTTACAACTTCCCCATCTTGTAGAAATGAAGCTTAAACAAGACAAAGCCAGAATGAGATGAAAATGAAATAAACCCAGGATTCGCAGTCTAAGATGTGTTATTTCTCTGATGCTATCAGAGGTGCATCTTACACCTCTCCTCAGGAACAGTCCTCCACGTTCACGGAAGATGCTAGTGGGAAAGGAAAAGAAAAACATTTGGAAAACACCTGAGTTTAAATTGATGTATTAAAACAAAAGGCACAACAGTTTTGCCACACATCGTATGCGCTCAAGCAAGACAACACATGGTTTATGCCACGGTTAGGACTTTACCCACATACACACAATCATAGAATCATAGAATCGTCTAGGTTGGAAGGGATCTTTAAGATCATCTAGTCCAACCATCAACCTAACACTGAAAAAAAAAAAAAAAAAAGACTGACAAAAAAACCAAAACACACCCACATTACCAAACCATGTCTCTAAGCTCAATGTCAACCCATCTTTTAAATACTTCCAGGGATGGTGACTCAACCACTTCCCTGGGCAGCCCACTCCAAGGCTTAACAACCCTTTCCACGTAAAAATTTTTCCTGATATCCAACCTGAACCTCCCCTGGTGCAACTTGAGGCCATTTCCTCTTGTCTCATTGCCTGTGACCTGGGAGTTGAAACCAATCCAGATAAGATGCAATCTGAGAATGCAAACCATAAATGTCCTCACCACAAGTGCAGTCAAGTGACAAACCCAAACCAGCACAAGGGACCGTATCTAGATTTGAAGCAGCTTCCTCCCACCACGAACACACCGATCTCCACACACCCCATATCATCAATTACTAGGGATGGACGAGAAACAAAACCCTTTCAAAAGGAGAAAAAAATAAATACATCAGCATTTGTTTTTATTCTTCACTGGCTGCAATCAGATTTCCCTTTTTTTCCCCCCTGTGGAGGGAGGAAAGATGACCAAAGGACAACACTATCCCAAAGCAAACATATTGAATATCTTCTCATCCAGGCTATTCAGTCCCAAGCTCCCCTGGCCAGCAGACACATCCTCATCACCACAGCAGTTGCTGCATTTTGCTTCCAACCCCGTCTCATGTGATAAATCACAGGGATTAGAAGAGCTCTAACCAAAGGGCCCAGCAGCGTATCCCAAAACTCCGAACACTGACCTGGGACTACACCAGCTTTGGTTTCCCATTTTTCAGGTCAATGCCCTGAACTGCACCAGGCTGCATCTTGCTGCTGGTTGGGAGATTTCATCCAGCTCTCAAAAGCCCAACCCAAAAGCCCTAGGCAAGTTTGGCTGCAACTGCTACAGCGTCACAGAAATTTCATTTTTGAAAAATGGCAAAAAACCCAAGAAATTCAACCCAAAGCTTTCCCAGCTTTGCTCCAGAGAAGCCCTCTCAGGTACTGCACCAGCTCTTTTCCGGGGCACCACACCTGGGCTGCCAACTTTAACTCCCTTTTTGTTTCATCGCTGCAGTTTGCCTTTAATAAATCATTTCCCTTTAAAATAAACTGCTCCAGTGCTATGTTCACTCATGCATAGGAAATTAAAATGTGTTATAAAATTAATTTATGCGCCCTGTTGGCCACAGTGCCTGTGGAATATGCCTCCCTGGACACAGACTCTGGAAACGTTTGCACATATTTGATCCGAGTTTTGCTAAACAGCGTTAGAAACAGCTGAAAAGTTTTTAACTTTTTTATTTTCCAAATGAAAAACTTCATCAAAACGGACATTTACACAAGGCTGGGGCAGGGCAGGGGAGGTACCGCTAAATATTCCACCTCTGAAGAATTTCACCACGTTTTCATTTTATAATACTGAGGTTGAAAATGGGCCCAATCTCTTGTCAGTAGGACTTGTTATATTGTTCTTGCTTTCTCTGAAAAATTTCACAGGAGCAAAAGAATCCCCAACAAGCTTTAATTTTAATTGATTCATATTCAATCCAATGAGGTCATGCATGTTTAATTATCATCCTCCTTATTACAGAGAGAAAATCAACTTCCTCTGATGTTGCCATGCTAATTATCATCTCATTTGTTTAGCAACGGCATCTCGACAACTGATCGAAATTACTGCAAACAACCAGCAAAAAGACCTATACAGAAGCCACTGCACACAGCAGCCACGACTCAGCAAAAGCACTTTGCCACATGTCGCATTTAGCACCATTTAAACTGTCCTGGTTTAGCTCTTCCAGTTAAGAACATGCTCGAGTATTTTGCCACATTGCGCTTTTGGTAAGAGGAAAAACGGGAAGAAAACATAATCACACTCATTTAACTGATGGGAACGAAGGTGCAGAATAATTCAAGATGTGCCTTTGAAAAAGACACTGTTTCTGAAATGCGAGGTTGTTAGAGACAGCCTGGTGGACAACAGGATGCCCATGAGCCAGAAATGTGCCCTTGTGGCCAAGAAGGCCAATGGCATCCTTGGCGGCATCAGAAAGAGTGTGACCAGGAGGTAAAGGGAGGTCATCCTCCCCCTCTGCTCTGCCCTGGTGAGGCCCCATCTGGAGCACTGGGTCCAGTTCTGGGCTCCCCAGTTAAAGAAGGACAGGCAACTGGTGGAGAAGGTACAGCAGAGGGCTACAAAGATGATGAGGGGCCTGGAGCATCTCCCTTACAAGGAGAGGCTGAGGGACTTGGGTCTTTTTAGTCTGGAGAAGACTGAGGGGGGATCTGATCAATGCTTATAAATACTAAAAGGGTGGGTGTCAAGAGGATGGGGCTGGTCTTTTTTCGGTGGTGCCAGTGACAGGACAAGAGGAAATGGGCACAAACTTGAACAAAAGAAGTTCCATCCCAAAATGAGGAGGAACTTCTTTACTTTGAGGGTGGCAGAGCCCTAGAAGAGGCTGCCCAGGGAGGTGTTGGAGTCTCCTTCTCCACAGACATTCAAATCATGCCTGGACGTGTTCCTGTGGGACCTGCTGTGGGTGGACCTGCTTTGGCAGGGGGCTGGACTAGATGATCTCCAGAGGTCCCTTCCAACCCTGTGTCATCTGTGATTCTGTGACGCCAGCCCAGGTCTCTGGGGTTAGATCAATTGCGGGGAATAAAACACACTCTGGGCAGATTTTTATAACCCCCCTACAGCACCTACACACCTTTGCCAATTTGTCCTTTATGACTGGCATGTGCCAAGCTGCCTGTTAGTCCTGGCGAGTTTTCCTCCTAATGATGTTGTCATTCAACACCCTTTAGACATGAGCCAGGGGACAGACAGGAGAGTAAACAAGATCAAGCAAAAAACTGCCAATTGACTGAAAATGCATCCTTTTTTTATTCTGCTTTAAAGAGACAATAGGTAAACTTGATGCTAATCTCTGCTCCGAGCAAGCCTAATTCTTTTGCATCCAAATAAATTGTGGCATCCAGGAGTACAGTTCTAGCACATTAGTGCAATGATGCGCATGACCCAAAACAAGAACATCAGGACCAGGAGACTGCTCTTCAAAGCAGCTGGGTGTACATATCTTTGAAATGGCGATTAAGTTCATTTAAGTACCAAATTAAGCAAAGAGTGGGAGGAAAGACTGATGAAACTTTAATCTGATCTCCTGATCCAAGTTTAACCTTGGCTTGGCAGCAGTGTCTGGTTTTATACTTACTTTTAATTTAGTAATGCTCTGATGATTTATTTCTACATTAAAGTCTATTTCACAAAAGCACAAGAAGAAACTACTGTATAAAGAGAAAATGCTCCCTCGCAGTTAAAAAATGAACCCATTTTACTAGGCACGCAGGAATTTCTTGACTAAGCTTGCCATAAATCAGCAAGAGAAGGACTGCTCGCTGGAAAAAAAAGCAGTCATACTACATTGTCTTTCTGTAAGGCTATTCCTTGCTGAAATGGAAAATGTGCCTCTGTCGTACAGCCCTGATAACTAATAGGTCTGCAAACCTCCACAGTTTATGTCAAGACCTCCCTAGAAATCTCCACCACAAGTATTTTACTGCATGCAGCAAGAAGAGCCCCTCTGGATCACCGCTTCCCTGTCCCAGATGTGATAAGGCCATCAGCCCGGTGTCACAGTCCCCTAAAACTACTAATCCTTTATTGTACTTGTCTTCATGAATACCCAAGTGATTTTCTTTGGCAATAACCGCGAGTCCCCATCCCAAAATCAGCTGGAACGATTCACCGTGGCATGCAGCAAGCCAGCCATCTGCTTCCCTCATCTCCTCCTTTCTGTTCCAAAAGTTACTGGAATCTCTCCTGCTCCTTTATTTTTAGAGCATCCTTCAGGCAGAGCTCAGCTCCCCATCATGAAGTAATACCGCATACCCTGTGCTTCTCTCTCCTCACAACCACATCTTCTTCCAGCACAAATATTATAGCGGAAACATTACATTTGTTGACCAGTGGACAGAGAGCTTCAAAATGCAAAGAAAAAAAAAAAAATCATGTAGACTAGACAGACCTAGATCCTGGCATTCACTCAGAGGAAGGTGAAATACCTTCATCAAACCTTGTCATCTGAAAGAAAAACAGGTATTTTTTTATTCCCCCTTGGAAATGGTGACCAGACTCATGATTGCCCACGTACAAGTGCAGATGGAGAGAGAAAAGACAAAACCCAGCGCTCATGCAGTTTATTCCCTCTCTTTATTTTCAGTCTGCTTCTGAGATGATAACCCCAGAGCTGTCAACTGAAGCAAAGAGATAAGCCTAAACCCTGAGCTGATACAACATTGGTTAGGAAGTGTTCACGTCCCTGTCCTTCACCAAAAAAAAGAAGAATGCAATGCAGTGAGACATCCCAAGACATTGTGAAAGTCACAGCCATACTGAGAAGAGAGAAGAATGGTCCAGGGAACTACTCTCAGCCACCTCATCCTCCATTTTAAACTGAATTAACATTCGCTTTTCAGGCTGATAGAATTAACACTCTTACGGCCAATGGTCTGGCCTTTCTATGACATGCAAACACGGGCAGGTAACAGCAGTTTCTAACACACCCATTTTATTGCATGAATTATTCTGTCCAAACAGTTTTATATCAAAATCTGTCTTAGTGTCCCTTCCAGCACACCAGGGAGCTTCCCAATTCCCTCTGAACTTGGAGAAAAATGTAACAAGCTGGACCCCCAAACATCCCCAAACCCTTTCTTAGTGCCAGCCTTTGCTTAGTGCCCCTGCTTTGGCCACAGATGGCCACCTTTTGGCCACCACTTTCAATAGTGCCACTCAGGGCTGTCACTGGTTTGAAAATCCTCAGCGGCACCTCTCCTGGAGCCCACAGTTCTCCAGCTCTTTTGTTTTTCTATCTGCATAAAGTTCCTACCGCCAGGATTTCTCAATGCTGCTTCTTGGCTCCCCGCCTTAGCAGACTTCCCACACCTAAAGAAAAATTTTTGTCATTGTAACAGGAAGAAAATAAAAAAAAAACAAACCCTAACAAAAACCTTCTTTCCTCTGAAAAAGAAGCCAGAAACAGAAAATCACATGGTCATTAAATCCCACGTGGAAACTGCATTTGTGGAGAATCTCTGCCGAGCTCTGGGAAACCTGTCAGATGCTCTTTTCTCCCAGGGCTGGACTTGACAAGAACATCGACGCTAAACAGGGAGCGCGAGGAGGCAATTATAAGGTGCACATTTGTGAAAATGATTGATGGCTTTTCTAATTGCAAAGAAAAATAGAGCGGTGGCGGCGGCGGCAGCGATGGTAAGGAAACGGCCCGGTGCCTTTGCAGACATCAATCTGCTGCTCAGCAGAGGAACGAGCTCTTCCTAAACACCTCCAGGCAGTGACTCTGGGAAGAATTTAGGAGGAATTTACAAAGACTGGCAAACCTGAGCCTCCCTTTCTCTGGGGAGCGAGGAACCTCTCTGGGGGCTGATCGAGATGCGGGATGCCTATGGTGGAGGAGCCCCCTCTCTGCCTGACCTGTGTGACACCCACCTTCTTCCAGGGCCAACGCCTCCTCTTCAGTCCAGTTCTCCCATTCGGACAGACCAGTTTGCTGCATCAACAAAATTTTGAGGTCTTATGACACCACACAAAGCCACTGACAGCTGTTCAGTTAAATATTTCATATTGTCTTTTTTTTTTTTTTTCCCCTCCCAAACTATTTTTTCCTGAAGGGAAACCACTGAGAGAAGCAGGAAGGAGAAGGAAGAAGGAGGACAGGCTACGCTGGTGTTGGCGCAGCGATGCTGTGCTATCAGCTGGTGCCACGGGCTGTCCTGGGTTAATAGAGACACCACACCAGGCTATTGCCACTTGCAAATTTAAAGATGGGACTAAAGGAGGGAGGGGATAAGCTTTGGGGCAGGCAAAGGGCTGTTCCTCCCAGGGCAGAGCTCAGCCTCCAGCCCTCCTGACAGACAGCAGATTTTTTCCTTCACTGCAGCAGGCTGGGAGCAGCTCCTTCTTCCCCCAAAACCGAGGTGAGCTTGCCCAGGCGTTAATCAGAGCAAACCGAGCGCTCCTCAGATCAAGCTAAGAACATCCCCAACCTGACGGCTCATTAGCAACTACCTGCTCGTCTTCCAAGGAGCAGAGCAGCTACAAGGCAGCTGGGATCTGAAAAAGGTATTCATTAACCACCACGGTGCCCAGTGCAGAAAAACCACCTTCCTCCACCATCAGGTTGAGGGAGACTCGGCCAGAGAGCTCATCAGAGCAAAACTCCGCTCCCAGCCTCCCGTTGCCCTGAATGAGCCTTTTTTTGCTCTCCCCAGATCCTCTTGGGACTGGAAGCACAACATGGTTTTAATTTGAGGACCCCAAAAATCTTAACAACTCCTCCCCACCTCACCCTCCCTCTGCAGAGGAGTCAAATACGTGAGACAAAGCTGCATGGCTCGTGGCAGGGGGAGCGGGACCAGTGACAATCCAGTGCCCCACCGAACCCTTTAGGATCGGGACAGCTGATGCTCCTCCATAAAGCTCCTACAAATGCTGTTGTGTAACAGGGCTTGACAAGCCCACAGCAATTCTGCAGGGAGGCAGCCCCTCCATCCTCAGCCCAAAGCCAGACACCAGACCTTTGCTACACAGGGTCATTTAGAGCCTCTAATGAGAGCTGCATTCTGGAGCCTCAAAAGCCAGCAACTAAAACACACCTGAATGTGTTTTCATTTACTATTCATGCAAAAAATGACTGGCGACAATATTGTCTGCCAGTCCTCAATCTCTTCTTTGAAGAAGCCCCATGCTCCTGAAGACTGGGAGGCAGGGAGACGGTGGGGGATCACCACCCTGGAGTCCTGGTGCCTCCAGGAACCCAACAGCCTCTTGTCAAAGCCTGAAACACTCCTCTTAATTCCAACCTGTGATGCTCAGTTTGAAGTTTGAGCTTCTCTGATGTGTCACTTCCCGTGACAAATGATGGGACCATGGGGACTGTGCTCTGGAGACAAGCTGTCTCCTTCAAAGCTCGGTGTTCAGCCGCGATTCTTCCATCTGTAGGACACGGAGAAGAGCAGAGCCTGCAAGAGACCAAACCTGCACCTACTAGTGCTCTCAGAGTTATTGCTTGATCCAGACATCAATTGACTGTAAAACAAATCCTCCCAGGAAAGTCCTGTCTTCAGAGGAAGCAGTGATTGACTGGAGAGAGGACATCTACCACATTCCAGGCCATCTGCAGAGTCACTCCTCTCTGCTGCCACCAAATCACACCTACCTACAGCTACGCTCTGCCACTTTATCCCCTCCCCTTATTCTCTAGGTGACTTTTACCTTATCAGATGTCCTTCCACATCACCAAGGTCCTCAAGATCCCATGACGTTCATCTCTTCAGCTGCTGGCCCGCACCAGCCCGTCAGCTTGGCCCCACTCTTACACGTGCCACAGCCAAGGCTGCTGCCCTGCCCAAGGCGGTTTGCAGTCTTGATCCTACCCCATTGCAAAGCAAAAAGCCCTCACATAGCTCAAATGGCAACGTTAGCTCCAATTTCTTGGAGAGGATCTAAGAAATCCCATTAAAATGCCAGAATTTTACAATACTGAGAGGTAAGTTTTGAGACAACCCCGTACAGACAGGCTCGGCAGGGACCTAAACAAGCAAAAGAGCACAACCATTAGGAACTCCCAAAACTGCCCTTCCCCAGCTTTTTCCACTTGCAGATTCCCAAACCTGCATGTTTGTGCTGGAATCCCGGGATGAAGAGAGGTGGCTACAGGTGTCCGGGTTCCGGGCACTTGGGCTGCCGCAGCGAGCACGCTCGTGCGTGCCACGTGTACAGGCTTTATGAGCACCTTGAAAGCATTTAAATATTTTAACTTGGAGAAGATTTAATGCAGACCATCCAGGAGAGCACAGCAAATCAACGCCCTGGGCAAGAGGGGTTTATAAAAGCCTCCTGAGCCCCCGAGCAGGAGCAGCTGGGAGCTCCCAGGCATCAACCCCTTATTGCTTCAGCCGATGGATATGATAATAAGGATCTGTTTTTCCCTTAATTTAAACTATGCCTATTTATGCGCCGCTGACTGAAAAGGACAGTGAATTAAAGTGCACATGAAAGAAAATCATAGCCCTCAGCGCTGGCTCTCAAACACTCTTTTAAGTCTGTTTGATGAAGGGCTGCTATATTTTGTCACCGAGCGCAATCGGCTCGATTATCACTTCTTTGTTTTGAATACCCACCTCCAAAGTCATTAAATACCTGCTTCTTAATGAGAACAGATTGTTTTTGGCCAATAAATCACTTAAATGCCATCTGCCAAAGAAAAAAAGAAATTCAAAGCGCCAAATTCCCCCAACTCCTTTTTGCATATTTTCCCCTCGGTTTCGGATTTAGAGAGAAAAGACGTTTGTATAATCCATCAACGGCAGCTTTCTCCTGGGGGAAGTGTGAACAGGCCACAGAAAAGGCTCCAGTTGGCTTTGACTCGCAAAACCACTTCATGGACTACTTTGAAACAATTCAGTCAGCGGGATACAAGCTCTGTATATTTGTGTTGCCCCAGATTGTTTTGTTTTTATTCATAAGATTATTTCAGTGAAAACAGGCTGACTGGAGCTTAATTTTACTAGCAATTGTTAAATAATTCAATACCCATCTCTTCTGTCTCTTTAATGCCTCTGCAAAATCAAAACCCTTCACAAATTAAAGGCCAAATCCTGTTTACTCTTTCCTTTTCTAAAGCAACTTTGACATCAATAAAAGCTGTTTTTGTGACTTGGGTGCAGATTAAAAGTTCTGTCAGTGCAAGTATTTACTTTATTTTTTTTAATACAGGAGGATGCTTTTTTTTTTCCCCTTTTTAATCAAAATACTCCTCTTCTACAAAGCTTTAAAAATATAAAGGCAAATGCCTCCAGTATGGCCGTTTGCTTTTCCTATGGAAATTAATTACATCAATATTTTATACCAATAAACTATGATGCCCTTCAGCAAGGAGCATTTGCTCCCTGCACTCTCAGTCCCCTCCTGAAGGGACAAGCCCGCAGGCTAATTGTCCCTCACCAGGTTTTAGAGGCTCTTCAGGAAGAAGCCCTGCTGACTTGGTGCTCAAAGCAGGACTTGAACCTTTACCTGCGCTAACACCTTCAGTTTGGCAAAGAGCGGTGGTTTTGATGAATAAAAGCTCCGACTCAAGGCTACAAAGGTCTCCAGGCCACACTCCTGTGGAGTTAAATCTCCACCAAGGTGGCCTGAAGGCTCAGGACTCAAGGAATTGGTCTCCTCCACCTAAGGAGAACCACAGCCTTCTCTGGGGCAGCTATTCAATACTGCACCCAAATCCCACTCCATGCTCCAAAATGGTCTACGTGAACAGTACACATGCTGCCTTTTGAAGGTCACTCAGGCAAACTGGCCCAGCATAAGCCTATTCCAGTCCCTCCATTGTGTCCGTACAATGAGACGCTGGGGTCTATGACGACAACATTGGCCATGATGTTCAGAAGCCGCAGAAATATTGATCTTCACTCCAGAAGGTTTTCTCTAATTTACAGGAAAATCACACGGCTGGTGGGGTCTGCTCCCAAACCCCGGTGTTTGGTGGGAACCTTGCTATGGTTCAATGTGGTTTGGATCAACCCCAGCTTCTGGAGGCAGCCAACATTTGCAATGCCAAGGAAAGTCTTACAAAAATCCAAAGATCTTCTGAAAGAAGATGCACGCTAACACACACGGAGGCAGCTGACCATCACATGGGCTACCACTAACCATCTCCATATGCTTCAGTCTCAGGTGCATCCTCAGCAGAGGCTTTATAGTCTTTCAGGCCCTGGCATAAATCTGTTCATCTTGTAAAACCTGACACTATTACAAATTATTAGACACCCTTCTTTTATGCTTTGCACTAAATTATGGAACATTAAAAATGACCAGACAAAGAATTCATCATAAAAAGGCATGACACCAGCAATCTGAGCTTCCAAACCTCCAATGCTCACAGCAGGTTCCTCGCACCACAGGAAGTCTCTGTGATGTTTAATAGCTTAAAATCAGCACACCAGTGAAAGTCACTTTGTACAGCATGGTAGAGTTCACTTCTCCCCAGTGCCTTTAAAATTAAAATCAAGAAAGTCAATTAAATGTTTTATTTTTCAATTTGTGGCCTCAAGTCATCACCAAAAAAACCTCACAACTGAAAGGAAAACCCAAACTGAGTAAACTAAAAACTGTTCTTGTCAAAGTACTTTTGCAGCTGGTAAAGCACTTGATGCTTGCAATTTAATCTGCAGATGGATGACAAAGTTTATTGAGGTCACAACTCTGACCTAAATCTTCCCTCTCCCAGGCCTGGAGCCCAAACAAGACTGTCTCAAATTAAATACTGATGGAAAAATATCCCTTTATTTCTTTTTCTGTTAGCTTGTTTTCAAAGACCTCCATTCTGACCTGTGCCAGCCAGGAGTAACCAGACCTTACATTTAAGGGCTTGGAAGCACAAGTTTCCAGCAACCGCTGGAGTTAAGGATGGCTGAGGTTTGATTTATTCAGATATTTACATGCGAAGATGCCTGTAGAAGCTCTCCTTCCAGAAGCACTAACAGAACCTTGCCTGTGGTAGAGCACCCATGACATTCCCAGGCTGGTCTCAGGTCTAGGGCAATGTACTTTGAGGGATTTTTGCCACAAATGTGACAGTAGGACATTGACCTCCTGCATTGGCCAACTGCAGTGAATACAGGGCTTGGAGGGGAATCAGGCTTCAAGGAACAGAAGTTCTTCCAGCTGCTTATGAAAAGGGTCTTTAGAGAGGGTTCCCCAGTACCATTATTTTATCTCTTTGATTTAAATTTTATGCGAAGCCACTGAAGAGCTCCGCAAGCGTTCTGCAGCTGTTGTGACATTCACACACATCCGATCCCTCTGAGCAGACACCTGCACACAAGGATCTTCCCAGACATTTCAGGTGAGCTTTTCAAACACAAGTTATCACCATCACCCCACGTCTGGCTCCTATGGAAATCAGCTTCCCCTTGGCTTGCAAAGCAGCCATGCCAGAAAAGCGAGAACGTCTTACAACTGTCTTCCTACAGAAATGGGAATTTTCCTGCCATTTGTAGATTCTAGTTGAAGTCAGGACTCACTAATTAAAAAAAAAAAAACAAAAACGGCATTTTGTATGGACAGTTTTCTAAGAAGTTTGGCATTTTTCAAACAAGCCAACAGAAACCAAGGAAACAATCTCTTAAATTCTGCCCTATCCTCACATGTCACCTGTGGTTAACAGTCTGCAACACCTCTGCGTTGCTGGATGCCTCCTGATAAACTGTCACATCAAGTACTCAAATGTTGGTGAAAATATTTATAACAGTTTAAGCAGACCTGTCTAAACCTATTTACTGAGGTCTGGATGTGCTCACCCCTGCAAAGGTGAGGATGCAGGAACAAGTTGTCCCAGGGGTAAAGATCCACTCACATCATGCTGTAGGGGTTATCCCTGAGAACTGTTTTACTCCTATGGCTATTTCAAGGTTTCTGTATATCCTGTGTGGACAAAAACTTCAGGCTGTAACAGTTGACTGGAAGAAGTTTCAGCAGTTAGACTAGAAGAGGAAAGAATGTGCCATTTATTAAATTAAAATAAAGAAAACACCAAGTTTTTGGGCTTTTGAAAGCCATCATGGGATGATGGCTGATGGAAGCACTAAGAAAAAACAATATTTATGGGCTCTGGAATTAATGTGTACATATAAATAAATATCATAGAATCGTCCAGGCCAGAAGGGACCTCCAAAGGCCATCTAGTCCGACCTCCCCGCAGTCAGCAGGGACACCCCCAACTAGACCAGGTTGCCCAGGGCCTCGTCGAGTCTCACCTTGAATATCTCCAGGGAAAGGGCCTCAACCACCCCCCTGGGCAACCTGTTCCAGTGCTCCACCACCCTCACAGTAAAGAACCTTCTCCTAATCTCCAATCTAAACCTGCTCCCCTCCAGCTTAAAGCCAGGGCCCCTCGTCCTGTCCCTACTGGCCTTTGTAAACAGGCTCTTATTAGTATTATATACTCTTATATTAATATCTATAATACTAATAATATCACCACAAATCCCTATGGTCTTTCTGCAAGTAAAATGCACAGCAACCAAAGCGGGAGACCTCAACACCATTTGCAGTCTGTGACTGAGAACAGCTCCTGTTAAACACCACAAGCACTTTGTTAAGTAGTAGAATTAGACACCTTGTCTCTACTCACATGCCATACTCAATAGCTTAAAACCCCTCTGCTTTTTTCCATCTTGACCTCTGCATCATTTACACAGCTGAGATGAGAGTTCGCTCTTTCATAAGTAGGTTGCAAGAGCGGATCCATTAGCATTTGTGAGGCTGAGATAACAGGTAATTGGGTGGGTTAATTCAAATTATTTTCATCTTTAAAAACCCCCAAACCTAACAGCCTTTCTATTCTTTTACAATCCATAACTCTCAAAACCGATTTCCTCCTCACAGTGATCTTAATACTAATTAAATGAGCTTTTGTCTTCCAACATCAGTAAAGATTAAGTACCACATAAAACAGCTGCAGCAAAATCCCATCCAACGAGCAATTTAACCTGGTAGCTGGTTTCCGCCTGGCATCCCGCAGGCTTGGAAAGAGGCTTCTTCATCATCTCCCAAGTCATCTGAGGACTTCCTCAGCCCCAGCACATTATTGGGGTTGCTAACTAATGGAGTTACTCATCAGTGCTTTTGCCTCTTGGACTCAACCAATCCACCCAGACAAGTGTGGAAAACACAAAGAAAAAGTCAGGAAATGCATCATATTCTAAATAATCTGTCACTTGGGAACGGTGGGGTCACGGCACTGTCGATGGACCCACCAACCAAGCAGCAGAGATTCAAGTTGCTTTTCTCTCTGCTGGGATACGTGAACTGCTGCCAGTAGAAAAGCACAATGACCCCAATTTCCGTGCTCAGGTAAGTGTCCCTTGTCCCCATCACTGCTTAATATGCACTATCTGCTCGCTTGGCTTCTTGGAGAGACACAGATGCAAGAGTGCATTTAATTGTTTTCCTGAATCAGACCCCTGGAGCCATCAATATCTCACATATGTAATTATAAATCATGAGTCTTGCAACCAAAGCGCAATCAGCACATCTAGCCATAAATCTTCCAGATATCAGCAAGTTCTCCAAAGCTGCTTTTTGACAAAGCCTGATGCAGCATGAGCTAAATAAGTCAGGCAGAAGAAGCCGCTGGCACTGAGGTTCACAGCCCACCAGAGCTGGATGGGCAGACGCGCTGTGGACCCCATGCTGGAGGGAAGCGATGCCATCCAGAGGAACCTGGACAGGCTGGAGAAGTGGGTCTGTGCAAACTTCATAAAGTTCAACAAGGCCAAGTGCAAGGTCCTGTTCCTGGGTCACAATCCCAGGCACAAATACAGGTTGGGCAGAGAATGGGTGGAGAGCAGCCCTGAGAAGAAGGACTTGGGGGTGTTGGTGGATGAGAAGCTCAACATGACCGCGCAATGTGCGCTGGCAGCCCAGAAAGCCTGGCTGCATCCTGGGCTGCATCCCCAGCAGGACAAGGAGGGGGATTCTACCCCTCTACTCCGCTCCAGGGAGACCCCACCTGGAGTGCTGCATCCAACTCTGGAGTCCTCAGCACAGGAAGAACATGGACCTGTTGGAGCAGGGCCAGAGGAGGCCATAAGGATGCTCCAAGGGCTGGAGGCCCTCTGCTGTGAGGACAGGCTGAGAGAGTTGGGGGGTTCAGCCTGGAAAAGCTCTGGGGAGACCTTCGAGCCCCTTCCAGTCCCTAAAGGGGCTCCAAGAAAGCCGGGGAGGGACTCGTGATCAGGGTGGAGAGCCCTAGGATGAGGGGGAAGGGTTTGACACTGAAAGAGAGGAGATTGAGATGAGATCTGAGGAAGAAATTCTTTGCTGTGAGGGTGGTGAGAGCCTGGCCCAGGTTGCCCAGAGAAGCGGTGGCTGCCCCATCCCTGGAGGGGTTCAAGGCCAGGTTGGAAGGGGTTTGGAGCAACCTGGTCTGGTGGGAGGTGTCCCTGCCCAGGGCAGGGGGTGGCACTGGATGGTTTTTAAGGTCCCTTCCAACCCAAACTATTCTGTGATTCTAAGGCCAAAAAATTCACACTCTGCCAAGTGGGAAATGAATCATTCCTGGAGATCATGGGAATGCAGATCTCGCCCTGGGATACCCCATGGCCAGATCAAGACATCAATCTGCAATTTCACAGCATTTCCGAAGACCTCTTTCAGACTTCCCATAAGACATGGAAAGCATCAGTTTTCTTCCATTTCTTGTTGACACACAGGATTTCTGGACTCTCAGTAAATGCTGATCAATGTATATCATTAATAAAGGAGGACTGGCTGCACCCCCTAGAGCAAAGTATGTCCAGATGTGTAATGAAAACACGTATTCATCTATACACACACACCAGCACGATTTGAACTGGGAAATCAAAACATCTCTGCAAGAGCTCATGCTCTTGAAGATCATGATCTATACGTTGAGCGTTTCAAATGTCACTTACTGTCTCTGCCTCTTCTGTGAGCGCTGATTTAGACATGATACATTACGCTGTAATCACAATTTTATCTGCTGGGCAGTGGTAGCCAGAGGAAATCTGTAAGCCTGGCAAGGAAAGCCTAGCTGTGAAACGCACGCATAACCGAGAGTGAAGATTGAGGGTATCTTTGTGTATCAGGATTTTAAATGTTAATGGGAAAAAAAATACAAATGAAGATGTATTACAGAACACAGGTATGACACTGGCATCCCTCCTAGGCATTGAGAGAGACTATTTCTTGTAGGGAAATTATTGGGTAAAGCAGGAGCCTGGAGCCAGTTTGAGACTGGGCCATATTTTAGACAGGTTTCATGCCATCAGCTCTCTTTGCCTGGATAATTATATCTTGTGAATTATCCATGAGAGAAAATTGCCTCCAAAGGCATTCTCACAGCTGTCTGTCTCCAGTCTCCGCTGCCGAGGGCTCGGCGGGGGCTGACACGTCGGGACTCACAAATGCCAGAGCTCCCCTCATGGGCAGGGGAACCTCTCCTGGGGCTGCCATAATCCCCACAAAACCATAGAGTACGAGCAAAAAAAAGAAAAAAACTGAATAAACTGCCTTACTTTGCTCCCAGTCTTTTATCTTAAAAGGTCTCTAAAAAACTAATGTACCTCTGTATGCTATAATTTCAGAATTTCCTCTAATCCCATGCATAATTACATGGAGTACTGCACTGGTATCCCTGTTGTGCAAATATTGCCATAAAGTGCATAGTTTTCATAGCATTATATGACAAAAAAAATCACTGTAGTCATTTATTTCTGGTCTGTATGTGGTTACGCAACATAATGCAATGAGACAGTATTTTTCATTAGCTCTTTGTTGTGGACACTACCCATTTATCTTTCTCATAATCCTTCCCCCAGTGCATGTTAACAATGTTATTTTAGTAGGTTGTTTAATTATTTAACATCCCTGGGAGGCTAGTTCGTTGGTTAGAGAGCCCTTTCCCAGAGCAGGCTTCCACCCTGACTCCCTTTAGCCCCCAAGAGCTGAATCCCACACCCAGTGGCCTCACACATCCGCATCCACATTACAGGTGCCTTTAATGAAGACACGGGGGATGATCACAACGTGCGTCCTTGTTGCTGCCAGTCGAGTGTCTCTCTCAGCCCTCTCTGATCCCTAATCCATCCGTGGTTCATCTCAGCAGCGCTCAAGCGTTGAGCAGGCAGAGCCTTGGGATTGCCATGGGGCTCACGGGGCATCACCTGCTTCAAGGTTGTCCCCAAAAAGGGACCCAACCGGTGCAGAAGGCTGCAGAAAGCCCAGAGTGCACTGATAAACTTCTTGCACCTCCCAGCTCCTCCTAAGCAGCAACTCTTTGCAGTCTGCTTACATACAGAAATATGATGCTCGGTATCCCATCCACATTTTAGCACCATCCATAGATATTTTTTTAAAAGATTAAAACAAGCTCCAGAACAACCCAACACAACGTTCTGCCCAACGGAAGAGAACTCCCATGGCAAACCCTTTGTTTCTCCAGCAGTACGTGAACCCTCCAGGCAGCCCTCACTCGGCAGTGCCTGCTGCCTCTCAGCAACAAACCAAGGAGAAAGAAGAGTGTTGGTGTATCTGGGGACATGAAAAAGTGCCCAACATCCCTGTGACCCATTTGCACTCCTGCCTTGGCAGCCACCTTTATAAACTAGTTCATATCTGGGGAACCTGGAGCAAAGCTACATCCTAAAAAGCCTCCATCATCCTTGCATTAGATCCTGACCTCCCCATTCCACCTCTTCAAAGTGTTCAGCCTCAGCCATCCAACCCTTCAGCTGCCCATAGCTCTCCTTCTCCTCCTCCTCACTCCCTCACTCCTCCCTGTCTCTCCCTTCTCAGCTCCCCTGCCATCAAACACCACCTTCCACAAAGAAGCTCATCCCTCCCCATCTCTCTCTGCCACACCTTGACCTCCTTAACCTAAAACTGAAATTAAGACCACATTTTTGGAGGACAGAAGGTCACGTCATACATTTAAATGCCATATCTGGATGGGTCCTGTTCCCTCAGCACACCTTGTCTGCCAGTTTTCGAACCACAGCAAGGTTCTGGGGTGGTGTCATGGTCACAGAGGACATCCCATATAGCCAAAACCTGATTGTTTAACAAAACTACAGCAGTTTAGTCCAATAAAAGAGGTTGCTCTTCCCTGTAACACTTTGACTTTCACATCCACTGGCCAAGAGGCTCATCCCAACAGAGACCATCCACTTTTATCACCCTCCAAAGGATTTGGGCACCAGAGCAGCAGGGATAGACAGTGTTCACACCTCGCTGGCAAAGACTTCTGAATTCCTCAGCTTCACCTTATGTACACCCCAGCCATCCTCAAACAAGCCCAGAAGCCTGCATTTGGTTAAAATAACTGTTTATTCCTCAAAGACTCAATTCCTGGCCAGAATAAACTGCCAATTCAGTCACTGATGGCTGAAGATGCTGTGTGGAACAAGAGAGCCCAAAGGAATAAAACAGGTTTCTCTGTAAATGGGAACAGACCTAATTTCACCTTCCAGGGACTGCATCATTGACCAGAGCCCAGATATTCTAGTTCATGATTCACATCAGGTGTGGATTTGCACGTGTGCATCTCTGACATGCCTGAGGACAAGCCTTCTCCGTATTATTAGGAGCAATTTATGCTATTCACCTGACCAGGAAACCACTCCTGATCAGAGCATCACATCAGACATTCCTGGGCTGAAGGGGAAATCACTGACCCCTGCAGACAGGGCAGCCCCAGCATTCCCCCCCTCCCAGGTATTCCCTCCCTCCAGCTTTGCTTCTGTCCCAGCAAGCTCGTCCCACACCTCAGGTCTGGGGGGACTGGGGCAACATTTCAGAGCTGCCGACCCTGTAACTGAAGAGTCAGGACTACCTAAGATATATTTTTGCAAAGTTTCCCCCAAGAGGAGACAGACGTTTTATTCAAGAAAACACAGTGCTGTATTTCATGAATCCACCCTCAGTTCATTACACGGGAATCATCACCTCATTCCTTGTGATTTGCAAAACCTTAATGCTGTAATTAAGGTAACATGACTTTGTCCTATGCAGTTAAAGATAAGACTGTACAAATCTATACAGTTCCTATACTTTTCCAACAATTTTGCATACTGCTACCAAATAATACCCCTTTCCAAGTCCCTTTGCCTTATCAAAACCCCTCTGGGCTTGTGTCACAGCCTTCCCGATCCAACTCCTGTTGTGATGCCGTATCCAACCCCTCCAACCTGCCTTCCTCACTCTGTCTCTCTGCGTTTTGCCTCCCTGTACCTCGCTGGCAGCGAGACGCCGGGCTCCGTGACGTACCTGATGGGCAGGGAGGGGTCCCCGGCATCCCACCAGTCCTTGGGGGGGCTGATGTACATGCACCACAGCTCCCAGCTGTACCCGTGGGCAGAGTTCTCGTAGCGCTGCACCTCGAAGTTGTCCTGCTTGATGTTGTCTATGGAGGGAAGAATGACCCTCCTCCGATTCTCCTGAATTCGTGAAAGTACCGGCTCAGCCCTGGGTGGTTAAAAAAACAGGGTGGGAAAAAACCATTACTTTCTCCCATAATATGCAGACGGACACTGCAGCTTTCATACAGCGTGTGCACTTAAACAAGGGTAAGAAAACAGGCATTCTTGTCACCATTCAGTTAACAAAAGGGAATAATGGTCAATAATTACATAGGAATAATCCTCTCTGCCCCCATTCACAAGTGGCATCGTGTCTTCAGGGTGACACAGCAGAACCCAGCCTGAGGAGTCCAGGGACTGTCACAAGTGGTCTCAGACCCCAGTGCATCGGTCCCTGTCTCTCCCCTCCCCATGCTTTTGTGGGCACGGACATTGCAGAGGCACAGCGCTCGCGCTGCCGAGTTTAAAAGGTTATTTCAGAAAGGCTTTGCTGAGCTCCGTCAGCCCCGAGGGAGATGCTGCGAGAGGCTTCAGCACTTCCACTTGATGGGACTTCCCACCCGGGCACGTCCCTCGCGTGGAGCTGCCATCGCAGCACGGGGGCCAGTTGCCACGCACGGAGCTCAGGTAGCCACAGCCCTGCAGGCCAGGGGAGGTTCAGCGCTCTCCACAACTGACTACACAAATTCACGGACCGGCCGGAGCTCTCAGCGCAAGGAAAGGGCTATTTTCACAAACTAAGGCATTAAGCTGTGGAAATGAATTAAAGGCTGTGAAACTGGACCTTATCTTTTCCCGCAGGGCTAGTACACAATGTTTTCTCTGCTGCGCTGATTTTTAAAAAAGCATTATTAAATAATAATTCCATATCCTGAAGTTTCCCGTTTTCAAAATTTCCATGTTTTTAACCTGAGCTTTCCAGACATCTTTATTAAGGTAGCAACAAAAGCAGCGAATCCATGAAATAGGGGCCAGTATTGCAGCATCGTTCAGCTGGGAGTGGCTTGGAGAAGGTGCTCCATGACCACCTGGAGACCCTTTCCATACGAGACCTATGGACCATCAAAAGAAACAGACCCACGATGGACAACAAGGAGTTAGTTCTGTTCAGCGTGGGTAGTTGAGCTGCAGAGCACCTTGCCCAAGGATGCTGTGAATGCATGAAGTTTACACGGGCTCGATGGGCAACAGGTAAAAACTCATGAGAAATGCAGTGAGGGTTGCTAAATACACAGAAGCCATATCTGCTTTGCATCAGCACATCAGTGGACTTCAGTAGGGTGCTCTGAAGGATTACTGTACATGCTAGCCCTACCCGTACGTGCCGTCCCAGGCTTCTAGCTGTGGTTACTGGCACAACAGGAGGATAGACGGGCTCTTGGCTGGCTGCAACACGGCTGCTCTCATCTACCTCTGTTCCACCTGGGCGGTTCTCCTGGGAACAGCCTGATGTGCATCTGCAGGGTGACTGCACACAGATCCCCGTGCTTTCACGCACGAGTGGGAATCCTGCATGAAAACACCATCTACAGGCCAGGAAGTCCTTCTGTAAAGCAAGGCCATAAAGGATGCATTTTTTATTTAAACCACGCTTTAACTAGTCCAGATTGCCCTCAAATCCAAAAAAAACATGGCCCTGGGCAGAGCAGGGTAAATTCTTGAAAGTGGGACTATCTGAGGGTCTTTTTTAACTTGGAACACACTTTGAGGAACCAAATATGGACTCTACAGCTACAAAATTGAGCTCTGGGACATTCAAAGGTGCCCATAGCAGGGGGTGTACAGCCTCACCTCTGCAGCCCTGTGCAGACCACTGATGGTCCTGGGCTCAGCCTACCAACAGGAGGAGGAACTTGCACTCCGGTGCCTCCAGCGACAGTGGTGGGTACAGAACACTAGAGTGAGTGAAGCCCACGCTGCAGAAAAGCTCACTCTCTACCCTTAGAAAAGACGTTTCAAGAGCTCAGTAAATGGGAGCTTCCTGCGTGTATCAATAAAATCAGGTGTGAGGAATTCATGGCCCAAAGAGAAGAATGTTTAGTTGGGAACACAGACATCAACGTAAGAAACGGCTCCTAAATACACCCTTCAGCCGCGTTGTCGTTACAAAGAACTCAGTAATTGAGCAGAATTCCCTGTTCGCAGCTGCTACAGCATTTTTCTTGTGATGTTACTCTGTTCAAATTAGACACAAGTTAGTGTCTTCCACCTCTGCTTTTTTAAACATGGACCATTTACCTTCTACACTTGGCTAGAGAGAGAGAAAAAAATAAATCACTCGGGCTTCTCTCATGATCTAGACTGAAGTTTAAGCCTCTAGAACTCAAATGCTTTGAATCTCTATGAAAAAATCCTTATGAAACACCTTTCACTGCTTCTGCACCTCTGCACTTATTCCAAGCTGCAGAAGAAACAAATCAATTTAAAACATCTAAGGCTTCCCCAGTGGGATCCAGCTGCAAAGGGCAAGAAGCAGGAAACGATGTTCTCTTTCCATCCCTTACTGCCTGGGCTTTTTAAAACTTACAGAAATTACTTAGGGCTCAGGGAACGGGAAATCAACCTGAAAAATATAAATGGGGAGGGAGGTGGAGGGTGGGTGCACGCACAAAAGGAGGGAATAGAAAATGATTACAGGAAAGAAGGGCAAGGACAGATTTTCCTTGTATCCTCCCATCGTACCCCATCAGTGGCCATTCAGTACAGAAGGAAGATGGGATTTATAAGCCAGCCGACTTGTTTGCAAACACATCCTTACAAAGTGATGGATTGTCCCTTATTTTAACGCATCGCACACACACACAGAGATTCTAGCGAGCCCTGGTCGAGCACCTACCAGCCAGCAGTGAACTCCACATGGGCATCAAAAAATCCAGTGATCTGGCCGGTGGCAGCTTTCCAGCCTTCAATACGAGCTCGAATAAGGCCCTCCCTCTTCTGGTTGCGCACCACCTTCACCAGCCCTGGGTATCGCTTATTGACGTACTCTTCCAGCGGCGCCTTCAGTTCCTCTAGAGAAGAAATGCCAGAGAACCCGTTTGAAAAGGTGCAACAGTTTTCACCTAAAATAAACCCACTTTACTGATGGACGTGAGCACAACTTACTGGAGCCACACATCTCTGAACACCACTAGGAGAGATATAACCACTTAGTCTCAATCAATCCTGATTTGTAAAAGACCGTCTGACGGTGTACTGACTACATCCCTTACAACAAAATTCACAGTTGCCAAAACCATTGATGTTGGACAACCAAGGAGCCCAAACGCCATCTTCAGGGGCAAAGGGCAACAAGAGGTCATCTAGATTGTTTTGCAATACCTGGGTACCACCCCACAGAGAGACAAGAATAGAAAGAACTCACCTGTGGATACCAAACATTAGTGGCTCTGAACTTCTGATGGAGATTTTAGCTGTATGGATTGCTAGAAATGCTGCAAAACCCATCTGAAGTAGATTAAACTACATCAAACTGTGTATCAGCTCCACTATCCCCTTCATTCAGCTTCACTACTACAGTCTCAGCATTTGCTGCATGTTTTCCAAGCTTTGCCACTAGAAAAGCTGAAATTCCCCCTGCTTTTATGACGGGATGAAAGAGATTTTTGGCTTCATTCAGAAGATGCTCATACCACGTATCTTCTGTTCGTTGGAAACTGCAGATCGTTTAATTATGTTGTCTCAGCCCGTATGTGTGCGACAGCTGAGAACACAATGGATCTGTCAGCCTGCAGTCATTACCAGCACAGCATTTTTTGATAGAATTATTGAGTATAAAAGACACACAGGACTTAGAACGTGGAAGCATACAAAAGGTTACAATGAGGGGTCAGTACTAGTATGTTTTTTCAAGAATTTGGAAAAGTGCTAGCGCTCTGCCAGAAACCTTGGTCCTTTTACTTCCTGGTGCACCTGTTAAATGCATGAAGATATTCTGATGAGAAGTAAAAGCTAAGCCATACCACTGTGCACCAACACGGACTGTTAACACCACGAACGCAGTTCCTGGGAATGTCTTCTATCCCTG
The DNA here is from genome assembly GCA_013399435.1 of Arenaria interpres. Lineage (NCBI taxonomy): Eukaryota > Metazoa > Chordata > Aves > Charadriiformes > Scolopacidae > Arenaria > Arenaria interpres. The sequence goes on along the minus strand of VXAK01007045.1, from coordinate 30,557 downwards.
TGAGATTGTAGGACAGCAGAAAATTAAGATATGGTTCGCGACCCTGAAGTATAGTCTACCACCCTTCACATGTACTNAAAAAAAAAAGAAAGAAAAGAAAAAGAAAAAAGTCACCATTAATATAACCCACATGGTAAAATACTTGAGACATGAGCACATGTGGGTCCCTACATGAAGGAAACACAGCAATGGAGCACAAAAGAGTAAACAGCAAGTTCCATCTGTGGGTCTCAGCCCAGGAATCAAAGGAAAAGGGATTATCTGTTGCCTTCCCTTCCACGCCTTCTTCCAAGCACATAAAATGTGCTTTCTTCAGACTGCCGTTCTGGGATGGTTCCCCTTACATACCAATTTCCCAAAAGTCTCATTTGAATTTTATGCTGAAGTGGGAATAAAAAGAATAAAGCAAATGAGCCCCTTCCTCAATTCAAAGCATCTGCATCACATACATACATAACTCAGCAACTTCCATTTCATGCTGAGCCACTCAGAGAAAAAACAATATTTTATGGAGACAACAACTTTCCCAAATGGTTTTAAGGAGACACAGATTTTTTGACAGATGAAGCCCCACAGGCACAGAGTGGCATCTCACGTGTTTTTGTCAGAAGGTAAGTCATTAACGCTGCAGACCACTGCGTTACAGGCTAGACTGAACAATTAAAACAACTTTCAAATTGGAGTTATCAACTCCGCTGAAGGAAAACAAGAAGAATCTTCATGGGAATTGTCTGAGCAGCTCGAAGGAGAGTATAGCTGCAGTGCAACAGGGGAGAATTGTAACATCATGTCTCAAAGGCAGTGAAGGGTGAAGCCGGAGAGATTCCTACGCCCACGACGTCGTGTAACAGGCAGCTTGTCAGAAACTCCCCAGGGAGCCACACAGCCACGTCCTCCTCCTTCTGAAAGGATGCAGGAAGCTAACGGGTGAAGGACCGATCTGCTGAGAGCATGAAGGCCAGGGCAGCACCGCCCTGCGCCGGCGAAACGGCAGGGGGTGACCATGGAGAGCTGGTGGGGGAGATGCTCGTGATTAGCATCATTCTAACCCACCACCCCATTCACCAGCAGAGGCCAGAGTGCCCCTCTCCTGCCTGCAACATGCTACAAGCATCCCTAATGGGCTGCTACCCACGTGGAGAAACACTCAAGAGACACAAAACCATTAACCAGACGTGGGAAATGTGGTTCCAGACTCTTTCTTCACTAAGGGCTTCCCATACAACCTTGCACAGACTCCCAGGCTCTACTCCCTCTACTCTACTCCCTGGCTCAGCCCACAGCACAGATCTTTGGGGTGAGAATTCACTTTTCTTATGTGCCTGTAAGAAAACAAAGAGGATGGGTGCACATTCGTGGCAGCCTTTGCCAGCCTCTTGCCCTCCTGAAGCTGGTCTGCAGCCCTGCGGGAGGAGGACACGGTGCAGAGCGGCTGCCGAGCGCTCGTTTGGTATTACGACACATGCTTGGCACTCAACTGGGTGTCCAGCCAGCAGGCACAGGGATGGGGTGGGCTTTGGATTTCATTTCTCAGCACATCCAGAAGTGCAGGTGTGGAAAACACAGTATTAGGTAACAGGATTGAAATGCCAGTCCCCAGGAATGCTCTGGAAAACTCCCATTCAATACCAAGGAGCCTCAGCCCAGGTCTCCCCTTGCCATTGAGGGGGAACTGAATGTGGCTGTGTTGAAAAGCAGCAGTGGAAATCCCAGCACCGGCAGAGCTGCTCTCTCAGAACTCCCCAGTCCCACAGACACTGATCCTGTGGGACCAGACGTGCTCAGCTCCCTCCACACTAACTCCAGCGGGCTGGAAATCATAAAATCATAGAATGGTTTGGGTTGGAAGGGACCTTAAAAACCATCCAGTGCCACCCCCTGCCCTGGGCAGGGACACCTCCCACCACACCAGGTTGCTCAAAGCCCCCTCCAACCTGGCCTTGAACCCCTCCAGGGATGGGGCAGCCACAGCTTCTCTGGGCAACCTGGGCCAGGCTCTCACCACCCTCACAGCAAAGAAGTTCTTCCTGAGATCTCATCTCAGTCTCCCCTCTTCCAGTTTAAAACCCCTCCCCCTCGTCCTAGGCATCCCCTCCCTGATCAAGAGTCCCTCCCCATCTCTCCTGGAGCCCCTTGAGGGACTGGAAGGGGCTCCAAGGTCTCCCTGGAGCCTTCTCTTCTCCAGGCTGAACCCCCCCAACTCTCCCAGCCTGTCCTCACAGCAGAGGGGCTCCAGCCCTCCCAGCATCTCCATGGCACTACTCACACACACACACACACACTACTCACACACATTCACAACTCACTCACAAGTCTAATCTCAATCCAAGTCACTTGAAGCCATTCCTAATTTCACCCTGGGTTTGCCTTCAGTCAGCAGCCGCTTCGTGGAGTGCCATAGTGTGACAGAAAACAACTCGCGGTGGCTCTGACACGCGCTGTCACGGCGCGTGGCTCCAGGCAGAGGATGCAGAGAGCTGTTGCATTAAGGTCAGTAGCAGCAAAGCTTTTCGTCTGTCATATTAACTTAAGAAATGTTTCATCCCCGACTGCTGTGTCTTTGCAGCACGTCCCAGCGCTGTAATCGGAAGGTTGGGAGGTCTGGAGTAGTTTGCCAGGAATTAAATGCCTTGCACTAATGGACAATAGCAGATACCCTCGCTCAAGGGAATCAGTTTTCACACAAACTGGCAACCTGGCCTTTGGATCTGCTATTTTCAGGACTTCATGCAAATTACAGCAGAGGAGAAAGCATCTCGCCGTTTAGATCTAAACTTGCTGCCTTTCTCCTCACCTCTGCCTTGCACAGGGTCAGAGCGGCACTTCCGCTTGCTGAAAATGAGAATATCCATTAGATACTGAGCTGATGATAAATTTAGCATGATAACCAGCCCAGCATTCATAACCTGAGCCTCTGGATGCAAAGTAACGACAAAGAAAGTCAGGAGTCAAGATGGGAGCTCCCCAGCTCCCCTTCATCCTTCCTAATCAAAGGACCACAGGCTGAGGCCATGTACGCGTGAGGTATCTCAGTGGGTGGATCTCCACGGGCTACACAACCGGCAATTTGATCCAAACCAAGCACAGCAATGGAATCCAGCAACTCCTTTCTCTTCTGTATCCCATGGCGCTCTTCCTCACGCACCCTTTGGGGAAGCCCATCCTTCAGAGCACGCCCACATCATTCTTAAATCGTGTGTATTAAGGATGCAATCAATATTTGCACATGGAGGTACCTGTGAATGTGTGGTCTTTGCCGTTGCATGAGGAACTTCCAGGGAAGAATTTCAGAGAGGAATTCTACTGAAAATGCCAGCGGGTTCAATTTCAGACCTGCCTTTTGTTCTCTGTCCATCCGTATTGATCTTCACTGAAGGGCAAGTCCGAGGAACTAGAATCCAATAGACCTGTTGCTCTATTAAAAAACCCATCTGCCAGCTGCAATGACTTATGTTACCCATTGCAAAGTACTTTGTCACCTACATGAGCTTTCTGGGAAATAAGCCTGCCAGAGAAATCGAACCACCTGATGCCACTGAAAGTAACCCTGTCTCAGACATTAGCCCAGAAGCAACTGCAGGAACATCCACTGCTCAGCGCTCCACACCGCAAATCCTGCCCAAATCCCCCCGAATCCCGTTGAAGGCCCCAGAACTAAAGCTGGGAACTGCTTGCTGCCACACAAAGAAAGGAGCAAAGACTGACGGCACGAGAGGAGCTCAAGAAACTTCGAACAGCAGAAAATGTCTAACAGCAGTGCCCAGGTGGTGGCCGGGAGCAGACCGCACCTCCTCTACACCCCTAAAGAAAACAGCGCTGTGTTTGCCAGGCTGAGCTGGGTGGGAAAAGTCTACAGAGCCCTGGGCTGTTATCAGAAACCCGAAGGCTGGAGGACACAGGAGTCGGGGCTGGGAGTGCTCCAGTGCAATGGGAGACACCAGTCCTACCTCGTCCCACGCTCTCACCTGCCTTGGACCCCAAAGCCATTGTGGCTGGTTTTCCGTGACATGAACTCACAAAAGAAACTCCTTCAATGGGTAATAGATGAATATGAGAATTTTTGCAGCGAGACTCAGAGCCAGGTGAGTCTCTGAACCTTTGTGCCTGCAAATATTGAAGAGGAAACTGTGAAAAGGAGAGCAGGAGCATGGACTGATTCTCAGAGAGGGGGACAGGCAAAGCTGGTCCCACTGGAGGGATGCATTCAGAGGTGCGTTGGGTGCAAACCTCTGGTTCGTTTGGCCCAGCAAAAGCCAAAGAGGGCCAAACCAAGCAGATTTGCTGCTCCCCTCCACACCTCGGAAGGGCCTGAAAGCCCTGGAGCCAAACAGCAGCGGGATGGCACCAGGTCAGCTGCAATCAAATGACCCATCCTTCGTTTGAGCAATTGGAGTAACGAGGCACCCAGGTGGGAGCAGCGCCCAGGAGGAGCTGAGGTACGACTCAGCTTCTTGCAATCCTGCTAAAACCCTCCTTGAAACACAAACGGGGCGAAGGCAACCAGCCAGCTCCCAGGAGAGCACACACGAACCGCTCTCGTTGCTGTTGAAACGAGCTGCGAAACAAGAACGCGATATATCAAGCCACAGCTAATACGTTACAGCGAGGTAAATTACAACCCATGGCATGTCTCCCCGAGTGTAGCCAGCTCCTTTAAGCACGTCTCTTATCCAGAGGTTTGCTTTTACACCTAGAGGTTTGCTTTTCAAAGAGATATTATCCCAGATTAAAAACACCGAGCGACAGACAGCAAAAACCCCCAAAATATAAGCAGGTGATTATTAAGCAACAGAGTGAGTCGAAGTGTGCAGCTGCGAGATAACACACCATCTCAGGGGCACGTTGCTGCATCCCTCCAACAGCCCAGGAAACGTGTTATCACTCAGAAACACAACCTGTGCACTTGCTTTGTAATTACACCCCTGCAACAAACACAAACAAAAGCCACCTCCAAAAAAGTCTTTATGAAGTATAACGTGCAGCTCAAGAGAGAAGGATCTCCAACTACAACTCCCCGAGCTTCTTCCTTCAAGGAGGGATTTTTTTTCCTCCCCGTGACAATACATTGGTATCTTTTATCCACTTACAACTCAGATATAACAAATCAGAATGACTTCGCTTATTAACTTTTAATCTCTCATTGCGCACTTTTATGCTGTGCGGTGTCGTACAAACCACGTTACAACAAAGCTGGGAGCCAGGAGTGTCTAATGAGTCTTCAGAAGCAGTTTGTTCCAGTCTGAAAACTACAAGCCAGGGAGAGATTTTGATGCCGGCTGTGTAAGCAGTCCGTGCTTTACCTGAAGGGCAAGAAGCAGTCGGGGTGCGCAGGGTGGGTGGCTCTTGCTTCTGTCCCTGGGACTCGTTTCAAAACTTGAAGCTGACTTGGAAATCCCAGAGGGCCTTTTAGCACTTGGGTTGGGAACACGCTTTGTTCTTCAATTACCCAGACAAGCTGCGTTTCCTCTTCCCATCCGCGTAAAGTGCTCCCCGACAAAACCTACACAGAAGCACCCCCGTGTGCAGCCCCGAGCCGTGGACCTTCCTGAGCCTTCAGCAGCTTTCCCAGGAGCTGCTCCTGGTGCCCCACCAGGGTACAACACAGCTACTGGTTTTGAGCCAACCTCTGGAGGTTAACCTTCTTTCAGGTGTATGAGACTGGGCCCCCAAAGGCTTTGCCCAGGTGACAGCAACAGCCACATACCCATAGAAACGGTCCCTCAACCACCCAAAGAGTCTAAAGTAATTCCTTCTCTTGTTCAATCACAACCAGCAAAGTCACACCCGCACACCCCCGTCCTCTGTTCGACACCAGTGCTTCATCCTCCAGGATTCATCTCTAAATCTCAGAGCTCATGAGACACTATTTTCCTGTAATTAATTTCCTGTAGGAGCCAAATCTATATATTGCAATGACTTTGTTTGTAATATCCAAAGCATCAACTCTATGATGTTGCTATTGCTGCTCACAATTATTTCCTACCATTAGCAGGAACTATATGACAATGTTATTGCCATTAATAATTCTTTGCTGTCATTGAAGCTCCTTGATGCTGCAGAGTGAATGCATGGGTCCCACAGATACGTTCTGGTTTGTATCATTTCTTTTACATGAGAAAACTAGATTATTACACGCTTGGGAGGAGCTCTCCATAAGCATCTGCCAAGTTACCTCATTATCTTCCTTCAAATCCTTCCTTAAAAATCTCATTTGTCATGATGCCTGCAAAGACTCAACAGCGTAGTGCTGACACTGCTAACGAAACCCACCAGCTAATAGCACCACATCCTTCCCTACACCCACTCTCCTCGTAAACTTCCATGGCAGGGTTCCTGAGGACGGAGCCACCTCAGTGTTTGGGTGTTGTACAACCCTCAGCACAACCCAGTCCCATCACTAGGGACCCTGGATGCTCCCCATCCTCGTGCAATCCATGCATCCTCTTGCTGGGATGCCAAGCGCATGTTGCCCAGGCGTGCAGGGAGGATGGGGTTTTCACACCTCCTGCACACGATGTATGAATTTGTCCCTCACTTTGTGTCACCTCCCTGGCCGGGGGGGTGCCATAAAGCACTCCCCACACAGTCCAGGCAGCTCGCTCAGCCTGCAAGAACAGGCATACAGAGGAAAACCCAGAGCTGGAAGTGCCTGAGCTTGCTACAAGCTTGACCCATCGTGCCGCCCTGTCACCACCATGCCAGCGACCATCCCCACCACCAGACCCCACCAGCGCTGGCCCAGCCCAGCAGCAAACTGGGAGGGATGGTGGTGCCTTGCAATCTCGGTTGGTGGATAAAGAGGTTTCATTCCGCACCCTCGCTGCCAGCTGCAGTCTCAGCTGATCGAGGGAATGTGTGTGTGTGTGTGTGTGTGTGATGCTTTTTGAAAGGATCCATTTCATCGTCCTGTGCCTTTCAGCAGTGTCTCCAGAGCACTTGACTCAGAATTAGCTGCAGCCCTGCACACTGAGTGATGGGTGAAGGCCGCTTAGAAGCGTGTTTCTTTGTGCATGGCAGTGGGTAGAGAAGCTCCATACTCTCTTTTAAAGCATGTTCTTCTCTCTTCACCCCATTGATATGGTAAAATTTGGAGAGGCAGCATCTCATGTTGGTATTTCGAACCCTCTAAGTCCTGGGCAATGCTAAATACTGCAGTGACAGATCATCTGCACTTTCTCCTCACCAGCCAAGCAGTTTCAGCTCTGAAATCCCCTGGTTTCACTGGTGCACACCATCCTGGCTTCTGTGCTAGAGCTGCTGCGATTTCCATCAGCTGAGGAGCTGCCCTCCTGTTCCTTTTACTGGTAATTATAATTCATCAGCTTTCTATGGTGCTCATTACTGTGGTATTTGAGTGCCTATTTTTATAAGCTTGAATAGCTTGCTGTACACTATCTCATCTCACTGCAGACAGACGAGCAAACTCTCAGGCTCCCTCTGGAAATGAGCTCTCCACGTCCCGCACCCTCCCTGATCTTCCCTTCTGATGGCAGCATCCCCAGCACGTGTTTGTTACTTCTTTAAAATAATATTAAAAGCATGCAATACAAATAAAGAAGGCAGTAATCAAAGTAACTTAACCATTTGCTCTTCTTCGTGAAGATTTTAACTACCCTGATATTATCAGGATATTAGATTTTAACTACCCTGATAATGACGTTACCCAACTGTATATTGGAAAAAAAAAAATATCTTGGAAGAATCCAAGTTTGAAAATGCTTCCAGATGAAACCACCTCCTGCAGCTCTGTGTTACCCAAAGGCAGAAGGGAAGGTATCGCAACAGTGACTGAGAGCAGCTCAAACCAAACAACACATGTGTGTAACGTGGGAAACCCAACATCCCCCTCCGCCGTCAGTCACAGCCCGACTCGAGCGAGGTGGGAGTGTTTGTTTCCTCTTCTTCCTCTTTACTCACCTTTCTCGTATCAAAAATAGAATACGAGAGGAAGGAGGGTTTCTAAAGGGTCCCAGTCATTTTTGAAGTCTGGGACTTTATTTTACAGAATGGAAAACTGAGGCACACACAGAGAAAATGTCTCATTTAAGACCACTGCCAGGGGGCAAACCAGAAATAGCTCACTGGGCTCCAGGCTCTTGTCCCTTAACCCTGTGGTAAATACTCAGGGGGGTGTTTCTATAACAAAGTGTTATTATTGGAAGCAAGGACACACCTGAAACCAGAACTTTTGGATGCTACTACGAAGAGAAAGCTAAGATTGTTCTCTGGTTTCCTTCAGCCTTCAAGCTTTCAGCTACACTTTCAATCAATAGTTATCTCAGATTTTAACTTTGGTTTGGTCCTGTTTCTTTTTTGCTACAGAAGCTGGAGAAAACCATTGTGCCAGCCAGCAAACCTGCCACTGTGTCCCTCCTAGCAGTGTCACCGCTCCTAAAGTGTGACCCCTGAATGAGGTTTTAGGAAATTAAACTCCCTCTTGACATTTTGGAGATCCAAGCTCCCAGAGCTGCTAACCTTCATCACTGTTGTCATCCACGAGGATGATCTCCTTCAGGAGGTGAGCTGGCGTATGGTTCACCGCGCTGTGCACCGAGCGCAGGATAACGGAGAGCGCTTCGTTCACGAAGATGAAGATGATGGAGATCTGGGGCAGGTCCTTGCCATATTTCAGCTCTTTGCACCTGCAGCACGAAGGGCAGAGAGGGAGAGACGGGGTTAGCAGAGCACTTGGCCGACACACATCACAGGACAACAGGTGGCATCCCACGGCTCTGCACAGGCGGGGGTTACAGCCCCCCGGGGACAATCTCAGCAGTGCCATCTCAGAAGAGAGGGGAGTGTCGGAGTGTCCTCCAGGCCTGGACAGCACAAACCTGGAGCTCCCTCAACCAAGGTTGTGTTTGCATGTGTGTAGGCATGTAACTAAAAACATCCTCCCGAGAGAAAATGGCTTTACCGTTTAAAGTGAAACTCCCCAATTCCTGTTCTCTTTTAAGATTAATAGGTGCTCAGAAATTAGCTTTGCTCTTAAACGGCACTTGTGAATTTTCTTCCCATTTGCTTTGGAATGAAATGAATATGAAATGACCCTTGGTTAAATAGTCTTAATAGACGTTTTAGCTCCCTTTGCGGATACTTCCGAAAACGTCCCGGTCCCTGAAGGTACCCCAGCAGAGTACGGTCATGAACTGGTGTCTTTGTGCTACGCAGCCAGGAGAGGTTGAAAGCCTTGTGGCCATCTCTCCGGGTTTCAGGAATAATTGCTTAACTCGAGTTTTCTTGTGGCTGGGCATCTGCTTAGACATGTTTCTGCCCATCAGAGGTGGGAGGAGTTCCCAGGTCACCCACCAGCCACCTCCATCCCTGGCAAGTGACTGGTTCACGTTACCTCAACCTTGAGACGAAGGACACCCGTGGAGCAGAACCAGGGTGGCTCTTGGTGGAAGATGCCTCTCCAAGGAGCACACATCGCTCCCAAAGAGGTACAGATGGTGGTGTAATGCCACACTTTATCCTACCCAGAAACTTAATCTTAATAAAAGTACTTGCAGAAAGCAAACAGGCCATCTTCAACTACCCCAAACAATTTAATCAAACTCTCCAGCTTCCCCTACAGTAAGTGTGTGGGAGGGAAGAAGGAAACGAGCCTCCCTGCTCCCTCACCGCATTCATGACAGATTAGACATGCAACATTAGCCGTGTTCGCAGAATTACAATGAGCGTTTTCCGACTCAATCCTGCCCAGATAAGCAAAGAAAGACAGAACGCACCAACGATGTCACTTCAAGCTCACTGACTCCCTGACAAGGACCCTGTGTTTAATTGTGCCGGGCAATTCCTTGGGCAATGTCAGCGTCCCTTCTTCAGACTCCAACACGAGACTTGGGAGACAAAGATTTTAACAAAAATCACAGCTCTTTATGAATCTTCTTTAGTTAAACAAGTACGCTGGATAAAAACAAGGTTTTATTTCTTGATTTAATCATTGCCTGCCCTAAATCAAGCCACGCTCTCTACAAAAGGGAAATGTGCCAAACACTGGAAAGGCTCTTCCAGAGGGAAAGCCTCCACTTAAAACAAATGAACAATCGTGAGGGGGTAAAGTGACAATTGACCCTGAAATCCTGCCACAAAAGTCAAACTAAACTGACTCTGAGATTAAAAACCTGCTTTTGATATATGTCGATACCTGCTAAGCTGAAGAGAAGGTGGTCAGAGGAGCAAGAGCGTTTCCTTTTAATCATCGCACACCTCCGGGCAGCCTTCCCCCGGGGCTCGCTTCGGGGGGATAAAGAGCTCAGCTCCTGATCAAAGAGGTTCAGAGGAAAATCCAGACCGAGCCCTTTGAGGTTCATCTGCTCATTGGCATTCGCCCCACACCCCCCTGACCCGGGTTCTCCTTCCCCCATGGCTGAGGACAGAGATATGGGGAGAAGAGATAAGCGTGGGGCAGGAATGGACACTCCGAACACCCGCATTGTCTGCCGGCACAAAGCTGCAATTCTCCGGAGGCAGGCGGGGGGGAGGCAAAGGCTTTGCATAAACACCCTGCTCTCCGGTGGCTTTTGGTCACAACCACGAGAGCAGGGAAGGCAGCAATTTGAAACCAAATTAACCTCAAGTTTGTCAGCCCTCGCACGGGCTCTCTGCAGTCGCTGGCGTGGAGCGATGCTCTCCGCCTGCAGACACACGCGGTCGGGCTCCACTGCCGTGGGTCAGTATTGACAGGCCAAGGTGTTAACAAATATTCCTGCGTGTGAGCAGGAAAACACCTGGTGGTTTGGGGCTCTCCTGGGGCCAGGGAGGGGACAAAGAAAATAAATAAATAAATAAATGCTTTGCCTCAAACATAATTAGAAGGACCAGTGGAGAACTTGTTAGAAACCACAGCAATAATGAGCACATGAGATGGGAGGTGGTGGGGCTTCACTTCAGGTTTGTTTATTTATTTATTTTTAATATTTTAAATACAAAAAGGATTGATCTCAACTTTGTGGTTCAGCCTTATCATTCAGACCATTTACAGGCAGAGGCACAGAGGTTTGACTGTTTTACATCTGGAAGCATTTGGGACAGCAGTTTAGGGAGGACTCACCGTCCTGCAGTGGATGGAGACCCTGCTGGCTGCTGAGGACAGCGGGCACGCAAGGCTGGTGGCTGCCCATCGCTCCAGCTCATGGAGCTCCATTCCCCAGCTCAACCCTCCCCAAAAGCACAGCACCTTCCCAACCCTGCGGGGCTGCATTTTTCTTTTAACAGTGTAGAATCATGGAATTGTCAAGGTTGGAAGGGACCTTTCAGATCATTGAGTCCAACCAGCAACGTAACACTGACAAAAACCACCATGAAACTACATCACTGAACCCATGTCTAAGGTGGAAAGACACAAGGTGTGAAAGGGAGGAATAAATCCATGCACCAGGACAGGTTGGGGGCTGACCTGCTGGAGAGCACCTCTGCAGAGAGACCTGGGAGTCCTGCCCATCACCCAGCAATGTGCCCTTGTGGCCCAGAAGGCCAATGGTCTCCTGGGGTGCATCAAGAAGAGTGTGGCGAGCAGGTCAAGGGAGGTCATCCTGCCCCTCTGCTCTGCCCTGGGGAGGCCCCATCTGGAGCCCTGTGTCCAGTTCTGGGCTCCCCAGCTCAAGAAGGACAGGGAACTACTGGAGTGTCCAGTGGAGCCTACAAAGATTATGAGGGACTGGAGCATCTCTGTGCTGAGGAAAGGCTGTTTTGGCCTTTTTGGCCTTTTTGACCCTGGGGCTGTTCAGCTGGAGAAGAGCAGACTGAGAGGGGATCTCATCCATGTTGAGCAATAGCTAAAGGGCGGGTGGCAAGAGGATGGGGCCAGACTCTTCCCAGTGGTGCCCGGGGACAGGACGAGGGGCAACGGGTACAAACTGGAACATGGGAAATTCCATCTGAACGTGAGGAAAAACTTCTTTCCTGTGAGGTGGCAGAGCCCTGGAAGAGGCTGCCCAGAAACGTGGTGGAGCCTCCTTCTCTGGAGAGATTCAAACCTGCCTGGACACGCTCCTGTCCAACCTGCTGTGGGTGACCCTGCTCTGGCAGGGGGTTGGAAGAGATGGTCTCATCTCCAGAGGTTCCTTCCAACCCTCACCATTCTGTGATTCTGTGAAACCTCTGCTGCCTTCAGTGTTTCAAGCATAACCTGGAGGAAGGGCACAGAAAAAACAGCACCAGCCCCAGGTTCCAGCAGGAGCGATGACAAGAGGCTTCGGTACAAGTGTCCAGCAACAAACAGGCTTTCAAACCCCACCTGAGATACAGCGTCGCCCTCTGCCCACAGCTATTGCCCCTCAGGTGAGAAAGCATTCAGCTGTTGCCAGGCAGGACCTTCAAAATTCAGATCCCAGGCCAAAATACTTCTAAATTCAGGATTCAAGTCTCACTAATTATCCAAAAGGAGACACACGGGGCCAGAACTGGAGTCTGGCACAGCTGGAGTCCTCAGCTCAGACTGTGGGCTGGTCTCTTTGGGGATTAGCAATTAATGAGATAAATGTGATATTCGAGAAGGTTCTCAGGGGAGCTGGAGGCTAAGCAGCACACAGGAGACAAGAAGCTCTGGGTATAAACCTGTTATTCTGAGATATACTTTTTTTTCCAAGCTTCTCTACAACCTGAATTAACACCAAAGCAAATCCATTTCTTACGTAGGTTGGAAAACCTCCGCAGCTCCTCATGTCTTCCATGGGGGAAAATCTCAGGTTTTATTTCTAACGCTCAGCTCACACCATATCTGCTCTGCCCACAAGCAAGTATCGGTCCGATACGTTGGATTTCCAAGGGAAAATTTGAAAACATTTGAAAACTTCTACATTTAAATGAAATACAACAGAGAGACCACCACGATACACTCCTGTGCGTGTCAGTGATTAGTCACCCACAGGGTTAAAAACCAGTACCACATTTTAAATTGAAATTTCCCCAGACAAAAGAAAGGGCAATAACTGGCCACCTACATCCCAAAATCCTTCCCTCTGACTGGAGAAAACTGATGGTGGCTCCAGCTGATCCCTCCCAATTCCCTCTGCGCTGGATGAGAAACACTCAACTGCCAAAGCACAGGACGTCCCTTGCCAACACCTGTGAACTAATTAGTGCAGGTTACACAATTACGTTTTCCCCACTAAATCCCACTGTCTCCAGTTAAATGTAGGCTGGCACCTGCTTGCAGGATTTATTTAAAAAAAAAAAAAACACCTTATGAATCAATAGCAAAAAGAAACAGATACCTTACAGTTTTGTCTCTCATTTAGACTAATGGGATATCTGAGTAAAAGGCGTTTTATGTCCCATTAAATCATGCTTGACTACGTCCCATTAAATCACACTCAAAAAACTCTCTGTAAGTTTGGAGAGGTTGGAGAAAATCCTCAAACGTACAGCACTGGCTTTAATTTAAGGAGCTCGCTGAGCTCTCAGTGAGAAGTGTCACTTGTCCTTAAACAGGGGAGAAAGGGGTTTAACTCCACCCTCGGACAAGGCTCAGACACACGTTTTTTCACATCAGGAACAGGCTGACGGACCAACCATGGACACTGGTCCCAGCATAACCCTCTGCCTGGCACATCCATGGACCAGCTCCCCGTGTCCTCCCCACCTGTCCCCCAGGGAACCAGGGATGCGGATGGGCACAGAGGCCATGGCACCACCAGGCTGTGGACAATGTCACTTTTCCTGGCTCCAAAATCTTTATTCTAGACAAAGCCCCAGTTTGCAATCAGGAAAACGTGCAAGGAAACACACAGAATAAAATATATTTACGGAGGACATTTTTTACTGTGAATTCTTTGCAGTTACTGCTTTATGTAAGAAGCTATTCAGAAACAAATGAAGGATGAGAAGGGGAGAGGGGGGAAGGGGAAATATGTCTGAGTTTATGCTGAACAGCTTGGCATAGATCAGGCCATATTAATCACGTCAAGCAATTTCAAAACGCACACACAAAAAATAAAAATAATTAAGTTTTGCTACCACGTATGCCTGTCTGCTGCAGGAGTCTGCCTCCGAATCCTCCGATCATTTGTTTTATGCTCACCACACGGCTGTAAATCTGCTCCTCAGCGCAGCGAGCCAGATTAGGATGTTTATTGGCTGTCTCAGTAACAGAAAAGGGATGTCATATCATCTACTGCTTCGTGATCTCACGGCAGAAAAATAACCTGGAATCACAACAAGCCCTCCTGGAGCTCAGAGAGGCCACGAAATGGCATGTAACATTTGAAAAACACTTCTTCCTGCTCAGTGTTTTAACGTGATCCACTCTGTTACTCGATTAATACATAACAACTGGGGCACAAAGCTGTTTCCATCAACCACCCAGAATCACCAGGAACTGAGAGACAGGCTGCGATGGTTTCTGTACTTTCACCACCCGAGTACAAGCCATTCACCAGCACTAATAAGCACAGCTTATGAACAACAGGGACTTCTTCCCAGACAAAACAACCTCCCACTTGTCTGACCCTTCAGCTCCAGATCACAGAATCATATGGGTCCCTCTGGAGATCATCTAGTCCAACCCCCTGCCAAAGCAGGTCCCACAGGAACGTGTCCAGGTGGGTTTTGAATGTCTCTAGAGAAGGAGACTCCACCACCTCCCTGGGCAGCCTCTTCTAGGGCTCTGCCATCCTCACAGGAAAGAAGTTCTTCCCCATATTTAGGTGGAACTTCTTATGTTCAAGTTTGTGCCTATTTCCTCTTGTCCTATCACTGGGCACCACTGAAAAAAGACCGGCCCCATCCTCTTGACACCCATCCTTTAAGTATTTGTAAGCACTGATCAGATCCCCCCTCAGTCTTCTCTTCTCCAGACTAAAAAGACCCAAGTCCCTCAGTCTCTCCTCGTAACAGAGATGCTCCAGGCCCCTAATCATCTTTGTGGCCCCCTGCTGTACCCTCTCCAGCAGTTCCCTGTCCTTCTTGAACTGGGGAGCCCAGAACTGGACCCAGTGCTCCAGATGGGGCCTCACCACGGCAGAGCAGAGGGGGAGGAAAACCTCTCAAACCATGAAAGCATCCTGGCCCAGAGCTGACGGTGGAATTCTCTGCTGATAGACTGTGCATGGTGCATCTTCTCCTATGGATGGCAGGTGTCATCAGGTAGCACCTTCCACCAAAAAAAAAAAAAAAGCAATTTAATGAAAGAGACAATAATGCATTATGTTCTTTCAAAGTCTATAACCACAGACAACAGGATCATTATCTCATACTCTGGAAAACATGAGCCACAGCATTTAGATATTAGTCCAGAGAGGGGATGGACAGACAGACCTGCAGCTTGCTTTCCTCCCCAGATCAGAGATCAGAAATGCTGCTACCACCGACAGATCCAGTAATCACTAATCCTACTAATCAAGGATTATATTCATCACTGGCTCTAGAATTCTCTTCCACCTCCCACGATACACCTTACTCAAGCCATCCAATTCCTGACAGCACACAGACATCTATTTCGTGCAGAACCTCAAATCTTCAAGACTATTCCCTTTTTCCTAATTTGTGCCTTTTGTACTGCCTCCTTTCCTCCAATTTCAACGTAAATATGCCTACCAAAGCTTTACATGGAGATTAAATACCATTAAGCAGAAAGTATAGCTGTCCTCACTTCCAGTGAGGAGGCAGAACTCCATAAATTTGAAAAGCCTGGTCAGATATGCGCCGGTTTTCAAATACATCCAGTGTTCTAAAGGTGATACTTGGATCTAGATAAAAAACAGGCTTCAACAGGCTGTCTGAAAATGATCCATCAGTAACCTCATTTTCCTAATGATATATTTCTAATAAATCATTGCTAATGCTCCAGCCTGGAGCCATCGCTCCAACTGAGGGACGGGGATGCAACAACACGCAGAGGTTGGCTGTCAAGATCCAAAGAGAGACGAACTGGGAGGAGTATGGGGGCGGGGGGGTAAAGAGAAATTGGAAAAACACGGCTGAGGGAGACATATCTGACATCATCAGAACACCAATGATGTCTTTAAATCTCAGTTTTAAGCAAGGTAGAGAAAAAACTACCTTCACCTCCCCTTACCCCATGCCTTCAACGCTTGGGCAGAACAGTCTCACCATCTCCTTTGGGACACATCTTTGGATTGGATGGAACCACACGGGCACAACATTTTGCCACGAGCCGTTTTCCTCCAGGCTGGTGCCACCTCAGCCATACCCAAGGTACAGTCTGAAGCATAAGCTCCAAAGGTTCTGGTTGCAGATTTGGTCATTTACCCTTTTGTCTGCAAATGAATGGCCCAAACCTGATCTCCACCACAGCCCCAAGCCCTCAGCCTGGTTCCTGACTGTCTGGGATGCAAACACAAGGGCAAGTGAAGCCAAACATAAAGTTCAAGAAATGCCAAGGAAAAACACAACAGTTCTGGCCCAGGTTGCCCAGAGAAGCTGTGGCTGCCCCATCCCTGGAGGGATTCAAGGCCAGGTTGGAGGGGGCTTTGAGCAACCTGGTCTGGTGGGGGGTCAATGGAATCCTGGGCTGCATAGAAAAGAGTGTGGCCAGTAGGTCGAGGGAGCTCATTCTCCCTCTCTACTCTACACTGGTGAGGCCACAACTGGAATACTGCATCCAGTTCTGGGCCCCCCTGTTCAAGAGGGACAGGGAACTGCTGGAGAGAGTCCAGCGTAGGGCAACAAAGATGATTAAGGGATTAGAGCACCTCCCTTACGAGGAAAGGCTCAAGGATCTGGGACTCTTTAGCCTGGACAAGTGAAGGCTGAGGGGAAACCTCATCTATGTTTACAAGTTCCTAAAGGGTGGGTTGAAGGATGTTGGAGCCGGACTCTTTTCAGTGGTTTCCAGTGATAGGACAAGGGGCAATAGGCTCAAGCTGGAACATAGGAAGTTCCATTCAAATATGAGAAAAAACTTATTTACGGTGAGGGTGACGGAGCACTGGAACAGGCTGCCCAGGGAGGTCGTGGAGTCCCCTTCTCTGGAGATCTTCAAGACCTGCCTGGATGCTCCTGAGTGATGTGCTCTGGGCATTCCTGCTTTAGCAGGGGAGTTGGACCAGATGATCTCTAGAGGTCCCTTCCAACTCTGACAATTCTGTGGTGGGAGGTGTCCCTGCCCATGACAAGGGGGTGGAACAAAATGATCTTTAAGGTCCCTTCCAGCCTAAACCATTCTATGAAAACCTCATAAAAGCACTCAAACATGCCCTAGAGCACAAGCGAAGAAGCAACGCACAGAGATCCTGGGAACACCACAGGGTCTAAACCAGAGAGCAGAAGCCACCTCAGAGCCAGGGAAGGGGACAACCATCTTCCTCCAAGCTGTATTTTTATATTTTAAACATACATCTAACCAGTAACCGAACCGCTCCAGGCCTGACGACACTGTTTTCAAGATAATGCAATGCAGAAAGGCAGCAAAGGCCAATCAGCCACCACAGGCCGGGCTCAGGCGCCATCGCTGCACGCAGCAGAGAAAAATACCTTAATGCCTCCTGAGAGTGTGTCACAGGCAGAGCAGAGCTCGGCCTGGCAGGCACAGAAGAGGTCAGAGGGGTTTGCTGCAATTTGTTCACCTGGTAACGTAGCACACATCCCTGCCTCATGCCACCACCGAGACAGTCACGGAGCACACAGGGATTGTGTCCACACACCCACAATCCCTGTGTGGAGAGAAAGCACCTCTGTTCAGTTCTCCACAAAGCACAGGAGAATTTTATCAATAACCAAGAGCAGCCAGAAAAACTTTGTATGCGCTGAGCACAGCAGGAAAAGGCAGTAGCGTGCTGAAAATCCCAAAGACACAAAGTCCCACCCTATAGAAGAGTTCCAAAAAAGATAATTTTGAACATCAGTGCAAGGTAACGGTTGATGTTACGAGAAAGGCAGCACATCCTATTTGAAAGCTTCAATGTGGTGCAGTCTTTCAGTTCCCCACTTCCACCAGCACAGGAATGGTCACTCTTTGCCAGCTGAAGAACACACACAACTGCCCGAAAATGAATTACTGGCAGAACAGGGACATAAAAGTCTACTGTAAAACCTTGCTATCACATTGAGGCACATTTTCTTACTTTCTCCCTGCTTACGTTCAGCCCTCCCTGGCCAACCCATTGCTCTGTGTCATTTCCCCGGCATGAAGCCACCAAGACTCCCCATCCCTCCAACCCAGAACATGAAGGACACTAAGCACAATGTTCATGTTATAAGCAGGGTGACCAGGCTCTACTCCACTTTGGATAGACATCAGTTATGAAAAATACACACAGGAGAAAAGGTCACCAAAATAACAGGAGGCTGTTTCGTAGCAAGCACTGGAAAAAATTAATTGGTCTGACTAATGTCTGGCACAGGTAAGGGTAAGGCAGCATCACATGAGATAATTTCTGGAAGAACACAGCATTCTACTAGGATCCTAAGTTAGGGACACGTTGATGGCCACATGTGGGTGTTGGACCTGCTGGTTCTGGTGCCACATGGCAGAGGGTCTCAGGAGCAGAATCACAGAATGGTTTGGGTCAGAAGGGACCTTAAAGACCATCAAGTTCGAAGTCTCCCCTCTTTCCATTTGAAACCATTACCCCTCATCCTATCACTCTACTCCCTCATCAAGAGTCCCTCCCCATCCCTCCTGTAGGCCCTCTTAAGGGACTGGAAGGCTGCTGTAAGAAGCCCTCTGTCCCAGCCTTGGCAGGTGCTCAGGCTGATCGATGACCAGTGTATCTATTTAACAGCTACATCATCATTAGCTTGGATGCTATGCTATCACTCATCTTTGCAGAAACAACACCCTTTAGGGCTATCCAGGACACAACTGCAGGACACGCTGCTCCAAGGTGACAACCCTTCTATTTGCCCTTTTGAAATGCCAACAGCAGGGACCACCATGGAGAAGGGTGAACACCCTTGGCCTGCAGAATGGCCTGAGCCTTCAGGGCTCTATTCTGCTTCCACATCCTCAAGCTACCCTTATAGCTACTCACGGGAATCCTACCAGACCCCTCTCCATCTTTCGTCTGATCAGCAATAATAAACGCTCATGAACTGGGCAGACAGAAACAGGCACGAAAACCTGTGCCAGATGTATGGTGGCACAAAAGAGACAAAGGAACCCAGAGCCTATGTGCGTGTGGAAGACAGAGTAGACAAAGACCTTGGTGGTTCTGATTATGGAAACCACACTTCTTCATAAGAGAAGATCTGGATGATGAGTTTTCAAAGATCTCCTCCTCTCCTACAGGGGAGAGTGGCTAGATTTCCCCACCACAACCACATTTTTTATTTTTAATTCTGAGCACCCAGTAGTTCCCCAATCTTGCTTCTGAAATACAGTTATTAATCATTTCTTTGCTGGCCATCACACAGAATAAATCCAGCTAACGTTCTTATCAGGAGCTTATCCCATCCTGACATTTCATTCTCGTATGAGGCTTGAGAGTTTGAATATTTAAATAGGTAAATATTCTTTTGATTAGTAGAATAATTGATTCTTGTTACTTACTGTCCTTAAAAACGCTGTTAGCATCATGAAAGTGCTCAACTATGTTGGCACAGCTTTTACAGGATTTCGAAGATTTTCCTATAAAACATGGTTCAGTGGCAGAGAGGGAGTTCAACCTCAGAAGCTTATACATTTTTAAATGCCTTTCCTACAATATGTGGAACTGCAACATTAAAGCTAAGGATGCATAAGAGACAACTTGGTTAAAATTTCTGCACATTAAGTGGAATTCTCCCCAAAATTACTATCATACAGATTACTGTTTCACTAAGCTCTCATAAAGGCAACCTGGAGCAAAAATTATCTTGCAACTAAAAGAATTATCGATACATCTCTCACTGCTGGGGACACTCTGACCATTCGGTTCCCAAAACTGCACTTTCAGAGCACTCCCCAAATAAGACATACCAACAATGTTACCCCATTATAGAAACGGAGCAGGAGAGTCCCAGAGCAGGTTTTAGCCCACGTCCAGCCTCTGGGTGCCCATCACTAGGTCCATACCTTTCAGGACAGTGCAAGTAATGACATCCACTGCTTCTGCTCCTTGTCTACAGGCCCCAGGCTCTTTGCTCCTCATCGGTCCCACCGTGACCAAATACACTGTGACAGGCCTTTGCCCTGCCTGACCTTGTGGCAAGGAGGTGAATGGGCCTCCCTCAGGGACACACCTGGACATATCTGGACACCATGGACACCCACAGCAGAGCTGGGGACTCTCAGTTTGTCAAGAGTCTTCAGGAGAAGGAGGCTTCTCTCCCCTGAACTAAGGAAGCCATGATTTAAGCGCCACATGATGTTGTTCAAAGTTAACTTTATCATGGGACTGGAGCATCTCTGTGCTGAGGAAAGGCTGAGAGCCCTGGGGCTGTTCAGCTGGAGAAGAGCAGGCTGAGAGGGGATCTCATCGGTGCTGAGCAACAGCTAAAGGGCGGGTGGCAAGAGGATGGGGCCAGACTCTTCTCGGTGGTGCCCGGGGACAGGACAAGGGGCAACGGGCACAAACTGGAACACGGGAAATTCCATCTGAACATGAGAAAAAACTTCTTTGCTGGGAGGGTGGCAGAGCCCTGGAAGAGGCTGCCCAGAGAGGGTGTGGGGTCTTCGCCTCCGGAGACATTCAAGCCCACCTGGACACGGTCCTGTCTAACCTGTTGTGGGTGACCCTGCTCTGGCAGGGGGTTGGACTGGGTGATCTCCTGAGGTCCCTTCCAACCCCCATCAGTCAGTCCATGATTGCTCCAAATGAGGGAATGCAGAAGTGGTCAACACCAAGGTGACAGGAGGTGAATGGGGCTCAGGAACAAAACCCAAGGTCCTGCTGCAATGGCTCTGCCAGTCTATTGACCTCTCTGTCATCCTAGGCAGAGCACATCAGACAGGAAGAAAATTTAAGACCATTTTTCTGTTGTTTGTTTTAAAATAGTCCCCTATTCATCTGAACGCTGAATTATGTCAAAATAGGTATGGACAGAAGGAGCAGTATTTGAAAATAGCTGTCTCTGGCATTTTACAATGATGGGCATCATCGGATCAAAGGGAGAAGCTCCCTGACCTCCTCTGCAGAGCAGGTCTGGAGCTATCAGGGTGCAAGGCAAGGTCTGCTCTTGAGTTCACCACCAAACGGCTGAGCAGCCCCTGGGTTTCCAGCGAGGAAGGACCAGCGCTGTCAAGCAGAGGAACGCTGACTCTTCTACACAGGGGCAACCAAACCCTCCACAGTTACAAGCCCATAAGTGCTCAGAGACCACAGGATGAAAGGCAAGAATGCAAAACTGTAAATTAACAGTGTATGTTTTGACATCCTCTACTAAAGGCATCTACTACCCACGTGGCCTATCATATAGGCACTATTCTGAACGCGGCTAATTAAGAGACATCTAGTCTAAGGTAGAAGTCAAAGCTCCCTTTGAGGTCAATGAAGAGACACTGATACTGCCAAAGGACAGTTTATTCCACTCCTATATCTGAGGTGTAAGTACGCTGCTGTCTGGTATAACAGACTGATGCAGCTATTTTGGGGGCCAGTGGAAATGCCTTTTTTTCTCCCTTGATCACAGGCCGACCTGGAATGAAGGTTCAACGAAGTGAGCCCTTACCCTCCCATCAGGTGATGACCAGTGGCTTCAGGGTTGCAATCCCACCAGCAAGCTCCACCACCGAGTTCACAGCTCTGCTCAGGTGGGTTGGTATAAAACTGTCACAGCCATGGGCCTCACCTGCCAAATGTAAGATGAAATCCTTGGTATAAAGCCTTACCGCAGGAACATCTTCCTGGAATAGATCTCATGGGAACTCGAGATTTTGACAGCCCGAGTACACACTTAGGGCAATGAATAAGAAAAGCAGCCAACGCTTGTGCTGCCTGAAGACAGGGTGGAACAATGCCATCGCTGAAACAGCCAGTATAAAAATGATGAACTTAAAAGGCACAACTGATTTTAGCACATAGCTTTTTACTTTTTGTAATAACAGATCCACTCTGCTGACGGCTTTATGAACTGGGAAGATGAAGAGGTTTTTAAACCTTTCCTGTTAAGTATAGAAATCACTGTTTACTTAACCTCCATCAGAATTAGCTCAGCCTCAGCAGAGGGTGTCACTCAGCCCTGTCTGGAAAACTTCTGCATGGTGGAAGTGACACCAGGGGAGCTCCACAACTCCAGCATCACAGAGCTGGCACCACCACCACTCCGCACACAGGCTGCTCACCGCGGTCATCTTCACACACCATTTGGGAAGGCAGATGTACTTCTTCATTTCAGAAAAAAACAACCAAAGCCCAAGTCACAAGCGATATCAAAAGGGTCAAAAACCAGAGGAAGGGGCTGATTTTGATTTCTATTTCTACTCAATATTCCAATTTCAGGTACTACTTAACTGAATACAATTAACTGGCTATAAATAATGTTGCCCCCTAAATGGTAGAGGGCATTAAGCATGGAAAGGTTAATAAACTTGAAGACAACACAGGCAGGTTGTGATAAGAGTTCAAAACCAATGACTGGCCACACTGTCTGTACTCAGGTTTTTCATGCAACTTTTTTTTTTTTTCTGGTGCAGTAAATGCAAAAGGCCAAACATTCACTCCAGCCAGAAGTTTCCCTTTATTTCACAGACGAAGATCCACACCATCACTGCTACGCTAGGGGTAAATTTGCTCCTCTGCGGCTTTTCTACTGTTACAGGCTGCATTTTCCACCTCTGCCAAAACAAAATATAAGAGAGACAAAGCTGGGAGACAACACAAACCAACTCGGAGCCCAAGCACGCACAGAGGAAGGTCGGTCAGTTTGGCCCAGTGCAAAACAGTACGACCATTTAAACACCTACTAGGCAGGTTAGGGATGGATCCAATCCAACACAGCCAGTCAAAGGAGCTGCACTGCTACATAAGTTAAGGGAAAAAACAAAACACAAAAAAAACCAAAACAAAACAAAAACCACCCCCCACAAAACCCAAACCAGTCTTCTGCATTTTTCAGTGGTGAGCTGGAGGTGCCTCAGGAGTTGGGCATCATCCCCGGTTTTTTTATGCCTATTCAATGCCTGACTCTCTCTGCAGAGATCCAAATGCCAGCAGGTACACAGCTACCTGGCACAGACACTTCAGAAAGTCTTTTACTATTACTTAAACCCGGAGAACATGATTTACACCTATAAATGTGTTTGCTGCTGCAACAGAGCCACTAACAGGAGTGTCTAAAGCCTGACACACTTGAATTCAGTTCCTTCCTCACTCTGCCACCACCACCAGCCCCCAAAGGAGATAGATGGATAGATGGATGAATGTATAACTGCAACTTCAGGTTGTAAGCACAGATCGCTTTATTAGATGCATTTTTAGGCAGCACTGGCCATGATATACCGGCCTTGTAGAGACAAAACATGAACAGAACCCATACAGTGACACACACAGTCTACAGCTTCCCAATACGGTATTTGCCATTTATCTCTACACACCAGGGGGTTGGGTCTACCCCTGAAAACCACGCAGTAGGAAAATTAAGGAGTCTTCTTCCTTCCTCCTCCTCACCCTATGAATGTCATCCGACTTACTCACTTCCCACAAGCCCTAACACACAAATCCTTCTCCCACCTGTACAGCCAAACTTCACACACTAATACACATCCCAGATTTGGCTTTTTGCTTCTACCTGCAGCTGGTAACTATTCCCAGTCTCCTCCTGGCCCAGCACACGCTCTGCTTCCCCATGGAAAACCCATGTGTACTTTGTATTGATGCAGCTGAAAACCTGGGAGGGAAATCCTTATATATCAATGGTGCACTGATTGGATTGAATGATTTACTGGTGATTGGGCTGCAAAGCACCATGGCTTGAAATACAATATGTTATAAATCACATTACAATTTTCTGCTGTCTACACACACACAGTGCATGTGAGCAGACACCGGCAGGTTCGGGCTTGCCCAAGGCTCCTTAATCCAGTACTAGAGACTCATTCTCAGCCATGGCTGACACATCTCCACTGTTTTTTGTGTTTAAATCTCTGCAGGAAAGGAAAAACCTTGCACATCCTTCTGCTCTGGTGACAAGCAATTCCATAAACTAAAGCTATTGATTTCAAACAAGCTTCATTCATGTCCTCCTCGCAAAAATAAAGCTTCACTGGGAAATGAATTGATCTTCATTTGGCTTTTGTAAAGATTATGAACAAGCTTAAAAGAAAGCAAGTGTTCAGACTGCTATTCACATCGCACTTCATAATCATGCTCCATTCATTGATTGCTTATTTTAGTTTGAATTTTGCTGATTCAGTTGCACATGTTTTTTGTGAAAGGGATTATCAATATTAAATCAATTATGTCTGTCCTATGAAACACAT
Organism: Arenaria interpres; assembly: GCA_013399435.1. Lineage (NCBI taxonomy): Eukaryota > Metazoa > Chordata > Aves > Charadriiformes > Scolopacidae > Arenaria > Arenaria interpres. Next base: position 6,253 of record VXAK01007045.1, on the reverse strand, counting down.
GGAAAAGAAAACCTTTTCCTATTACCCGAGCATCTTAAGAGACATGCTGCTGCCTGGTATACTTCAGTGTTTATAGATTCACAACACATGATTCTCATAAACTATTTCTGATGATTAAAGACCTAAAATGTCCCACGTTTCCTCACCAAACTTCTTTTTTACAGCACTTACCTTGTTTCCAGCAAACTATCTTTCAGAAATATTATGCTTTTTATTTTAGAATTAGGGTATCAAAAATATGCGATTACAATTTAAATAGTTCAGGATACACAGGCATTTCTAAATGCACATGGACTTACTCAGCGAGTTCCAACAAGAAAGAATCTGCTAAGTTGTAAACACAGAGCGTGCAGAATAGGATTTATTTTTGTGAGGGGCTCTTGTAGGAAAGTTATTAGGTTCAGACGCATCTGAGGGACATAAAAGCCAGATCAATTAGGAGTGTCACATCCACTTCCCCATCTCTCCCCACGCACATGAGCCATTTCCCACATATGAAGAAAAAGAGTCATTGAGAGATGCTTGGTCTAGGATTTACTGAATGGTCATGATTTGGGGACAGCAGGGAGAAGAGGAGGAGGAAAATTCAGTAATGAACTCTATTTCATAGGATTCATCCTTTGTCCTTTGAAAGAAGCCACCAACTGCAGGGCAAGCCCTTCCCAGCGAGCGGCAAGCGTTCGGACCAGCAGCTCAAGGCAATGACCCACCAGCCAAGGAAGCCAACACACCAACCTGCCTGGGATGCTGGAAAACTAAATAAATGACTTCAGGAGCAGGGTTTGACTCACTCTGCCCGGCTGGGCTGTGAATACACAACCTATTTAAAAGGCTCCCATGGCGATCAGAAAGCTCCCTGCAATACAGGGAAGCAGATGGGTAGCACAAACACACCAGCTTTGATTTCTTTGGAAGCCGACTTAAAAAGAAGTGTATCCAAAGCTTAATTTGCTTCATTTATTTTCATAAGTATAGTTTAGTCAGAAGTATTTATGATAACGCAGGTATTTTTCATCGCTGGAGTTCAGAGGAGCTCAAAAGCAAGTTGTTAAATTATACTAATCCCATCCTCTGCCAAAGCGTGCATTTAATACTTATGTTTACATTAGTAAATGTTTTATAGCACACTTCACAGACAGAAGTCTTCCCTGAAGCATCACCTTCCAAATTTATAAGAATAGGAAGTAATTTTGTAGTCAGGAAGGGAAAATTGACAATTAGTGGAATCTATTGCATAAAAAATAATAATTAGGTACCGTGAATATAAATCCATGGTCACAGCGTTTCAAGATTGCACCGTGCAGCAGAACGACGGCAAGGGAATGTTGTAACAGCCACTGAACAACACAAGCTCTAGCGTTACTTTCCCCAAAGCACTTTCTGACTGAGCTTGAAGCAGGTATTGGGACTTCTCAGCAGCGAAGGTTTTTGACACACTTCTGACTCCACACAGAGTTGTCAGACAAAGTATACTTCAACGACCTGTACTTCAAAAGATAAATGTTGTCCTGTACCTCTCTCTAAATCCAGAACAGAAATAAAAAATAACCCCCATAACTTTTCAATAGGCAGCCAGACCCTGTCGGCCCTACGCTGATTTTGCCCAGCTCTCTGGACCAGCCCTACCTGCCCACACACGCGTGGGAGGCACCGCACTGCACCAGGCACAAAAAACCATTCAGCAAATACCATGCACAGCTGGGAAAGTGTGTCTTTAGAGACTTTACTTGCCCGGTTTTCAAGAAAAAGAATTATTGGAAGTCCAATAACAATCTCTCCATACAAGCATATTGGTACGCACCGAGGAATAAAGATCGATACCAGTATTTATTCCATAGCTCCCTGGTTTGTGTTAGTTCTGGAAAAGCAATGCTGCAATAAACCAGCTTTTTCCTCTCGTGCAAATCATCTGAAAGTCACCAAAAGCCACAGGACTGTCCCTGCAGAGGCAGGTGGTGCACAGGGTCCCCCCCCGGCGCCAGGCTCTTCACATCTCAAGTGCTTTGATGATGCTTGAGAAAGGAAAACTAAATCCTTTCAGGTCTGAAGTTGGGTTTGCCAGTATCTTCCTGTCCCCCATCAGAGCAGGGAGGGGACAGACGCAGCCCAACCCCATGCATTCCTTTGGAGACCAGGAGCACGAAGAGCCTGGCAAAATAAAAATGCCTAAATCCAGCAAGAGATGGGAGAGATGGGACAGGATGATGTGCACGGATAGAAAATATCCAACAACCTGTCCCTGAACTGCAAAACTGATCTAGTTTTGCTGAAACTTGTTCTAAGGCACATTTCCTTTATGCCTTGACACTCACTGTTTGATTTCTTTACTTGCTCTCCCAGAAAATTTTCAGGTGGCACCATTCCAAGTACTGGAAAATATTACTTTTCCTTTTTTATGGCTTAAGCCATAAAAAGCCAAGGGCAAGAGTGTTTTTCACACAACACTGGATCAGACCACAGCTATCTAGTAGGAGAGGAGATACACAACCAATTCTGACTTTTTCCCTAGAGACGAAAACATCCTTTAATACACCCCCACATGCTATTCCAACAGAATTTCACATCTAAGAGTCACGGTTCTTTTCCTTCTTGCACCGTCTTGATTCCTCACTAGTTTTTCCTTCAGTTATTTCGCGAAGGAAAATCATCGCATCCTGCCTTTCTTTTCCTTCCGATTGTTTGTACATAGGATTGGGGAAAAAAAAACCTCCAAAAACCTCTTCACAAAAGCTAAAATAACGCATTGTGCATGCAAGAGAGAATGAGCTCTTTTGACCCCCCGTATATTTGCAATAAACAGCAACGACTACAGATAAACAGTCACGAAACTCTATTTCCCAGCAAATATCACCAGCATAATTCAAGTCGCTTGTTTTGGTCTTTTTAAGTGCTGTCCTTCTCCTCGGATTCATTCCATCAAGCCTGGCTAAACACCCCAGGGCAGGACATGACTAAGTAACCAGCATAATATCACAAATGTGTCGCTCCAAGAACGTTCCAGCTCTGAAAAGCTTGAAGAAACCAACAATAAAGAGCTGTCTCCCTTGCTGCAGTAAGATTTGCAGGTGTCAGCCGCATCTATCAAAATGTATACGCTCTTTTGGGCGGGGGGGGAAGGCAAAAAGCATTTTGCTTCCAGCAAAGCTTGAAGGAGGTTGTACGACTTCTGCTATGGGGAAGAAACGAGACGCTAAGACAAATGCGATGCCAGATGTAGGAAGCAGCTCACAGGGCAGTCTCCTGCCCAAGTCACGGTATGGGCTGAGAAAGTATCTCATTTTGGTACCTCAGTACGAGAGAAAACTGACACAAAGGTACTTGCCAAACCAGGTCTTTTTAGTTATTTCCCCAGTGGAAGAAATTTGCTCTTCTTAACAAGAAAATAAATAAATATGACAGCACATGAAACCTACCAAGACTTTCCTGAGCCCCATTAGAGCCAACCATAGGCTGAACCTCACGGCACAAAGCATTGCCATGGGGGGAATGTGCGTGGGAACCTCCGAGAGCAGACTCAGGCAGTGCAGGGCAAGAACATCTTGGGTCCAGCACAGGAGAGACATGAAGGCAGATGTGGTCTCACTGGCCCAAGACTGAATCACAAGTCTCCAAGATCCACCCTCCTGGACAGTCCTGATGTATCTAAGTCACATCGACATTCATGACTTTCCAAAGATGCATTCAGTTGTGATCACAAAACTCAAATCCAATTCTTTGCCTCTGCAACGCCCCAGTGAAGGCTGAGACCCAAAGGCAGCCCCATGGCGAAGGGCAAGGGGCTCTCCAGGGCTGGGGAGAGACCCCAAAGGGAGCAGTGCCTCCCACTACAACTTGCTCCCTCCAGCCCAGAATCTGTTCTTGCACCCAGTACGTACATGCTGAGAGCCCCCAAGGGGCACACGCAGACTACTTTAAATAAAAATCAAATCAGGAATGGACTTAGTTAATCAAGTTGTCAAAGAACAACCCAAAGTCTTTTCTAAAACTCTGCCTTTTCCACTACGCCAGGTCAACGGTTGGACTTGATGATCTTAAAGGTCCTTTCCAACCTGAACGATTCTATATCCCAAAGAAAGACTTTCAACTGGCAGCTACACAGAAATCTCTGGTAATAAAACCAGCTAAAGCCAGATGGTGCTAAAAAGCCCAATTGCTCCCAGGCTCCCAAGGAAGGCAGCTACAGAAATAAACGGGTGATTCAGCCACTTGAGACACTTGAGCGTAATGACTGTGACTCAACCCCCAAACACACCACTGGGAAAAATTAAAAGCGAGTCAGTGATACGTAACTGTTTAATCTTTAGCGATGGCTTCCAGGTGATGACATGGCTCTGCCCAGGTCATTCCTCTGAGGCCATGTGGTGCAGCCCGTAAATACAAACCTTCTACCAGGGGCATGCTGCAGAAACCCAAGAGCACATCAAGCTCTCAATATGCATCACCAAAGGTTTTCTATGCTTTGGCTGACCCACAAGGTGGGCAGGGTCTCTTGGCTAGGAAACCCTCAAAACCTCCGAAAAAAAAATATTCAAGCTGTGGAAGTTGCTTACACCATTTTTCCTCTTTGCTTTAATTCCTGAAGCTTGCCTGCACGAGAACAGCTGTTGAGAGATTCACAGCAGCAGGAATATGTCATCTTCACCCCATGATTCAATAGTCCTAACAATTGTGGGTATTATTTTTCTTAAATCTACTCCTTAATCCCATAATGCCATAAAATACCACTGAATCAGAGTATAGCAGGATTCCAGAACGGAACAGACTTTTGAAGAGATAATGAGAACTCCACATTTATATTAGATAGGATTGAAAAGAGAGAATAGAGAAGACAGAATGTACCAGATGGGCAGATTATTTCATAGTTTTCCTTAATATGATTTCTTCAACCTGAAGCATCTGGTAATTCCACTGTCGGAGATTAGATACTGGATAAAATGGACAGGCAGACTGATCTAACACAGCAATTCTTATTTTCCTATTACACATAGGAGGGGTTCCCATTAAAATCATACATCACAGAACAGAATAGAGGTGCATAAAATCTAGTATCAAAGCGGGGAATGTCAGCAGCCTCCGGGATCCCATGTAAATATGTTTCACTTTCAATAAAGAAAACAACACATCTTCTTACCCCCCTGCTCCCTCCTTCACAGGCAAGCAGAAAATGCCGTGAATTGATCAACAATAAAACTCACAGATCAGCCTTGTCCTTTGCTGGTTTTGCAGAAGATTGAAGAAAATCTCTCCAGCTCATTTTTTTGGAGATTTGTATAGAAGTCCTGCAGTCTGCAGGCAGCACCTTGGGTGCTTCCAATCTAGAAGCAGTAATTGTTTTCCAGAACACGCGGAAATCTCATCTTAAAGTCCAAAAAACTAATCAAGCAAGATAGAAATGTGTTACCTATGCCTATCTCCTCACCCCACTGTTCCGCAGCAAGACCTGAAATAAGGTCCCTTCCACCAAAATACTAGTCTTTCCTTATTTCAGCCAAAGAAGCAGTTTCTCAGTCATCCAAAATGTAACACCATTACCTGATTCACTCTAAAAGCACATGGCACTGCACACCCAACCTCTCCTTCTCAGCAGTAGGCTGGGATCAGAAACATCAGTATTAACGAGCTCAAGACTGGGGTCCTAAAGGCACAGCCCCCTTACGGCATCGTTACTGCACACATATTGCATGTATCCATACTATCAGCATCATTTCTTTGGCAATCAGCCCAGTGTAAAGCCCAATAACTGCTCAGTGGTGAACAACAGGGGAGACTTTCTACCTTCCAGACTCAGCTTTTAAGAAAAGGAAAGAAAACATCTCAAATAAACTGCATTTCCTAACCAAAGCAAAGACGATAATCCAAACTACCAAAGAGAAACACCACAGTTCCCCAAACGAAGACAAGCAAGGTACTCCCTGAGCCAAGCTGGTGACCCTTCACTACAGTCAAAGTCTTAGGGTGATGTGCCAGCAGCTCCCATGGTAGAAGCAGTGCACAGAGAAACACCTGACAGACACTCCAGGGGGCATTCCTCAAAGAAGGCAGCACAGCCAACAGCCCAGCTGAAGTGTCTCTACACCAATGCACACAGCATGGGCAATGAACAGGAGGAGTTGGAAGCTACTGTGCTGCTGGAAAGATATGACATAGTGGCCATCACTGAAACCTGGTGGGATGAATCCCATGACTGGAGTGTGGCTATTGAGGGCTACAGGTCGTTCAGAAAAGACAGTCAAGGAAGGAGGGGTGGAGGTGT
>VXAK01007043.1:0-13581 GCA_013399435.1 Arenaria interpres | reverse complement strand
AACAACCCCAGCTTTCTCAGCCCATCCTCTNCCCAGCTTTCTCAGCCCATCCTCTTAGGAGGGGTGTTCCAGCCCTCTGATCATCTTCGTGGCCCTCTGACAGACCCATTCCAACAGGTCGATGTCCTTCCTGTGCTGAGGACTCCGGAGATGGACACAGTACTCCTGGTCAGGTCTCACCAGAGCAAAGCAGGGGGGCAGAATCACTTCCCTGGACCTGCTGGCCACGCTTCTTTTGATGCAGCCCAGAATGGGGTTGGCTTTCTGGGCTGCAAGCACACATATTGGGCCATGAATAGACTTGATCCAAAGTCCTTCTCAGGGCTGCTCTCAATCCATTCTCTGCCCAGCCTGTGCTTGGGACTGCCTTGACCCATTTGCAGGACCCTGCACTTGGCTTGGTTGAACTTCATGAGATTCACATGGCCTCGCTTCTCATGCCTGTCCAGGTCCCTCTGGATGGCATCCCTTCCCTCCAGCGTGTCAACTGATCTACACAGCGTGGTGTCATCAGCCAACCTGCTGAGTGTGCACTCAATCCCACTGTCCATGTGGGACAGAGATGTTAAACATGAACTCCACTTGTCATTTGCCTCCACTTGGACACTGAGCTGTTGACTGCAAGCCTTTGAGTGTGGCCATCCATCCAATTCCCTGGATCTGCTCCATGATCTTGCCTGCACAGAGGTGACACTGACTGCCACGACTTTTCAAATATAATGGAAACTGGCTTAGCTTTCTGTAGCTTAGCCTGAAATCAGACATATGCACCATTTCAAAAATTTGCTGGAGACTTTGTTGTGACAAGTGCTTGCATTTAATTGTTCTGCTGGGAAAAAATAATCTCCTTTATTTGTACTGAACAAAAAGAAACTATCAGCCAGTCAAGGGGGGAGGGAGACAGGAAAAGGAATTTGTAAGTCAAAACAGTCTATTTTGTTTAGCACCATGTTTTTTCAAAGTCTTATGATGATTGATGGACTATGGAAGATTTTATTTCCAAAAGACTTATTCAAATCCCAGCTGTGTGTTCAGAAGCTCCTTCTTCTGGAAGGACAGACCAAAGCTTCAGCTACCCACATGCTTGTATTTGCTCCTGTGGCAAAGCAGGAGAAGAAAGCCTGTTGGTACGGGGTCATTATTATTCCCAGAAAACCAGAGATTAGGAAAATGTATAGTTGAATACTGACCAGTAACCAGCTGATATTTGTGGAAGAAAGGTGGAGCGTGTGCATCTCTTCATGGATAACTGCATGCCTTAGGAGCAAATAGTTTGTGATCCACTTTGGGCAGTATCAGAAGAGACCACAAAGGCTCAGTGAGCCACAAACTCACAGTTGGTCTGGCTCATCCAAAAGCCTGCTCTCAAGCCACCCCTGCACTCAGAGACAGCAATTCACTAAAATGGAGTATCGTCTGACCTCACAAGTTTTCTTTTACCATGAGGATGTCAGTAAATACTTTAGTGTGTGATTGTATGCATGCTCTCTCCTCATCTCTACCCAAAAGCAGATGAAACAGAGGGTGAAAGCCATTTTGAATCACCAAGAATAATTCTGCCGACTGCAGTGTGACCAACGATTACAAGTGACTTCCCCATGGTCTCACCATGAATCAGCTGGAGGCACTACAAGATGGTTGCAGGTCCTTGACCATTAGCAGCCCCTGTCCTACCTCCACCATCTTCCACTCCAGTTATTCCTTGACCATGGCAGAAGTGAAGCCTGCAACATCTTTCTGTCACATCTCACTCACTGGAGGAACCAGCGATGTCTGAAAACTACAGAATTGCTGTGTCAGGTGAAGGATCACAACCTGGGCCACTGTTCCTGTTACATGAAAACAAGCAAGGCACAAGTAAGAGAATTAAAGCCTAAATTCAAACTTCACCTTACTCCTTTTGCATGCCTTTTTGATGAACTCCCCAAAATATTTTATTGCATTCATCTTTTTCTGCACTTTTTAATGGTCTGACTTGACCAAGAAGTAGGTGCTCCGAAACATATAGGGAACAGCCTTATCTCGCATTTATTTCAGCCTAACAAGAAAGAGGAAGTTGACAGAATCTCGGAAAGAAATCGTGTTTTCCTGGTGAGTTCTGAGTGGGCTGGGAAGTGCCTGTACTTCTGCTCTGGCTGACGTGATGCCAGAAAATGTCCACCTCCTAACCGTGTTATGCTAAATACTCTATAAGTTCTTTGCTTTCCGGTTGTTCTAGAAGGCACAATACCAAAGGAATCTGCTCAGATTGCACTCACTTCTTGAAATGTCTGTTTTCACTGAGGGGCTGCTGGTTTTCATTAGGTTTGGAAACCACCTTGCTGAGATCTGTCTTCATGCCCTGTAGATAAGGTCACCTCTGAAAACGGTGTCTTCCTACAGAAATATTGCACAGAAAACACCGTTGTTTCGCACTAAACACTGTGTTGTGTCCCATCTCCTACAGAGCTAAAACGAGATGCTCAGGTGGACTGTTTCCCCAAGGAGCTGAAGGGGGTGCAGAGGCCACTCCTTGTGCTGGCCCCTTGACCCCACTACCAGCTGATGGCTCCCATCCCCGCTCTTGAGAGCTGCATGGTCATGCTCTCAGGGGCCTGAACCCATCATGTGCCCCAGTGAGATCCCCGGCAAGATCTCTGTGCTCGTGAGACCCCACCTGGAGCACTGTGTCCAGCTCTGGAGTCCTCAGCACAGGAAGGACATGGACCTGTTGGAACAGGTCCAGAGGAGGGCCACAAAGATGATCAGAGGGCTGGAGCACCTCTGCTGTGAGGACAGGCTGAGAGAGCTGGGGTTGTTCAGCCTGGAGAAGAGAAGGCTCCGGGGAGACCTTATAGCAGCCTTCCAGTACCTGAAGGGGCTACAGGAGAGATGGGGAGGGACTCTTTGTGAGGAAGTGGAGTGACAGGGCAAGGAGTAATGGTTTTAAACTGAAAGAGGGGAGATTTAGATGAGATACCAGAAAGAAATTCTGTGCTGTGAGGGTGGTGAGACACTGGAACAGGTTGCCCAGAGAAGCTGTGGCTGCCCCATCCCTGGAGGGGTTCAAGGCCAGGCTGGATGGGGCTTGGAGCAACCTGGTCTGGTGGGAGGTGTCCCTGCCCAGGGCAGGGGGGTTGGAACTGGATGATGACTAAGGTCCCATCCAACTCTAACCATTCTATGATTCTATGATGTAAGGCTGTAAGGCTCCTTGATTTTGGCTTGTTATTTTTCAGTTTTTGCTTTGAAACTTCTTTCTCCCGATGGTCTTTCTCTCAGGTACCAGTCATGTCAGCAGCGCTACTAATTCTCATTGCTAATAGGGTGTATATGATTTCCCTGCGTTGGTTCCATCAGCAGAGCAGCTAAGCTCCTGGGGCAGAGAGGCAATTAATTTTGTAACAGAAGGGCTGCTCTTCATATTCAGTACCCAGTTCAACAAAGCACTTAAGCAAAGGAACAATGATTGACTTGAATGGGAATATTAGTGCTTAAAGTTAATTGTCTGCTTTAAAATTGGGCCTAGTATCATGCCAATCAAATAATTAATCTACTCAATTACAAGCTGCAGCTAACAAATATATGTCCTGGACTTTCTTGCCTCAAAAGGGGAAACAGATGTAGATAGGACGCTTGAAAAAGCTGTCAACATTCAGTAGTAACACAGCAAAGCCTAAAAATGGTTGGGCTTGTTGCTTGCTAACTCTTACCAACCAGAAAATTCATTGTGCCAGCACTTCAGTGACAATCAGTCACATGCTTTAATGAACAAATGGACTGTATACTAAAAGCCAAACAGGGAATTTTCCTCCTCCCTTCAGGCAGTCTCAGTGGAATATGAAAACCAAGTATTTTTGACATCACACGAGTTCTGAGATTTCTAGTACTCATCGCAGTAGGCCCACCAAAAAGCACATCGGAATGACAGAAGGATTAACGGTGCAGGGAACAGCAGGAGAGCCAGGATGCTGTCTGCAAGGTTATGCAGATGGAGCTGAAGACAGCAATGAGAAGTGCTCCACAGTTGTGCAGCCAGATATATTCTCACAAGGACATGGGCGAGCATAGGCTACAAACCGGTTCCTGGAACAGATCTCTTCAGAGCTCTTGCTGACCAGCAAGTGTTATTTTATGCTGTACAACTGTACTTAGATTAACCATGGAGACGTCCTAACCTACCCAAACTGATGACTTCATCAATTACACCACAGGCCTCTATAGGAGAAGACTACAATGACAGAACTTTCAATTCTTTCAACAAAAATTGTGTGGTGGGCAAAAAACGGATGCAGCTGTGGTTGGAGCTGTTTGTGCAGCAAGCCACTGGCTCACGACACCTTCACTTGCTATGCTATTACTGAGGTCCGCAGTGAGCAGCCCAGCTAGGCTGTCGTTTTTCAGAGACAGTGTCTGAGGAACTACAGCTGCTAAAAGTAGATGAGGTGCAAAATGCTAATGTATGGGACGCAATAACCTGGGCCAAATTATTGCTGCGGCCTGTGGCTGACCAGCTGGAGTCCCTCGATGAATGTCTCCATTTAATTTTAAACAGAAGGATGATTTTGCTGTTGTGGCTGCTGTTAGTTTAGATGCGTCACGTTCGTTTTTGTGCCTCTTTGCATTTTAGAGATGTTTCTCTCCACATCAGCCCCTAGGGATGGGGTGGTGCACTGAAGCCTTCCAAAGGCACTTCCAAAGGGAAGTCCACCACCATGCCTGCAAAGTGGGAACTAGGAAGCTGGCTGTCATGATAATTAACATGCAATTGTGGTTGTGTAGATGTGTGATGTGTTAGCAAGGAGTGTTTATTTTTAATCCAGACATCTAAAACCTGTATTCAACTGTCCTCAGCAATGGACTATGAAACAAATGTGCTAAACCAAGATATCACCGTGGTTTTGTATGAACATGTGTGTGAATACATGCAGGTCAAAGGATAGGGAGAAAAAAAACAACAGCTGCCTAAGATTAGATACTTTTGGCTTTGCAGCCGCTTCTGAGAAGACCTAGAGATGGGAATGGCCTCCATCCTTCCAGGAAGAAGCGTGTCTTGGCTATAGAGGAAGCAGGAGTGAAGCCTTAAGACTCTTTTTCCATAGGCAGGGTAGTACAGAGGGTCACAGACTGAGACAGTGACGGTGTAGGAGGTGAGACAAGAGGCCTACATAATTAGGAAGATGTCAGCTTGGCTCGATTTAAAACAGCAAGAGCTATTTCCTTGAAGAAGCTTAACCTTAAGTTAGACACAGGTCAGCCTGTGTCAGGCAGTGATCATCTCTCAGCAGTGTAGGAAATGCAGCCAGAGCCTTGGGGCTGTCATGCTGAACGCCAGGCCCTGAGGACATCCATCACGATTTCAATTTTAGTAGCTATAGCTCAAATGGAGTGTGTTTAGGTTCAATGTTCAGCTGACTCAACAGAAGTATCACCCTGCTCTTCCCATTCATCAGACCTCCTAGAAATATCACCAAAACAGTGTGACTGAGGCAGAGAAGGGAGGCCCAGCCTTCAGGCTGAGCATCCCAGACAGACTTGGTTAGCCCCAGCAGCTTGCTGGTGGCTGTAGTGCCAGCCCTTTCCCCATCTCCATCCTCCCAGCGTTTAGCAAATTGGAAATGCTGCCTCCCAAAAGGAGGAAGGTGACTCCGAGAAAAACTTGGACAGAGAGACTTGGCTTTGTTCTGCTCAAATTTCCCGATTCCTTAACATTTGAGTGCCTGGTTTTACAGTCTCAGTGATGTCATATTCCTGACTTCATGCCTTTAGATCTAATTTCTTTTTTTTGCTGCTTGTGCTCCTTTACATGTTATGGCTGTCATCTTTCTTTGAGACACCAAAGTGCTGGGCTATGGCTTGCAATTGCTCACAAGACAGCTCTCCAGTCCCCCAGAGGAAGATGAAATCTTGTGGTCGCGATGCAGAGGGCCTCACTGGAATGAGACAAGGGTTTTTACTGTTCTGTGGTTCAGATGTCGGTCCTATTTGGGCAGCTGAGTGGTCATTTATATTTCATTTATCCTGAAATTTCATGCTTGTGTATGGGCAAAAACCCCCGCATCTGATTTTATTCCTTCTCTGTATCCATCAGGAGTTTTCAAAGTGCAATTTCATTGTTTATTCAATGGTATTTTTTAAAAATCCTCTGTTATTTCCAAGTCTGGTCAGAAAAAGATATCTGCCATGGATTCTGAGACAGTGGATGCCTGCATCGTGTTTTTAGTAGACACAGTGCTGAAAGTACTTCAACTTCTCTTCCATGTGGTTGAAAAGACTTGATTTTCATGTTTGTGGCTTTTTTTTTTTTCTTTTTTTAAGCTAGATTTGGCAACCATGACAACCACACGCCAGCATCTGAACTGGGATATTTTTATGTCGTAGTTGGAGACAGTTCCCAGAGGCATGTCCCATTGCTTAATGGTTAATACGGGGAACCCTCCCAGCAGACCAAAATTTCTGTGCTTTTTCCAGCAGAGGAGACACACAAAAGGTGACTCCAACACAGAAAACTTTGGAGCTCTTTGCGCTTCCAGTTTGCTTTGCAAGAGGAAGTCACACACTTTTGCAGCAAAGGAGCTGACATGCTGTAAAATTTCAGGACATCTCTCTTGCTCTGAGTGAGAGCTTTCACGGCTTCCAGTAGCTGGTCTACCTTTCTTGGGTCTAAGCTGCTTCCCTCTCCTCACTGACCAAAGACTTTGACCACGTTTCACTGATAAACTGCTCTGGAAATCCCAAATGGCAGGATACGCAGTGTTGTTGCCTCAAAACCCGTTCTGTCTGCCCGCAGGCAAACTTGTTCCCAAACACGGCCACCGCAATAGCAGAAGCAAAGGGTGCTTTCTATTTCATTCTCTGCACAGCATCGCACAGCACAACCAACCAGCTTTGTTCTTCAGACGTTGCAGCAAAAGCCATGTCATCCTGCACTACGGGAAAGATAAACCCTCCAGGGAATTCATTGCCAAGGTGGATAGCTCAAGGCTTCAGCAGCTGCCCGTGACACTGCCTGCTGCTCTTCTTGTGGAAGATACAAGAAATATTTGTAAGACAGATCTGTGCCTCTTCTGGCTAGTAAAAGTCAGCTGAAATCAAGTGTGCCCTATGCTAGCAGAAATTGTTTACTTTTTCCTCTAAGAAGGCAATTCATTGGCTTTTCTGAAGAAGTTCAGCCATCTTTTCAGTGTTCAAATAGTCTACCCATGATCTGGAGACCTTAATTGTTATCACTGTATCACTAAACTTTGATTCCAAGGGAAAAGCATTGGAGAAAACACTAAAACCTCAATGCAAACAACAAGCATCTTGCATTCAAGCACAACATCTTTACAATTATTCTGGAATGTTAGAGCAGAATAGCTTTAAGAAGCAATTAGAAACCGATTGTTTAAAAGTGGATTTGGAAAGAGAAAGAAAGCAGACCTGTGTGTCAGAACAAAACATTGTGATCGTGATGGCACAAGTGGAAAGACCCCCCAGCACTGTCCAAATCCAAAGATCAATTGCAGGCACAGATCCCAAGGATGGAGCTGGGGTCATCTGCAGACATCCTGATAGAAATAACTCTGAGGAAGCTGAGGGACAGGAGAAGAAGGAAGTGGGACCCATGCTCTGGGGGCGGTTGGCTGAGCCCTCCACAAAGCCCAGAGAAATGAGAATGGGACCTTTGCAGGGAGTTCCTGTCACCGGCAGTGGTTGGGTGCTGTTGGGTGACAGCAAGATGGGGGTTCCGACCCCAGGGAGTGGGGGGAGCTGGTTACTGCCCGGGTAAAAGGGCTGCTGGGGCTGGCGGGAGGAATGCCAAAATCTGCTTGTATCCAGGCCATGCATGAGAGATGGTGATGGCTGCACCGAAGACCTGCTCAAAACCCCCTGACACTGTTAATTTCAGAGACTTCGGTCGGTGAGAAAAGGCCTAGCTGAAAATTTAAATCACTGAGAATAAAATTGCGTCTGTTTCACCTCAAACCAGGATGATTTACCTCAAACCTTGTTCCATACCATTTGCGTCATGCTCAGATCACCATTACATTTTATCTTCAAATATATACACACACATATAAATATGTATCTCTATCTCTCTACACAAATACTGGGGCCAATCAGGTTGGACTGATGAGACGGCAAGAAATAGTCTTTGGCAAAAACCTTTAGCAGTCAGGGTGCCCTGAGCGGTCCTGTGTGGGCAACCCACAGACAGCACCCGGAATCGCCGGTGGGATTGCTGGTGGGGAAAGTCACAGGGGAGAGGGAGGCACCGGCAGCCGCCTGGGCCTCCTCAGGAGGAGCTGCCAGAGTGAAACAACAGGAAGCCGCGGTTTGGGGTTCGGGCCCACCACTGCCCGTGGTGAATTCTTGTAGGGGGGGGTGCCGCCGACAGGGAACCCTCTATACATATCCCCACGAGCCCAAAGCAAGTAAGTTTGGCATTCTTAGTTAATATGGGTTTTAAAATGAGTGTTTTGACTAAGCAACATGCCGCTGCATTTTGGGCCCCTTCCCACAAAAAAGACCTTGAGGGGCTGGAGCGGGTCCAGAGAAGGGCAACGGAGCTGGTGAGGGGTCTGGAGCACAAGTCTTGTGAGGAGAGGCTGAGGGAGCTGGGGGTGTTGAGCCTGGAGAAAAGGAGGCTGAGGGGAGACCTTCTGGCTCTCTCCAACTCCCTGAAAGGAGGGTGTAGCCAGGGGGGGTCGGTCTCTTCTCCCAAGTCCCAGGCGATGGGACAAGAGGAAATGGCCTCAAGTTGCCCCAGGGGAGGTTCAGATTGGAGATTAGGAAAGATGTTTCCATGGAAAGGGTTATTGCACATTGGACTGGGCTGCCCAGGGCAGTGGTTGAGGCCCCATCCCTGGAGGGATTGAAAAGCCGGGTTCACCTAGTGCTTAGAGACATGGTTTAGTGATAGTTTTGATCAGAGTGAGGTTGATGGTTGGACTAGAAGATCTTAAAGGTCCCTTCCAACCTGGACAATTCTATGATTCTGTGCATTAGGGATTAAACCATTGAGAAAGGCTAAAAATAGCAGGTGTGGTGGGGGCAGCTGGAAAATGTCCCGTAGCTGAAACTCAGCTTTGGCTACCCGGGGAAATACAGATGACGGCTGTGGAGGGGGCTCTAAGCCCTCATAAGGGAAATGTACTGGGACACGTGATTGCCAAAAGCAGACCCTACTGCTAGTAACTGCTGGGGAAGTAATGGAAGCCCAAAGATTTGAGCATTTTGTCCTACCGGATCACTGACAGGGTGATGCCCCCACACCTGATGATCCAAATGAATCCCACTAAGTTCCCATTAAGGACACATGTAAGCCAACCTGTCATGGTGAAACTAACTCCTCTTGGCATTGTACCCATGACCCTGACAAAACCAAGAGTCTTCTATAACCTGGGAAGCCCTGGACAGGAACAGAAAAGCCCACCATTAGTGCTTGGAGGATAATCCCTGGCCCAGTTTCAAAACTCAAGGCCAGCTTGGTGTTTTCTTACAATACAAGGGAAAAGGCAGACCACCTCGGTGCTTGTACTGGTGACACTGACAGTGAGCAGCAGAAACAATCAGGACCTAGACGACAACGTGGTAGTGAAATACTGGTGGGATTTGCGTGCTGTAATGGTTTGTTGACCTGTACCCAAGTCAGCAGGAGACCCTTTGCCAGTCTTTGTGCAGGATGTTAAGGTATCTCTGGCTGTTGAGCTTACATGGAAGCAGTAAAATAGCTATAGCTGGGAGAGTGAAGGATCTGGAAGATCAAAAATGTGGACATTGAAGCAATTTTTGCATCTCCGACCCACCTCCAACAGCAAACAACTGAATGCATTTCAGCATACTCCCTCTTGCTGAGATTAGTGGGCTTTGGTTTCTTCCTCTGAGGAGCTAGTGCAGTTCTCATAGGGAAGAGACACTATCACATGCTTTTAGCATTCCTGCGTGCTTTATTTTAAAGTGCAGGGTCTTCCCAGACACGCTACAGCACACCTGCAGAAATCCAGTCTGGGGTCTTTGAAATCTTCTAAGGTTAATGCGTCCACAGGCAAGTTTCATAGTAGAGTTTGGAGATTCTCTGCACTTTCAAATCCATGCAGGTCGTGTTAGGTGCGCACTTACAAAGCAAGGCCAGTATGATGCACAGGCAGCCAAAGCGCAGTAAGAGCTTGCCAAACAGCCACAAAGAGTCCCTGCAACAAGAGAGACAGACAAATGCACAGGGAAAATTACAGACACTGTAAACCAGCTCTGCGTTCCTTTTGGAAAATTATTTCCACGGGACAATGCCTGGTGTTAGCAGGAACAGCTTCCTGACATTATGGTGCACAGATTTAAATGGAAATGAAGCTTCACAAATGAAATAAGCCGTAAGCACTTGCTAATTGTGTTTGGTTGTGCAACAGTAAAAAAGTTTTTCTATCCTCAGGAGGGGAACCAACAATTGATCCCTTTTCTGCATGACTGGCTGCAAGATCCATCCCAAAGTTTCCTAGCATACAGAAGCAAACTGAAGGTTGTTTTCCTTTTATGAAGGCCCTACAAGACTATCACAGAAAGGAAAATGTATCTTCGGAGATACTCCTGCTGGTGCTGGAGCAGTGGCAGTGGACAAAGCAAATGGGCAATGGTTGGTGGCTTCAGCCTTTGTGAAGTAGTCTACAGATAGCTTCATAAGCTTTGTACCCTGACCCCAGAGTGACTATACTGAAGAATTCATCCATAAATTTCTCCTTTTCTTCAAACTGTCTTCAGCCACGGCTAAGAAAACTGAGAAAAGGCATCACTTGCCCTGGCATTCAGTGAATCCATGCTCCTTTGGTCCAGGCAGGTGGAAGCCAACCAGCAACCCCTCAGTATCCATTCGGTCAGGGGACTATGGCAGAGGAGCGGTTTAATGGAGGTTGATAACGCTCACCCAGGTGGACAGAACCTGGGTTCTGATGTGCTCAGACCTTATGACTTCCTCCCTTTCCCAACGACAAGGGAAGAAGGAGACGTTTGCCAGTGTGCACATAAATGCTGCATTTTCAGAGACGGCAGGTGAGCAGATTCATAAGGGAATGTAGGCAAGGGACAGAACAGAGTTTGCTCCCCAGTTACTTCACTCTGCTGCTCCACTAAGTTTGCACACACACAGCTCCGCACTTGCGGCACCTTCCTCTTCCCTGCTCACACTGTTTCTCCCATGGCGTTCCACCATGAGTCAGAATAATCTTGACTCCATGGTGCTCCAGGTGTAACTAACCAAGCGTGCACGCGATGAGAACATTTTACCTACCCAAGATCCAAACAGAATTTTTTTAGGGAGCTGGTCATTGATTTCAGGGCCTAGAAAGGGAAAGAAGAGACACGAATCACTTTTGAAATGAAGTTTTCTCACTTCTAGGACAACAAACGCTGAAGAATTAAAACCGGCTCGCAAACTAGCAAAATTGAGCAAGAAGGGGCGAGCCTGAGACACAGGAGCTGAGTGATACAAGGAACGCCCGGGGCTGAAAACCTCACAGAGGAGTCATATCTGCTGAACCAAGGAGGTTTCCAACTTGGAACTAAGAGAGGTGGAGGAGGCCCTGCAAGTGCAGGTGTAAGGGGTGCAGTGCCATTCTCTTTTACCGGTTTCACCGTGGCTGTCTTCTGAGCGGGAGAGCTTGGGCAGTGGGCGACCATCTCTCTTTGTTGGCTGTGGAGCAAAAGAAACAGCAACAGCGACTGCATCTGACTCAGCTCATCGCAGGCAGTGCTCATAATGAAGACAACAAAGCTACATCATGAGGAGGAGCTGCAACCTAACAGAAGCCAGGGTTGTGAAGAAGAGTTTCTTACTGCTTTGCATTACAAAGGCAATTGTATCAGAAGGTAATGCACAGCAGCAGTGTAAAAGGCAAAGACTAAACTGAGGGCAAAGCCAGGCAGTTCCTTTGAGAACTTCACCAGAAATATTTAATTTCTCCCTCTCGTTTCTCCCCACCTTAAATTTCACACTGCCAGACTTAGCGTGTTTTGGTTTCTTCTTTCTAAAAGTACCCGCTGCCGTGTCTCATTGTGGACCTCTATTTACTTTGCTTTGCCAAGGCATCTGCAAGAACCTCAAGAGCCTGGTGTCCGGGCACTGTCAGCTTCCAAAAAGAATCTGTCTTCAGCAGTCACCTGGGCAGTGGAGAACCAGTTCTGGGAGGATTCCCAGGATGGAGTGAGCGCCCAGAAGCAACAGCAGGGACAATGAGAGGCACACACTGAATTTCCAGGCCAAGCATTGATGTCACTTGACTGTGCCAACAGGCTGGAGTCAGGATTTTGCTGCTTGTCAGCTTTTATTGCCAGGCTGGTCAAACACCCCCCTCCACCAAAGCATGTGCCTTTTAGCTTGTGTATTCTTTTTCATCTTCCACTCTCTTTTACCTGCTTCCTGCTCCCAAGACTTCTATCTGATTCAGCAATTGCTTTGAGATTTTTCTGTAAAGAGAACAATAATGATCATGCTCACAATCATTTTGGGGCTGCTCTGCTTTGTGTTACACAACCACATACAGAGAGCCCCAAACTTCTTCTGATACGGTATTGCACCTTCTCACGTGTTTGCAAGCACCGAGATTAGGAATCCCTTTGACTTGGTGCACGTCTGTAGCGATTACTACTTGAAACAACTTAATTAATGGGTTCATCCAATCTCAGATAATGGGCAAAACTAAACAATCCTGAAGTAGCCACACAGCAGTAAGAGAGCATACCAATGGCACAGAACTGAGGCTATTTTTTTTTCTTGCAGGAAAACGTTCATTTTGCTGGGTTTCTCCCACCAAACATGAGATACCATGGTAGCAAGGTAGGAAAAAGGGTCTGGTGTGGTCTTCCCTCATGTCCTCCAACTTTGCCTGATGGAGACAGTACAGTAAATAAAACAGAGGCCTGTAGTGTCCCCCCGGTGTGAGGATAACTCTACTCTTGCAAACAGCAGAGGAGCTGAAAACGTTCCTCACAAATTCCTGCTATTTTAAAGTTGATATCCTAGTTCAGCCTCCATTGTTACAGTCCATGCTGTGCACACCTAATGTCATTACATGAATCTTCTCTCCAGAACACAGAGAGCACAAAACTAAATCTCAAATCGCTTCACCAAACTAAAAGAGGAGTTTTGAAACAGGGCTCATGCGCACTGCTGGCACTTCATCCTTGGTGCTTAATTTGGGAGTGATGGCTAGAAGGAACACGGGCAAGGGTTCTAACCATGTCGCCGAAGTCGCAGGAGGCAAAAATAGGGTCTGTGAGAATGAAGAACCACTCACTATAGGATAAGATCAAGTTCAAGAACCTGATCGTAAGGAACCTGAAGGTACTGAAGTCCATGGGACTTGATGAAAGCCATATCTCCTTTTCTTCAAACTTTCCCTTCAAAAAGGGAAAATAGGAAGACCCGGGGAACTACACACTGGTCAGTGTCATCTCTCTGCGGGCAAGATCATGGGGCAGATCCATGGAATTGACTGGGTGGCCACACTCAAAGGGTTGCAGTCAACGGCTCAATATCCAAGTGGAGACCAGTGGTGAGTGGAGTTCCTCAGGGGTCAGTACTGGGACCAGAACTATTTAATATTTCTGTCAGCAACACGGACAGTGGGA
>VXAK01007042.1:1730-30489 GCA_013399435.1 Arenaria interpres | reverse complement strand
TGACGCACTGTATGGCTCTAAGAGCATCTTCTGACCGGATGTAGGTTACATATGCACTAGCACTTGGACCCTAGAAAGAAAACACAGCATTTTTTTTTTTCATCCCCCTAGACAGATCTGAACATTAAGTTGCTTTTTTAACATCTCACTTCATAAACTGGTATATTCACAGCTACATTTTTTTTTAACAGGAAAACTGACAAAAATTATAGAATTCATAAAAATCTAGATGTGATGCATAAAGAATGGGGAAATAAAGAAATGCATCAAAATGTTGCTTGAAAGTTCTAAAAATACTTAATTAGAAGCATTTTATCCCTGAAATGCAGATTAGTGAATAAATGCCACATTGCTGCTGCTCTGCAGGTTCTCACCCCGTCTTCTCAGTTTTTAATCTTTCTACATTGCATCTTGTATCCAACTTCAAGAGGCTGATTTCACAATGCTTCAGTAACTAAAGAGTAACTTGATTTTTGCAGCACTGTATTTTTTTCTTTTCACTTCTTTAACCTATTGTTTAATCAGAAATAGGGAGTCGCAGATTCACTCTGCACACATGTATTTTCTCTAAAGGAATTAAAAAAAAAATCACAAGGGCATCTGACTTACCTGTGAGCCTGCATATGATGTGCTGTTATTAATGACAACTTTATGTATTTTACCAAACTTCCCAAAATATTCTGGTCGTTTCAAAACCTTTAAGAAAAGAAAGTTAAAGTGGTATACCTGAAAGTTAGTTCATAAAATGCTGTGCAACTAAAGCCTTTAAATAATAAGACACCGTTCTTTTCTACAAAAAGGAGGAGAGCATTTAGATATAGATTTATTTTGCAACATAAAACATGGGTTACTTGCAATACAGAGCACATTGTCACTACAGTAAATAACTTAAAGGAAAGATATTCCACATTGGAATTTTTTAAAAATTTCTTTCAGTACTCAGATTACCCAACCCTACCCTGGCAAGATACAACGCATTCAGCATGAAATATTCCTCTATGTACCTATTTTATAATTTGAGGAAAAAAAATAATCACTAATGCAAATTTAAATAAATAACCACCTTAAACTTGCATTCAGATATATATTAACTGGTAGGAACAGAACGCTGAATCCCGACTCACTTGCCCCACTCAAAAGACACAGTGAATAAACCAACAATTCACAGGGGCAAGAAAAAAAAACATTTCAGAATCAACATCATGCTGAAATGAATGACTGAATCACATCCCTAAAGGAAAAACAAAAAACCACTCCTGTCTTGCCCTTCCCTGCAGCAGGTGGTAATAACACAATTTAGGGATCCTGCGCAAAGCAGGAACGTCTCTAGCATATTAAGCAACTCTGTTGAAAAACAGTTACCTGTGTGCCAATATCTCTGACACATTTGGTAGCAAAAGCCTTTCTTTTTCTATCCTCGTGATAGAAGGAAGTGCAGAAGTACTGACTCCTCAGACTGAAGCTAGATAAGCTAATCGTATTTTCAATTTTCACCAATAACCTGAGAGGTTAAAAAGGACAATTTGTTTCCCTAGCCCTGTCTTCGTATTAACACTGCATAGTACACTTAAACTGTACTGATCCAAGAACTTCTTCACCTAACCACCTCCTCAGTCTTCTCAAGGGAGCCTAAATGTCTTCATTTGGAACATTCTGTAGAATTACAGGGCATGCTGTATAGACCACAAGTCACTTGCTGGTCTCTCGACTGCTCTTCACTTATCTACACTCTCTTGAAAGATCCTACATCCACCCTCAGACATCATTCCAGAGGAGACCAACAATCCTGAGTAAAGTGGAAGAGTTTCCTCAAACGTCTTGCAGATTATACTCCTTGTAAGATATGGCTGCAGGGCCTTCACAATTTTCAGAAGAGTGTACATATCAATAGAAGTGGATCCACCTGTACTCCATTATGATCTATAGATATATTTCCGGAAACAGCAAACAGCAGCCAGTCTCCGCTTCCAAATCATCTTTATTTGTGAAGGGTTTTTTTCCCTGCTTAAGTGGAAAACTTAAATTGGGTATATCGAATACCTTTTTTTTTTTTGAGCCCATCTCCCTCTTTCATGATAGATTCCTTGGAAATCAAGTCATCTCTGTGCTATATGCAATATTCAGTAAGTACACATTATCTTCAGGTATGTCAGTGAGAATATTGCTACTACCAAACCTAGTACAATACCTTCACCCCTCTCCTACACGAACAAACCCACTTCTAATTACTTCAAGTATTCAGTGTGGAATTATCTAAGGTTAAAAAAATAAATAGCACCAAGCCAGTGCTGACAGTTACAAATACTTGTTGCTATATTCTTGTAGAGACTGAAGTGTTACACACCAGCTCAGTTTAACTTCGATTTTCTTCCTCCCTTCATACTCCCCTCTACCCCCCCTCCACTAAAAGCTGCTTTTTACATTTGTTCTTTCCCATTCTATCAAAACACAGCCCATACTCTAAGTCCTCAGAAAGAGCCACTTCTATTTGAGATTTCTCCAGACAGTTTAGTCCCACCAGGTGAACTTAACTTGGCACAGCAGTTTTGAAAACATTTATCTTATCCTGTAGTACATTCCCTCCGCATTCTAATTCAGGGCAGTTTTACTCATTAGCACTAATTTCACCTGCAGCCGACTAATGATGGAAATAAAACACATTAAACACAATCAGTTTTCTCAAATAAAAAGCTTCTTTTTGATGGAGAGTAGCAAACCAACTCTTTCCTGAGTCTTCCTCTTACTAGTTTTTTTCCCCTCAGCCTCATGCTCGTTCCTAGTTGCACTTCAAGTGTTGGCTTTTTTCTTCTGTCCCTACATGTTTGTGCTACACTTTGTATTTGTTTTTTATAATCCAATCCCAGTTTAGAACTGGTGGCAAATGATAGCTGTACAGCACCAGCAGATTGGGCCTAGGAAAACGAGTACCTAAAAAAATCCTTAAGCTTATTTTTAGCTTAACAAGCCATTTTTAAACACATACAAAGAACAATTTCCTTAAAAAAAATAGAGCATCCATACTCCCAAGAACAAAGACATAAACACTTATTGAGGTTTTTTTGGAGGAGGAAGCTGAGTAGGTTCCCTTAAGAAGAGAGTGCCTCAGCAGCACTGAAACCACCAGGGAGACAGATAAGGGCGGGCACAAGGGTATTCCAATGGTTCCTTGACAGTAAGTTAAGAGCAAGATCTGCAAGAGTGAACAGCTCACCTCTGGATCTGCTAGGCGCTGAGATAGTCCTACCACGAAGACAAGGTTCTTCTGTACAACCCGTACACTGGCCAAATGTTTGCGATTCTCTGATATCTTCTGTTTCCTCTCATTTTGTTTCTGTTTCTTTTCATTTTTTATCCTTTGCAGCTCTTCCTGGGAGAGTGGTTTGTACACTGCTGGATCTTCTGGATATGGCTAAATGTAACAAATACCATGAAAAACAACAGAAATAAGAGGCAAAAGCATTTGAAAAATCATTAATTCCGATATTTTAACACAAAAATTTCTTTCTTCTGTTATACTGTTATGACTGTTACGGCCAGCCACATTACAGAAGTAGCATATTCAGTCCTTTGGGAAAGGTGAACATCTCAGATATTTTCATGGAATTCTCCTACTTATAAGCATAACACTCATTTAGAAAATAGCCACATTCTAACCCAGCTGCCTAGTCAGTTCAGTAACACTACTGGCAGCTGCTATACGACAGCCAACACATCCTGTTAAGATTTCTCTAACATAGCATAGTAAGTAGGCTGAAAACATGCCCTGCATATTCACTTTATATTTAGTTGTCCGAAACAGATTTGGATACTTAAGTGTATAACAAAGTAAAGACTACAGAATAAGAAATCAACATACAATTTCAATGGCCTACCAAGTTCAAGACAGTAACACCATTAAACAGCTCAGTCTTTACATGGTTAACTTCTCCTACTGAAGAGATAAAATTTCAATTCTTGCTATGCTTCTCTACCAGTTTGAAACTTGGGCTTTGTCTTCCCTGTCCAAAGATAAGTTTTTAACCTCAAGATTATCATCTACAGATAACCTGTCAAATACAGACCTAACACTAGATTTTAATCTCAAAAGTATCTAGCAGAAGTACAAGTGTCCTCAGAATTACCTAGAAAGATTTCTCTATTCACACAGAGTGCTGCCATAAAGGCACTATTTTAGCCTGATCTTGTAGACTACAATGCAATCCCTTTTTGTCTCAGATTATTCCTTAAAGCAGTTCCATACTCCTTACCTGTCTCAATTTTCTCAAACTGAAAAGTTAAGATTTCACACTTTATGTACAAAGCAATGTTAAGCACAGAAACAAGTATACAAAAAATATATCTCAAAAAAAAAAGCGTTTCTAAACACTGAGATGAAGTAAGAAAAATTAGAAGAGTACAGGAGATGTGCATATAAGGTAAAGACTTAAGATCAAGAAGTTAAGCTCACCATTATGCTGAACTAAGTTCTTTGTTTGTACTACCATAACCAAAGGTTTCAGTGTGCAAGACCAACAAAAATGAATTTAACTTTTTCCTGACTGTACTCTGTTAATGATAGAATACAACACTAGTTGTCATACTAAATGACCTGAGAAAAATCTACAGCAGTAGATGAAATAAAAGCTTCGGTTAAAAGCGTATATTCCACATACTTGCATCGTGCTAGTGAAAGAGCCACTGAGTGCTCAGACCTGAGTACATCCCCAAACAAAACAATATCCCTTTTACAGTTTAAAGAGTTTAAAGTTCAGTATCAATATGCTATACTTGAGACATCTTCTGAAAATATGCTGCAGTTGACTTCAGCAGATGGCATCTCATGGTTAAACACCAAGCCCACTGGAAAACATTTTTAGTATCAACAAAGGAATTTAAACTTCTAAGATACTCTAGCAGTAGTCCAAGTTACATGACTAAATCCTTAACATGAAAAAAAAATAAGGACTCAAGTTACCCTTGAAGAACAGATAAAACCATAACATTTCTTAAAAAGTTATGTTATTCACAAGAAACACAAAAATTTCACAATGTACTTGATGAACAGCAATCACCTCTTAGTAAGGTCATTTGAGATTAGCTATAACCAATTATTATCTTGAGTTAACACATGTACACATGAGGACTTCAGAGACGCAGAATAATTCTGCAAGGCACTTCACTTATTTAAAGAGCTTCTCAAAGTCTGTGTTAGACAATCACGTAGAATAAAAAAATAGATATTCTTTTGTTTTAGGGAAGAGAGACTGCGTAGCAAAGAGAGTTAATTCAGTTATTACAGTCAAGCTGAGTTCAAATAGGGGGGTTGGAACTTGATGATCCTTAAGATCCCTTCCAACCCAAATCATTCTATGATTCTATGATGAAGTGCACCAGTAGAAGGTAGATAAAGTTCCACGTCTCATACTATGCAAGGCAAGGCTTGCAAGTGTGCTGCTCTCTGGTACTGTACAAAAAATGAATTAATGGTTTTCAGTAGGTTCAGTAAGGCTCCTGAAGGTCCAAGATAACTACACTAAAGAGTGCCAAAGTTCATCAGCTTCTTTCTTGCCAATCATAGCCATATTCAGACCACATTCTCAAATGAGAAGCAAGTCAGTATGTTCCTTCTCTGTAAAGCTATTTGCTACCAGAGGTCCTGAACATTAGTCAGGAAACATTCTGGGTAGCTCAAGTATAACCCTGAGCAGAATGTTCATTTGTCCATAGTAAAACTAATACTTTGTACAGGAGAGCACAAAAACTGCTGGGAGGCATACAACTGAACAGCAACTTCAGATACAGGGAAGAGAAATATCTTCGTATCAGCAGAATGTGTGAGACTACCTGAATTCGGATTTCACTCACTAAGAAGCAGCAGCAGTTGATTTGCCACCAGGGATAACAGCACTTGTTTGAGAAACAGAATTATCAAAAATTCTTGCTAGATACTGCAGCACTGTATTATATAGGAAATATATGTTTATCACTCTCATGACATGTTTAATGCTTCTAAGGAATACGAGTATTTGGATATCCTGACTTGCAGGACCTGCAAATGTATCTGCGTGCACATCTCGAATCCCAAGAATAAATCAGAAACCCAATCTTAAGTAGTGATAGATGATTTTGCTATGTATATCCATGTGGGAGGATGACAGATAAGAGATATTGAGCATTTAAGGAGGAAGGCAAGTAAGGACAGTACCGACATTTAAGAAGCTAATTCTAAAAAATAACAGCTATTAGAAAAACTGTTCCTTTCAAATGAGGACATAAAGTCAAGCTATAAATAGGACAATTTAGACTGGACATTAGGAAACAATTCTTCACAGAAAGAGTGGTCAGACACTGGAATAAGCTGCCCAGGGAGGTGGTTGAGTCACCATTCCTGAATGTGTTTAAGAGTCATTTAGATGCGGTGTTCGGGGATATGGTGTAGGGGAGAACTTTGTATGTAGAGTAGGGTTGATGGCTGGACCCGATACCAAGGGTCTTCTCCAACCTGAATGGTTCTATGACAACAAATGATTTCATCTTCAGAGTGATTGCTTCCTGCAGTGTGGAAGTTCATGAACAGACATGATAGTTCAACTATAGATAAGATGTGTGCAGGGAAGGTTGGTGGAACGTGGCTCTGAAAGCCAAGCAAGGTCAATTGACTGCTGGTGTATCTCACAGTATCATTTTATCTGTTGTTTACTCTGTCCAATCCTACAAAATAGGGGTAGGACCAAAGGTACCAGAAGCTCTCAGGTCTTTCAACAGCTAAAGCGGCAATGCTACTGACATGATAGACCTCACCTTTTTTTTTTTCTTTCACAAGAAGCATAAAATATTTGTTTAAGCTACTACCACTGATTCCTTAGCTGGTAGAGGATTTGAGATCCAAGTAAAGTAGCTACATCAAGTATTATCAGCATTTATGTATTTTCAGACGCAAGACATTAAGATATGTCAACAACACTGATTCACTAAGTTTAGCTGACAGCCTCCACGTAAGTTATTCACATCATCTTCAGCAAAAACCATGGAAGCCATCTGAACAAGATGTACCAACATGGAAAATGACCGGATTTTGTTTACACTAACTGCAAGTTGCTAACAGGAACTTCATCAGAAGTTCAAATGTCTCTTCCGTAGTCTCATTTCATTAATCAGAGATGGCCCTTGATGAATTTTCAAGTCTTTCTGACTAAGTTTGTCATGTCATTTAAGTTTTGTTTTCTTTCAGACTTTTTTCCCCACATTTTCCCAAGTGTTGAAAGCTGAGCTGGCATTTATCAAGCACTTTGCTTTTGTCATTCCCAGATGGGTCACATTCCTTCCACACAATGGATGAACCAACGTTTCCCAGTTGTTGCCTTGCTACCGAATAGGTTCTGAAATGAGAAATACAGAGAAAGTCAATAAGGTTTATGCATAGTATACACCATACTACTTATATCAAGAATAAAAAACCAGCAGTTTCCTATATATTTCTAAGTATCAGTTGTTGCACCAAACTACTCTGTTGGGGGATTAAAAGCACCAGAGGAAGCAACTGACATTTGGAGACTGTGCATTAAGACCAGGTGTTTCTTTTACACAGAAGCAGGAGTAGGATAAACATGGACAAGAATATGCTTAAAACATGTCAGTTTCTTAGTCATAAAACGTAGCAGTTTACTATTTTTCTTCATCTCTAACACAATGTGCTAGGAGGAATAAAGCTCCCTAAATCAAGGACTTGAAGAACAAGTCAAAGTCACATCATAGAAACAGCTGTGTATCAAGTTATATTATTAGGTGGACAGAAAAAGCAATTAAGAAATGTGAAGGAGCTGGGCTTTTTTATTGCCGGGATTTAGAAGTTGCAACAACTAAGGTCTGAGAATGCTATGCTCTATTAGAGCATAGTGACTGAAATAGTAAGCATTATTCATATGACAAAACGGTACCAAGGCCACTGAATTTTAAAGAAAAGAACAAAGAAAAATCACTGCAAAGATAAAAATTACAAGGATAAAAACCAGAACCAGCAATCTGGTGACCTGTAAATCAGCTTTTGGCTAGAGAAATCTCTTTTGAGGGCAGCGTATTTTCATTCTAATTTGACTAGTTAGCGGCTATTTCACTCACAGTTAAGAAACCAATTGACTGGAAAAAACAGGAAGGCTTGCTTAGCATCTTACAATTGACTACACCTACAATTCTGAAGGACATCAGGAACTCAGAGCAGGTCAATTCTATTTTTTAAGGAAGCACTTTTTGTAGTTAATGAATTAAACAGAAACAATTTCCGAGTATTTCAGAAGATTCAGACTAAGTTTAGAAAGCTTTTAATATGTTATGAGTAAGAAGTACTAGTTTCTAACCACCTTTCAAGTTAAATTCTTACTTTCACAAATCAAAACAAAGCAAATATTTACCTGTTGCTAACGGGAGGAAACTTAAGACACTAACTCACTTGGCTGCAGCCACATGAACATTCTGCACATGCAAATGTTAAACTATGTTCAAGAATACAAATATTCAACGTATAAAATTTTCAAGCACATAGTGTTTTCTGTTGGGTAGAAAAAACTGCAAGCTAACATCTTCTCAGTTAGAAGTAAATTAGAGAAGCTTAGGAAAATAACAGCATACATGCAATGCACAGTTAAGATCTATCAAACTAATGGCATAGGCACCACTGTAGTGTATAGCCAAAGTATTTTATCACAGACTTTTCCAAGATCTCCAAACCTTTATATCAAAATCCCTGGATAGGTAATTTCTTCATTACTTCTTTCCACAAACTAGCGATCAAACCACTGGAAAACTCGCATCGCGTTCAATACCATTGGCACAAATAGCAGTTTTCCATTATGTAATTGTGGATGAAATAGCCTTATTTTAATACATGTTTATTCACAGTCCATTTTGCAGCAAGTATCCTGTACTGGTATACACATTACAAACATGTTGGAACCATAGTACCTACTATAAACTTTCCTGCCAAAATTTTGTTGCTTTGCCATTTTCTGCACTTCAGCATTTTAAGTTGTCACGATCAATACACCCCGTAGTAGTTATGAATTGGAAAACTGCTCAGATCTTTTCCTCAGAAACCTTACCACACACAGATAGAAACTAGACACACCGCACACAAAAAACCATACCTGGTTCAGAAGGTCCAGCACACTTTAAAAGGTGGCTTCTTCAGACTTATTGGACGTTGTCATCAACTGTGTAGCTCGAAGTGATTTATTCCTAAGATCCTGATGGGGTCTCTGCGCCACAATGTCTTCGTCTATGTCACGAAATGAGTACACTCCTTGGCCTCCTCCATGCTACAATCCAGTGATACAGATGCAACTCTATTCAAGAACATCTTGTAGTCCAGGGATGAAGCAAATATCATGAACGTAATCCTCGTCCATTGTGAAAGATGATGTCTCCTTCCTCTCCTGGAACAGTCGGTGTGCTTCATTCCGGTTGCAGCACTCATTCTAGCTTTACTCCCAAAACCGTTTTTCTGAGCAAACTGTATCCAATTCAGCAAAATACTTGCACATCCAATCATACACCAGATTATTCCACATTAAGAAGATCAGCTATGGCAGTATCCATATTTCAAAGCATTCAGACACCCAGAGGCCGTAACATTTGCTTCCTTGATTTTTCAGATGTATTCCACAAACTTCCAATAGCAAACAGGCAGAGATGAATCAAATAATTGTTGTCAAGAACTAGTGTAATAAATCCAGGTAAATGAAGTGACTTCGACAAAGAAATTCCAGAAATCTCATGTTGTACCAAAAGAGTGGAAATTTGCTTGTACTATGAAAATTACTATACAGCATGTGTCACCTACATCAGGTATCAAACGTAGAGCCTGATTTGGCTGATGACAGGTGGATCTTCCAGGTAGAACATACAGCTCAAATAGAGCAGCAAATTTGTACAATGTGTTAACAAACGTATGTTACTGTGGGAGAGCCTTCAGGCTCACAGGGGCATCCGAACACAGGTTAGCAGTGATAGCTCTGGTGTAGCCAAAGCCCAAAAGAGCAGCAAGAAAATGACTGGAAATGCTTATAAGAAAGCTGTGACAGTAAATAAAGATAGTGACACCAAGTAAGATTAACTTGGGGTCTGAAAGGAGAGCTCTAATACGAGAGGGGAAGCCAACAAAGGCATAAACTGAGGATAAAATCACAATTAAAAAGCAGGAGAAAGAGGTGACATAAGTAGCTGTGATTACAAAAAGAGGAAGGCCTGGCAAGAAAGTTACAATCAAGGGAAGTCATTAGCGTTAAAGAGAAGATGATATTGAGAAAGAATTTTATCAAACACTGAAGGAAATAATGAGGTTAAGCAAAACACTAAAAGGAGGAGGAAAATAATTCAAAGGAAAAAGCAGGCAATTCAGGGAAGCTGAAGTTTATAGTTGTGGCCAACCAAAGTATCAGCCAGACATCAATTAAGAGACAGGGAGAAATTAAGTGTGACTCTCAAAGTACTACCTTTAGCATTTGGCAGTAAGGTCAGAATATTAGACAAATGGACAGCCTAGATTTTGAAACGCTTTTAAGTTTAACACCATTGGACATATTTTCCAAAGGTTTTACATGTTTAGTGTCCAGAAAAAACACGGATTAAAAGCTCCAGTGCCACAAATAAAACAAGCAGGCTCTTTATAAGCTTGCCTCAGACAGCTCTGCTAGTTTAGCTGAACCTTGGACCTCCGCAAACCCCCGATGCTGGAATCCTCACTGTCTTTCCTGAAAAGACTTTGTCAATGCATGAGCAACAAAACTCAAAGGATTTTTATTTTTTTTTTTGGCAGTTCTCCCAGCATCAGCACGCCTTGGTTCTGATCCACAGCTTCCCCTATTAAGCCAGTTCTGAATTTAACAAATCAAGACTAGCCATAGCACAACAGCTTCGACACATACGCAGATAGAATCTGAAAGATCCAACACCTCACCCTTGAACCCAGGCCATGGCTAGATGAGTGTTTCCCCGAAGGAAAAGGATGTCTTTGGTATCAACACAATGCAAGAGCCTTGCGATATGTGCAAGACAAGCTGCTGTTCCGGGATATTTACCTTTCTGCAAGCAGGACAAAGTCCATTCTCATCAGTACGGATACGATGCCAACAGAAACGGCAGATTTGGTAGCCACAGGTGCAAGGGAAGAAGTTGATGTCATCAATTTCCAGAGGCTCCATGCAAAGGGGACATTCCACAGGGTCTTCCTTAGCATCAGGGCTGCGAGACATCTTTTTATGTTCGCAGAGCAGCAAAAGTTTATAATAACTTAATAGACCAAGAAGGTCAGCACTTGAAGGTCTGCAAGAGAATTAAAAAAAAAAGTGATTAATATAATTTTAACCACCTTTCTTTTGTACTTTTTAATCTTTCAGTTCTTCATGGCTTTCCTTCACCCCACACAAATTATCTTCTCACAAATTACTCCATAATAAACTTGGGTGTCTTTTCCTACTCATAAGTCACACAAGTAATATGACAGATGGTACTGGTGACGTACCTCCCTACCTGGACATGCAAACACTACTTTGGCAGGTCACTAGCCTATTTGGGTTTCAAACTGTACAGCTGCAAAAAAATGCTTAAGAGCGTACACTACACTTTGCTTCTAAGTTCTACCAGCTCCTTTAACTATTGCTTTCTTGAAATCTTCTGCAAATCCAAAGTCAAAACTTTTAATGCAAGACTTAAAGATTAAGATAAATTTATTCCTTCCCTCAGAGAGTTGGAACTATC
Organism: Arenaria interpres; assembly: GCA_013399435.1. Taxonomy (NCBI): domain Eukaryota; kingdom Metazoa; phylum Chordata; class Aves; order Charadriiformes; family Scolopacidae; genus Arenaria; species Arenaria interpres. The sequence continues at coordinate 18,759 of VXAK01007042.1, read as the reverse complement.
AGAGATTTGGAAGAACATTTATGTCATCCATTCAGACTTTTCAGTAGAGGTGCACAATTAACAAACAAAAACATGGAAAGCTTCTACTCAGGAGGATTTGTTTCTTTGGCCATCTCATTTTTTGGTCTAGAGATTAATCTCAGAGATCAGCCTTAGGACTATAGCCAAGATTTTTCAGGTATACAACTTTCTACATGGGTCAGACAACTTTCATTAAGTCATGTATGCTTTTCATCAGTATCCAATTCACACCAAAGTCCAAATATATGCATGTAGTTGAAAGAAAACCAAATTTTAGAGTGCTGCAACAACAAGGTATTTCTGCATCAGAATCATTAAGAGAACCTAAATTCAGGTCACCATTTTCTTAGCTCATTTCTTGAACTCAGTCATTTGAGTATACTCCTATTCTGTCAGTTTAAGAATGCAGCACAAGAAAGTTACTTTCAGACTCAGAACCAGGCACACACAGTCACAGATATTCAATCAGTCTGAGGGTTGGTTTTTTTCCCCTTTATTTTTCATTTAAGTAACACTCCATATAGTTGAAGTTGCATCTAATCTCAGCAAACTGTCTTGATCTGCTGCATGAGATATGCATGTAGATGGGACAGAATTAAAAGGCAACAACAGAGGTTTTTCTCCTTTTGGAGAAAAACAAAGAAAACAAAATCCCACCAAAAAAAAAAACCACTGGAAACCCACTGAAAAAGATATGACGAGAACCAATAGTTGGATGGTCATCCTACCTGTAACAAAATACACCACTTCTTTACAAATAAGTCAGCTCAAAAGGTTTTTAAAAATCCAAAATTCTTTTTATGATTATGCCTTTCCCAAATCAGTCACGCAATTATAATTTAACCACATGTACATAATCTGGACTCCCCTCTACTTTCCCAGAGTGTTTTCTGTTTCATTTCTAACCAAAAACTACTAAATCATGTACCATCCAATCTTTCTCTAGGCTTCTCCAGAAACAAATTCTCACATCCACCTACTTGAAGAGTGACATTTACTCCTGTCCTTAGATGCAAGATAACAATGTTTTGAGATCAAACCCTTGCTCACAGATTTCTGTATGATAGTGTTAGCCTTACGTATCTTTGGTTTGATACTTTAATAGTCATAGAAATTCAGGCCTGTTTATTATCTTCCACACTCGAAATCGTACTTCCTTGAATGAAGTCTATCTTGTAAAGCCCAAGAAGTCCCAGCTCAAGTTGGGACCTCCCACGTTCCAGGATAGGATCCATTTAGCATCAGTCCACAATACTTGTTCCTGTCCTGCACATCTCTTCAGGGACAGAAATTCCTCTGCAAGCACCCAGGAGAGAGCCCTGAAGAGCATATATGCACAAAACTAAAGCACCGTCCAAATACGCAGCAGAGAGTATACAGCTTTGTACAGGAGCAGTTGTGTTGTAGTTAGTCTAGGCTACAAGTTAACCTATCTGCAATGTCAACTAGTTTGGTAGGGAGTATAGCCTCTAGGAATGAAGTGCAGCTCTGGTAAACATATACCACTGCCTTAGAGTTAAAAAACTTCAACTGGACGCTCACAGAAAAGTAAAGATGAGAGAACAAATTTTAGATGCAGTAAGCATAATTTCTCTATACAGCATGCAGTAGCAACAACACTGTCCTCTTTCTGACCTTCACAATGATTAAAATCAGAAAGTTAAACTCCTACAATACTACAGAAGCTTTTACTTCGTTATCTATGCTTTCATTAATTCTATATTTACAATCTTTTTGACAGGCTGAAAACCAGGCTCTGGGACCTTACCAGTGTTTGCTACAGAGAACACTAGCAGAATCTGACCTGAAGGAAGGAAAGGATTAGTTTGTTTGGGAGCTTTGTCTTGTTTTAAAGAACACATTCCCACTGGCTAAGAGTGGGAGGGACTGTTAAAAGGCCACAGCACATTATTTAATTACTTATTATGTAGATAACACACATTTCTACAGCAACACTTAGATTTCCTGTAAACTTGTCACACTTGTATAGCAGCAAAACCATTGCAATATGAAAATTACTTTAAACTGAAGCATGGGATAAACTACACTCATTTTGTTCAGTTTAGATTTTGATTTGACTTTGCCACAGATCTCCAAACAACAGGTCAGTAAGCAGACTGTGTATTCCCTTCAACTGTGTACTCGTTCCACCACAGGCTCAGCAGCTTTGTGCCTATTGAAACACGTCCAAATAAAGCTATACTGGTACTAGCAAAGCTGTAGTTAAAAGTGCAGTTTGGAAGAAACTTCAGCCACCACAGCAAAACTACTGGATTATGAAGTTACTATTTGGAATCTCCGCTAAGAAATGTCATCAGTTCATGTGAAAAAAGCATGACATATTAGCTAGTGCCTCTGGGATATGCAGACAAGCTCTAACAAAACTGCAACATGATTAACATTTATGAGCTGTTTAAGTTAACACTAAGAGTTCAGCAGCTGCTAGCAATAATGCCAATAGCTTGCTTCAGTCAGCAAATGGCCTGTTATTTTACAGCAAGGAGTAGAGAGCAGCTGTGTGCCATGTTCCTTTAAACTAAGTAGGAGGCAATATTTATTTACTTGGGAAAAGACCATTCAAGCATCCCATTTAGAGATTCTTCACTGAAATGTGTCTCCATTTAAGCAGGGTTTATGTACCAGGGTCTGTCTCTCAACTCTGCATCAGAACAACGCTTATTTTTTCAAAACGGGAATAACATGCATAGTACGGCATCATTAATGCATTGTTCGTATAGCGCTACCAAGAAACACAGAGTAAGTGGTCAGCTCTAGAGCTATTCCAAACAATTCAAGATGAACGTCACAGGAAAAGTAACACAGCAATGGCAAAAAACAAAAGGCAGCATTACAGACTGTGTTTAATCCAGAGTATTTGGTCTTTGGGATCAGGTTCAAAGAGACCAAATTAATAGCATCTCAGGAGAAGAAAAGGAGGAAGGTTGCGCACATGTACACACGTGATACAAGCAGCTAGAATTTGTCCATGCACTTTCCAAAACACCGACAACTGCAGTCAAATAGGGCTCCAACAGCTTCACATCCTGTTTACAGGAGACTCTGCCAAAACATTCATGCACACAGGGATGGAGCGGAGGCAGACAAAGTCCAGCAGCATCTTTTAGATTTAGTGAATTGTAATAGGTAATAACCAAAATACAGAAATATACAGTTGTGTATCTTATCCCTTCCACCATACCAACTATTAAGTTCCTTTCTTTTCCAAACACATATCTAAAATGGAAAAATAAAAAGTTATTTCTCATTAACTTTTAAAAGTGCTTATTTAGTGGATTTGACAGCTGTGTCTAATCAGCTTCACTGTACAATTGTTTCTCTTGATGAAATACTCCAAATTTTGCAGTCAGGAAAAAAGAGATCCTCCTATTTGAGGCTACTCACCTAAACACAATTTTACTTTTAATATAGCTAGTGATTTCAGTCCATTTAGGAGGCAGACGCTGCCTTTCCCTTTTTCACTTTAGGTGAGCAAGTTTAGCTTCCAGCAGTTTATCTTCCCTATTTAATTTTAAAAGAGGTCATAAAAAAGGGGGCAGGGGAAAACCCAGCTACTTTGTTATCCACTCTTTTTCCTTAAGTGTAGCGATTTAAGACTTGACACACACTCCCCCTCATCTCCCCACAGCAGACACCAGAACATCACCACTTGCTAGCAGTTCATTTTAGTAAATGTGTCCCTTAAAGTTTAAGTCCTCCCCCAGGAGGGCAGTTAGCTGCAGGGGATACAGACACATTCGCCCCCTCACACAATGGGCTGAATCCAGCCTCGGTACTTACTTTAAGACACTTGAAAGTGTTACAGCCAAAAGTTGTCAAAATCTAGTCATGAAAAACCCGAGTAAAGGACTTGCATCCCAGAAAATTTTTGGAGACTTTGGGCTTCTTGAAAGAAAAAATCCAGACATGTTAGCTAATGTTTCACTTAAAGTTCAAACATACCTGACACTTGAAGTGAAACAGGTCGGAGTCTATGCACCAAACCTTTAGTAAGGGCTCGTTAAACTTACGCAAACAGAAACTCATACTTTTTTTTTCCATGGCCTCGTATCTTTTGAGGCTCATCAGCCCCGAGAAGTTCCAAAAATGTGCTGCAGATGCTGCCTGCATAACACCACAGAGACAGCAGCCTCCTGAAACCTCCATATCCACCCTGCCAAGTACCAGTTCCCTTTTCACACTTAACCGCTGCGGTGGTCCCACACACAGGCTGGACGCAGAAAGGCGAGCAGACGACAACCATTAGCTATAGTAGGTTACCCCTTCCTTAAATCAGGGGAGCAGCAGCAGCACCAATTGTGTCAGCACGGGGAGGGGGCACAGCAGCCCAAGGGCCCTGCTTGGACTACTTCCTCCTACTAGTGACTGCTGAAAGGCAAGCAACCTTCAGCTCCTTCGGCCTCTGAACATAAAAAGAGGCTATCACTTCACTACATTGCAGTGACCACTGGAAGGTTTACATCAAAACCTTTCATAGGCAGGCTGCAGAGAAACACCCATTTTTACTTTAAGCACGCAGAACTGAGGGAGATCAGTGAGTGAGTCCTTCAGGGCCCCACAGAGATCCCATATGGGAGAAAGTTCACACATACATGGACACATGGATGGTCTCATCATTAAAACATTATCTAGTGTTGTGTCTTAATTAAGTCATCCAAACAATTCAGGAAAAATCTGGGGAACTTCCCCAGGCCAACTCTTCAACATGCTACCCTCTACTTGCCAGTCCTTTGGGTTTTTTTTGTTTGGGTTTTTTTTTTTTTTTTTTTTTTTTGAGTACTACACAAGGAGAGTGATCCCTTTCTCCAACTAGTTCTTCACTCACATCAAAATAGTGAATTTTACAATCACCTAGTTAGCAACACTGATGTAGGAGATGGCAGGAATGCTGAAAACGGACTATGCTTTTCTAAGTTTTATGGCACTGTTACTGACTGAGAACAAAGACACCTCAGTGGCAACCGAGCAGCTCTTGAATTCATCCAAGTTAATTTTCAGTTGAGACAGAGGGAAAGTTCACTTCCTACTTCTTTTTCCTGACTGTGCTGAACATTTAAAGCAAACTGTACTACTAATTTCAAATCACGCCCAGTGACTGCACAGTCCATTTGTCTCTCATGTCTTCTCTCTGGAACAATGTTTAGTATTCATGCTGTGGTCTGCAGCAACACTTTGACCATGGTACAAGCAACAGATAAGAAAATTAAGAGGTAGATAAAGTCCTGTATGTTTTTAAAATATGACTCTGATAGCTATCTCAGTATTTCCAAACTGCATTACACTGACTAGGATTATCCCCAAGTTATTTATCTCAAAGAGGTCAAAACTGAAGTCTATAGAGACTCCTCTGCTTTAAGCCTCCCTGCAGGTGCTCAAGGAGTTCTGTTGTGGTTTCAGACTTTGAAGCCTGCCAGTGTAAGTAGTTGTACTGTCAACTGAACAAGACAAGAACATCACTATTTTTGTTGGGTCCTATTTTACCTAAATCAATCCTCCATCTAGTTCATCACACAGCCATGAAGCTTTCACCAGCACAGTGAAGGCTGTGAAGAAACAGGCAAATAGGGGTAGCGACCACTCAAGCAGCATAGTCAGCAACAGTGCAAAACTCAGCCAAAGAATTCACAAGGCAAGTTTCAACCCACTGTTCTAAAGGCACCCCAATAACAAAAAAGGAAGTCAGATGCCACCTGCTAAATTACAGGGGAACTAATCATGCTGTGTTCACACTGGGTTTATGAAAACTATTTCAAGACAGCGATGTGGAAAAAAGAAGAAAAGTTATGTATCCCAAAAATGCTTCTCTCTCATTTAAACTGAGCCAAGAATTGGTTACTGTAGACTTACTATTATAGGACTTCGCTTTTTTGCATAAAGGGCTGCATACTATGAGTGACACATGAATGCCAAGTAAGAGATTTACTCAAATTACTTTCTTACAGATCATGCACAGAATCAAACTATTAAATTTTATTTACAAAGAAAACAGGCCAAATAAGATTCTGACAAATTCATCCACAAGCATGTAAAGCTTTGGACACAATTATCCAAGACGAATGACACTATCCCAGCATCTAGGTCAACTCATTCAATGAAATTAAAAGCGTAATATTGCTCTGTAATTGTCTAAATTAATTTCCCACTTTCATTCACATTAGAACTTGAATGCTAGTATTCCTTATTCTCTTTCTGCATGTCCCCATTTCATTTTTGTACCTACAGCACCACTACATATAGACATAATATGCTGATAGCATTTGAATAATGAATTAGAAGTGGGCTATACATTATTAGTTCAAATATTTCAAAAGCCTATGTTACAGACTGTGACCATCTAATATTGGTATGCATATTCCAGCATGATTATTTCCAGCTCCTCAGGACACAAGCAGGACAAACTGTTGCTCAAGCAACAGGTAGAACAAAACAGCCATACCTATACAGATTGCTATACAGCAAATTATATATCACAGATTGTTGTCAAAGAACATTAGAGATCACAAACATATAATAAAAAAAAATCCTGTCAAAAATAGATCCATCAGCTCCTGTTAAACAAGAAATATGTTCTATCTGAACTATTCTGAATTTACCAAATCTCTCATTTCTGGGAAAAAGGGTACTACTCCATTTCTTGTACTTTTTCTTCAGAGCATCTGCTACCAGTCAGCGTCAGAAAGAGGATCTAGATAGATCAGCTTGCCAATCATGCAGCAACCACAGACAGCTATTAAACAGGCTATTTTGGGAATGTAGAGTCTTTATTCTACTCACGCAGCACCCTAGCACCAAAAAACTCATTCTGCAGTTGGGGTACCTACATATTAGAGTGCCATAGTTCAATTTTTCCATAACAGTGTGTTCCACTTAGTCCTTAGTAAGGTGATACACACACACACTTGCCTCCTTGTAAACCTGTAAAGCACTACTAGCACTGGAAAATTCCTATTCTTTCCACATCCTAGTACATCAGTTTTATCTGTGTTTCAGGACTACCAAGTTCAATTCATTGTAGAATACTCACATTGTAGCACAGGGGCACTTATCAGACAGTTGGAACAGTACACGGGAGAAAAAAAAAAGTGTTTTGTAAAAGACAGGTGGGCATAGAAATGAAAAGATTTGCTAATGCACATACATGCAGTAATTTGTTTGTGATATGACAATGTTTAATTGCAAAGGTAGTCACTAACATAAAATGAGCATCTAGCACCAGCGCAGAGTGCCCCAGCAGACTGAGGGTTATCCTAATGGGCTAACACTGTCCAGCCACTGGAACTCCCCACAGCACAGGGGCCAGCTGAGTGATGACAGCTCAACATCACTGACCTGCGCTTTCATCTGTTTCACAGAAGTTTCCAACATCCAGTTTTTCTGCTGCTTTTACCCCTGCAGATCAAAAACCCTAGACACAGACGTTTCACTGGTGCTGTTCTTGAATAAATCTGGGAATACTGGCTGGAAGAGCTTTAAGCTTCAATTTACCTTGTGTTGCAGCCCCTTGAACTGTGACTGTGCAACTGAAGCAACTCACTTATCTATGATTTTCTTATCCTTCTGCTGCTTTTTTACTCATCACGTTATGACTTAAAATCGCCAGTTTTAAGACAAACTGCAATTGAACCCTCCCTCCAATTCAAGTTTGTTTTAACTTTTCAACTGCAAATTAGATTTTTTTTTTCCTATCGATAACTACTATATACATTGATCTACAACTGAACGGTTGTGGTTGTTTTTTTTTAAACCAACTCAGCAGAAAGGCTGCAGTACCCACACTTAAGCGGTTACTGTTCCAGCACGTAATGTATTCCTCTGATTTTTGTTTGAGGGTTTGTTTCTTAATCCAGTATCACTGGGGATTTAATAACTTCTTCTTAAAAAATCTACACGGAATTTTTAAAGTACAAAAATGTACAAAAGTCATATCGAACTCTGCTTCTAAGGTAAGATGGTATGTTCACAAAACTTCAAACCAATTTAGTTAAAAGTAGCAGTGTTAACAGTAGGCTACATCTCTAAGTCCTTCAAGACTTCAGAACTAGTATAGCATATCCTCATTTTCCTTTTCCTGAGGTTAAAAAAAAAAAAGTTTTTCACCTTAAGTTCATTCAGTAAAAGCGAGCATATCATTGAACTAGTAATTTAAAGTGACATGGCCTAACTGTGCCTTTAAGAAAAGTTGATACAGCACGTAAACAGACTTCAGTTCTTTAGCTAGTGAACTCTGCTAGTATAATTAATACTAGATCTCATTATTAGTATTAATCAATATGTGTTGATTATATATGTTGACTACTAGAGGAAATGCTAATTTAAGTGACAAAGATCACTAGATAGAAGACTTACAACACTTGTCAAAATGATTTTGATGGGGGGGTGGTCTTAAGCAAACAAACTTATTTTAAGATACATGATCTACAGACCAATTTAAATCTTCAAAAACCCAACCAAAACACACCAGACACTCTGCTCAAGTCACCACATCAGTGCTACCCTTTCCCTTTGCTCAGCAGTTCAGGCTGTTCTCCTCTCTCTCCCTGTGAAGCGGCTCAGCTCTCTGCCTGTCTCCTAGGCAGCTCGCTCTCAGTCTCCCACTTTCCATCAGTCTCCCCGGTGGCATTCAGCCTATTCGCATTTTCCTAGGATGCCTTCATCCAAAAGACAAGAAAACCAGCATTGGCTCCAGGTTTCTGGCTGCAAGAGTTTTTATCAGTCTGTTTCCTTCTGCATGGAAGAAGAGAGGTAAGAACATGCCATTCTGTAATGAAAACTTCTTGTGCTAGCTTGTGTTAGATTGCATACTTAATAATGGCCAGTATTCCTGGATCCAATTATAAAGAAAAGCCCAGCTCTGAAGAGCTTCACAGCCTTTAAAGACAGACAACCCAGAAATTCTCACACATACAAAAAAAAAAATCACCCCACTTGAGGTTGCAAAAGTATATTTGAATATACCCCAGTCTGCAACATCCTGCCAGCAGCCATGATCTTCTGGATAGCTTACCAGAACAGCTTATTTTTTTACCCGCTGCTTCAGCTGCGTTAGTTCACACACACTTAATATTACAACTGGTCTGATCTGAAAGTATGCCTGAAGAACCATATTCATACAATCACTGAAGTACAATCCAGCACAGAGCACCATCAATGCAGTATGCTCAAAAAGAAACACACGCCTTTTTTTTTTTTTAAAAAAAAAAACCTTACACTGAAGGACAGCTCAGCTTTTACATTAAAAAAACCCTCTCATTTGCATTTTCATGGTGCAGCACTACAAGACCACTGCAGCATCTTTAGAAGTCCCAGCTTGCCTGTCCAGATACACTCAGTAATTTCAACAACGCAAAAACCTTGGAACCAGTTTTCTTATTAGTTCCTGGATTTTTATGTTATTCAAATGAAGGAAAGAAAATATTCAGCTAAACCTCCTGCAAACAGATCTCCAGAGATTTTTATCATCTATTAGATAAATACCTGCTTCTATAGCAAAGGTATTATCTGTTATTTGCCCCCAAAGAAGCAGTTAAAGAAACTGTATCTTCTACAGAAAGCATAACTAAGGAAAACATCATTTGAGCTAAGGCATACTACACATGAAATTTTCTCTTTGTGTTTTTGGGGGTTTTTTTTGTTTTTTTTATTAGGAAAATTACTGTATTCAAGGATCTCCGATTGTTAAAAATGTAGTGCTATCTTTTGCTCTTAGAGAAACAATATCCAGTAGTTAACACACACACACACTTCTGAAAGTATTTTGGGAATACTAAAAGTTAATGCTAGGGAAGAAGTGGCACAGAGAAAGAGGTTAAAAGCTGATTGCAATAAAGAGATGTGTGTTCTTATTTGTAACACCATGCACTATAGAAAGACACACATATTCCCTTAAAGCATTAGAATTTCAAAAAATCACTTGTAGAAAACTAGGTATAAAATGGAAGACTGGATGACCACAGGTTGTGACTTCTTGTCTGTGCCAGCTAAGTATCTCAAAAATCTTCCAAATTCCTTAACTCTTCTTTATGCATTGCTGAAATGTCACAGCAATATTAAGGGATAACAAAACAGAAAGATGTATCAGCCACATATTGGTGCTGTTAAGAAAAAAAGCTCACACCACACATGGAAAGTACTATACATTAAGCAAGGTGGACTGAGCAGCCTACCTACCATGCCCCCAGCTGAGAGCGCCCTTGAACATTGTTCTTAATTCCAGAGACTGCTTGAGATGCTTCTCTTGAACAGAAAAGCGTGTAAATGAATGTACTAGGTAACCCTTTTCAGTTACCAAAAGAGGAATAAAACTAGGAATTATTCACTCTGAAGCTTAATAACGCATCTGAGTATGCTTCATAGCTCGGGAATGGGAGATCCAGCCAGTGTTAGCAACAACCCCTCAGTTCCACTCAGTAGCATCGTTGAAATTAGGAAAGTATAACCTAAACCACCAGAAAAATGTAAGAGAGAACACATTTTAAGTAATTCTCATCAAATCCTTGTAAGTGTTTTTGTTTAAAACAACCTTCGGAAAATGATGAACTACTTAACGTTTATTTGCTTTCTCCACACCTTCTCATTTAATTTATGTTTATTCTAGGCTTCAGCTCCTGCAGTTGTGAAATGTTTTCAAAAAAAGAACAAACGGATAATTTGACCTTTAAGTATTAAAGGACGACAGACCTCTTATGCGCTTTTCAAGTCATTTTAAACAGCAAACATGAACATAATATCAGCCTAATTACTGTTTTCTTAGCAACAATGGTATTAGGTTTCCCATGTTTTTTCATAATCCATGAAAGAATAAAGACTTTTTAGTTGGGACTGAGGGGAGGGAAGCACCAAAACAAGTCTAAGACAGAGAAATCTGCACAGAGAAAGCCTTATAACAGCTCATCTATAGGTTCTGGATGAGCAGTGATTCCAGCTTGAGTGCTTCTGCTAATCAAGTAATAATGCAAAGCATTGAGCTCAGAAGAATAAAAACTCTTTGTCAAAGTCCATGCGCTCCTCAGTGCTTACAACTCTATCTTTAAACTCACTGGCAGCTGATGCCAGAGATTAGAGGACTGGCATGAAGTATGCTGTATGACACATCGATTAACAAATCAACAGCCACATACAGCACTAGACTGAACATGCCTGCTTATTCTTATACAAGTAAAACACAAACTACTTCTTCATCACTTCCCTGGTCAGAAACTGTGAAGCATTTATGTCAATGCCTCCTCTCAGTTCGAGTAGCAGCTTGTGCTTTAAGTCTAACATTAATTTATGAAAAAAAACACAGAACACTGTAATTCTTGATCTTCATTTCACTCTGGAATTACATGAATACTTTACAAAGATCTCAATAATCTTCAAATTATAGAACAGTTTGGGTTGGAAGGGACCTTTAAAGGTTATCCAGCCCAACCTGCCCTGCAACGAGCAGGGTCATCTTCAACCAGATCAGGTTGCTCAGAGCCCTGTCCAACCTGACCTTGAATGGTTCCAGGGATGGGGCATCCACCACCTCTCTCAGTAACCTGTTCCAACCTGTTCCTCATTGTAAAAAAAATTCTTCCTTTTACCTAGTCTGAATCTTCCCTCTTTTAATTTAAAACCCTTGTCCTATCACAACAGGCCCTGATGAAAAGTTTGTCCTCATCTTTCTTATAAGCACCCTTCAAGAACTGACAGGCAGCAATGATGTCTCCCTAGAGCCTCCTTCTTCTCCAGGCTGAATAATCCCAACTCTCTTAGCCTTTTCTGACAGCAGAGGTGCTCCAGCCATCTGATCATATTCACGGCCCTCCTCTGGACTCACTCCAACAGGTCCATGTCTTTCCTGTGCTGAGGGCTCCAGAGCTGAATGCAGTACTCCAGGTGGGGACTCGACCTGCTGGCTCGACTTCTTTTGATGCAGCCAATGATATGGTTGGTCTTCTAGGTTGAACGTGCACATTGCTGGCTCATGTCCAGCTTTCCATCCATCAGTACCCCTAAGTACTTCTTAGCAGGGCTGCTCTCAATCCTTTCATCCACCAGCCTGTATTGATGCAAGGGGCTGCCCCGACCCAGGTGCAGGACCCTGCACTTGGCCTTGTTGAACCTCATGAAGTTCACATGTGCCCATGTCCCTCTGGATGGCATCCCATCCCTCAAGCATGTCAACTGCACCACTGAGCTTGGTGTCATCTGCAAACTTGCTGAGGGTGCACTTGATCCCATTATCTATGTCACTGATGAAAATATTAAGCACTACTGGTCCCAAATCTTCTGATTCTCCAGGTTGTACCTTTATTCCTGACAAATCAAAGTATCCTATTGGATACCATCAAGCAACGAAGGAATTATTTAAATAAGAACTGTGATAACCAGAATAGTCTGAATGGTACAGATTCAGTATCAGCACGAAGCATGCCTCTCTCCTGAAAGCATCTATAGACCTCAAAAGAAAGAAAAAAATATTAAGGGAAAAGCAGCCCAATGCATATATAAGAAAATCTATATTCTTTAAAAACAGTCAGAAAATGATGGAGAGAACTCCAGAGATGCCTCTCTTCCACAGCTGAAAGTGCTCCCCGGAAAGCTAGCAGGAACCACACTTTACCTCTCTCTCCTCAAAGCAGAAGTTTTCACACCTACGTTTGTCCTATGAGCAGGAGCCCCAGCAGGTGGCTACTAACTAGACCTCTTGGCTTTAACTGAAGATGACAGCAGCAGAGTAAGAGAGAAGCAATAATATGATCAAAACCCAAGTGCTAATCACCACACAAGTCATTCTTGAAAAGGTCAGGGGAGGAATACAGATAGTAAAGTTAAATTTTAAAACTATAAAATGACTTTATTTCTGGACTCAGAGATATGGTGTACGAGCAATAGCACAGTAGCTGCCATTCCTCTGTATAGTGGAGAGTGCAAGGAAAACTGCTGGAGCAGTAACAGCTTCTGAAAGAGTTTGTGGTTTATTCTATCGGCTTTTTTGCACTATGCCGTTTAAAATATTTCCAAGTCTGAATCAAGTACTGTGCCTTTTAATAACTCTGGTTACACATGGTCAAACCAGGATGAGTATCTTTTTTTTTTTTTTTTAAATCAGGTAAACAGCAGTGATTTCTATTCAAGTATGTCACTTTTTTGAATACGCCATGGTCTAGCGCTCACTTGGACACAGTGGACATAATGCAGACAACTGCAATACATGATAATGTGTATTTTTAAATTCAGATCTGATGTGAAAATAAGTCAATATATTTTGTCCAGTCATTTATTGAAATGGGGCTTGGGGAGGGGTGAGAGGAGAAGATCAAACAGATCCCCTGGTTCAAAGTGTTCCTGACTCAGCACAGGAAGAACAAAGCCAGAATTTTCTCCTTAGGCAGATCAAGCCAAAGTTAATGAAGTTGCATTTTGAATTTTCAAGGAAAACATGCAGTTTGGGAAAGAGTGGCAACTAGCAACCAGAATGCTGACATACAGATTTCTATTACCAGTCATTAAATATATCAAAAATATTTAATATAGCAAGCAGTAGTCTAGAACTAGGCTTTTTTGCGTCCATTTATTAGAATACAATTGTAAACGCCCAAATATGTTAATATACATGGCCTGAAAAATTGGCAAACGAGTTTTCTCCTCAATACCTCCACATTGATTTTTCACCTGATAACTTTTTTTCAATATAAGCTCTACTTGCTACAAATGAGTGCAAATTTATGAAATCAAACATAATATGCACTTGATCAGACAGCTTTGAATCACATTTCAGTGGGGTAAAGGATAAATCTCTTCACAAACATTTTATGCAAAAGAGTTATAAGTTCTAGTCTATATTTGTAAAGCCACTTCACTTATGAGTGACTGGGTTTGTCTCTACAAGGTTAGTTTAGAAGTTATTTGCAGGTTTACTTTCACAGTCTGGTCAGTCATACATGTTGATCAGGCAGCTGGGGAGGAGCACAGTTCTCACCTACTCAGCCTGTACTTCAAAACTTTTGCTAATGAGTTTACACAGAGGCTTTTCAACAGGTAGCTGCCGTAGCAGATTTTTAAGAACAGGAATTGATAGTAAAAAAGTTTTAAAACCGACTTTGCATACTTGTTGTTTACAGGAAGGAAGCGTTGTGCTTCAAAAAGTGTTAAGATATTTCAGAGAAAATAAACAGACTGAAATTTTTTGCCTCTCATTGGATTTACAGAATGAGAGGTACCTTGGTACTACCTGGTACCTTCAGTACTACGCTTTATCTCAGCTTTCAACCACATACTAACCATCCAAAGAAGCATCAATTCATGAACAGAAACAAATCAGATTCTCCAAGTGTGAACAAATAACTGCAAAGCTTGTGGCTGTTAAGATTTAGTCTGTAATCAAGTCTGATGACTACATTAGTTAAAGCTAGAGTTAGCAGGCATGAAAACAAAAAGCTAAAAATATCCAATTGTTCATGAAGAGACATGTCATCCCCATAACTATTTTTTTTGGAAAGTCACAGATTATGTAGATCAGAACAATTTTTTTTTTCCTCCTTAAATTTCAAAAAGGCTTTCAAGTGGGTTCTACTGACCTTTCTAAAAAACTAAGCTGCCATCAGAAGTGTCTGCCCTCTCATGGATTAAGAACTTATTTTAAAAGCTTGGAAACAAAAGAAGGAACAAAGAAAGTAAACCATGGAAGCTTCATGCAATTCTTTGATACGTAAAACGTTCTATTACCAATTTGAAAAGGAAAGTGAAGAACGTGGACAAAAGTTACTACACCGAAGGACCTGCCATTTAAGACCAGCATCTGAAATCTGAAGGACCTCATGAGATTGAAGAGTGATAAAATATTATGAAATAAATTGTTGCTAAATGTCAAATGATGCAACCAAGGAAAAACAATTCCTAAATGAGCACAATGATGTGCCAATTTACCTAGCAATTTTAAGGAACAAGCTCTCTGAGCTGTCATAAGTACCTCCTGTAGCATCAGCTCAGTAATCATAATCAAAAGCCAAACTAAATACAAGGAATTATTAGGAAAAGAGCACCAAACAATGTCCCTGTAGAAGTCTACAGTGCAGCTGCACCCTGTACTCAGAACAACTCTGCTCTCCTCTCCCCACAAGCAGAAAGAATTAGAAGGTAACAGAAGGAATAACAAGAATTACCAAATGTATCACTGATCTACTGGAATAAGGGTACTGTGGGTACACAAGTAGAATGGAAGAAACCAACAGAAAATATATATATATTCCCCTTTATATCTCTTACATTTATATATATAAAACCACTGTGCCTCATTAAACCATGAAACTCCTTGCTATCAAAGGTTACAGATGACAGAATTTAAATGGTTTAAAAATAATCAGACAAGCTGACCAGGATGGAAGATGCAGTGTAAAGCAAGCAGAAAATGTACTGCCAAGGAAGTGGTCAGGCTAGACAGTTCCTGGGCTGGAGAAGTCCACAGACTTAGGGACTGCTACCAGAAAGCATCCTAGGAAGTATCAGTATGTTCACTCTGATCTTACAGTCTTCCATAGAGCATCTGCTGCTAGCCACTAACCACAAGAAGATATGGGGCTAGATAATTTCATTCTGATCCAGTACAGCAGTTCTTGCACATGGTATTCATCTGATTTATTATGAAGTTTCACACTTTTAGAAACATAAAAGGAAAAGAACCATTAATACATACATTGTTTTGGACACTGGATTTCTTCCACATCTTTTAAATATTATTTCCTATCCCTAGAGCTGACACCAGCATTTTTATAAACACACTTTTACAAATACAGCTTGATTTGCAATTAGAAGCATTACAGTTATTTACCTACCAGAAGTGAAAGAAATGCACCACACAGAAAAGACAGTGCAAGTATAAAGACTTTCGCCTTTAACTTAAATCAAGAAAAGGTTTCCCTCCGTTACTTCATTAGAAGTCCTGAAGCTGGTTACTAGTACTTAGCCAGGCAACAGATACACACATTATGAACTTTCACAGCCTTTGCAGAAGTACATCAGGAAATGAATATTCAACTGAGAAATTGGGTGAGAAACATTCCCCAATTTTGATCAACAAAAGCTACCAGAAGCTAATTTAGTGTTACAAATGTCTGCATCTTACAGTGAACCACACATACACTGCATGAACAGATTCACAGCTGCACCACTCTTATTTTCACACTATAGATACTACTTGAAGTTTCCAGAATTCACTGCTGTCTGGTGAAGCTTTCAGTTATGGGCTTTTAAAGGTTTCACAAGCAAATCTACAGTAAAAAGCATCTCTGTACCCAGTGATAATTGTAAGTAGGCTTTTCTAGACTCTTGCAACAAATTTGAGGAAAACATTAGTTAGATCAAGATTGGTTTCATCTACTTGTAAAGTGGGAACACAGAGCTGATTCTGTAGTATTACTTGAACAACACTATACACACACACAAGCACTATAGCTCAGCTCCAAAGCTTCAGCATTCACAGACAAGAGTAACTTACCTACTGTTAACATCACTTGGAACAAGTAGAAAAAACAAAAATAGTGTGGTTCCAAACTACTTGTTATTATAAGCAAAACTTTGCTTCTTGACACAGCAATATTTCAAATAACCGGATCCAAGCACCTCAGACCTCCTAAGGTACTACAGCTTAATACATAGACTGTAGTGGTAGCCACAACTGGAATTTTAACCATTTGAAGAAAAAAGAAGCAATACATCTACAGTCAGTAGATTTCATGGCCTCTCATCCTGCCGGGTTAGAAGGACTCTCTTCTGATGTTTTTCACGCTGGTGCTGTTCCTTCTCATTAGCAAACAGCTTTCAACAACAGAGAGAGCACAGTTTTTATCTAAAGAGTGACTGAAGTCAATTCTGGAAAAGAGTAGCATCAAAATACACAGAGCTCAGAGTTGCAAAGACTTATAGGTACTGCTGCATGGAAAATGTGAAGGGAAAAACAGTTTGAGCAGCCTCCAGAAGGGTCCCTGTTTATCACATCAAGACTCCCACTAGGTGGAGAAAGATC
>VXAK01007034.1:63445-107854 GCA_013399435.1 Arenaria interpres | reverse complement strand
CAAAACCAAAAAAACCCACCAACATTGATTTGGATTTTTCCATCTTACCTATATCTTGTAAAGATGTAAAGACATCTGTAAAGCCATATGCAAAGACACTGAGAGATTTTAATTTTTTTAAAAAAAAATAACTGTAGGTTTAGTTATTCCTGAATCATTATCATCTGTACTGAAACTGGGACTTTCAGTGTTACTGAAAATTTGATAAAGTGAAAAGGAAAGTAAACAAAAAAATTTCACAAGCAGTGTTAGCTACGTTCTAGCTCAGTTCTAGCTTCAAAGGAAATTTATTTGTGCAGTCAATTCTACAGTAAGTATACTTGAACATTAGCCTATGTAGCCTGCACTTTTCATATTTGTGTGATGTGGTTTTATGTATACTCAATTTTCTGCTTTTTTTTAAAATTTATTTTATTTTTCAGAAAGCAAAGATAAGCATGAAAATCTGAGCGAAGAAAATCAAAAGCCATTGTTATCTGGTTACCAAAATGCAACATGCCTGTGGGTGAGAAGTGAGGGGGAAGGAAACTACATCATCCTGATCATTTGCTTTCTTGACCTTTTTGAATTTGCTTTTTGTTCTCGAGAGTTTTCCACCAATTGATGTGTTACTGTACATTCATTCACGAATGTAATCACTTTAATGGAGTGCCCAGCAATAGACTAGGTATGGACTTGAAACACCTTCCCTGTACTCTGTTACCTCCTTTGCCACTCAAAAATGATATATTTGTAAAGTGTATGGTATATTAAAAATAGGCCAAGTCAGCATGCGTAAAAAGCGGCATCTGCATCAGTTCTGAACATGCTGAAAATTGCATTAAGTTGAACTTCATAAGAATGCTACTTGATACAGTAAAACATTTCCATTCCTACTGGCAACATCTGTCTAACACAAATACTTCATGGCGCTGCACTTAGATTAGGGAAAGAAATGTTACTCCTAGTGAATTGTTTGTATCCGTTTCATGTTGGCATTTGTAGTTTGTATTTTGAATCGTTAAGTGCTGTTTATACAGTATAATCAATGCTTTCCCAACTTGTTTGGTTGCCCTCCATGGCTAAATATTTGTGGAACAAGATGTTTACTGTAACTATCTTTAAAATCGATAAGGCAGCATACTTTTACTTCATCTTTTGCCAGATAGTGAATGCCAGGTGGTATGGGGGTCAGAAATCCAGCATTAAAAAAAAAAAAAAAAGAAAAAGAGTATGTGAAATGCAGGAAAACACAGAAAAGCACAGAAGTATGATAGAGAGTATGAGAGAGATTTGGCTATTATAGTTTGTTAATATATAAAGCAGCTAATACTTTTACATGAACTTTAGAAGGTATAGTATAGTTTTAACTGCTGATCACTTAGGTCAGACAGGCATTTGGCCACATGTACGTGACTTCCCTTTTGGAATTAGCTTTACAGTTAATTTAAAACTCCTTTAGAGAGCCATTAAAAGATGCACAGGGGGATTAACATTTATTTAAAACAGTAGCCAATTCTAGTGTCAGAACATAGACTACCAAATAGTTGACATCAATTTCAGACTTAACAGAACTGCAGACTTTTCCTCCAGGCTTTCAGTGTCCCTGACTCGGAGGTTAATGATTGAAACCTATGACTTAAGGCTTCCATTTTAGACCATAGGCTTAATTCCTATTTGCAATCCAGAATTTACTATATCAGTTTTGATCTGCTCAATCGATAACACCCTCTTCCTCCAGTCCTAATTAAGGAGCCCCAAACCAATCAGCCTGATTGATAACATTTTTCTTCCAAAGCGCACTTTTCCTGAAAGCAGTGTGTGCAACTGAATTGGACACACGTGCTCACAACCTTGGAGCCTGAAAGACACTGGAGTAAGGCAAATGAGCTCTAACCTGCTGAGTCGGGTTATTCCCTGTCTAATCTAGCACATCAAGAGACATTCCTAGCTGTCCAGAGGCTAATATACCCTACAGGGTGTCGTAAAAGGGAGTGCGAAATATGACCTCAGGAATCTGTTATTCTTCACATATACCAAGCACTAGAAAAGATGTTTTTTTCACTATGTGAAAAGCAAGTCTCCTGTTGCTGACAAACCTATGTGAAAATCTGTACTCGTAATAATTTCTGGCAGGGATATAAATTACCAGGAACGGAGTTCTAAAATTTTGTGTTGATGGGAGTAACATTACTATTTGGGGAAGTGAAAAGAAGACATTATTTGCTGTTACGACTAACTTATAGAAAAAACTTTAAAAAATAAAGCTATTTTAATGGCACTGATTCAAATCCATGTTTGTATTTATGTAAACAATAGTCTTTTCCTCTTAACTTTGCTCCTAAGTGCGAGGATACAGTAGCATGTTTTCATTTGTAGCCTTCCTGTTCCCTTCAGTACCTACAGTATGTATATTATTATACTAAATGAAATAATAGATCATCTAACAAAGATCACTATGTGCAATACTGTATTTAGTGTTTCTATTTCAATTTTTTTAGAATGTTAATTTATATGAAAATTAAAGGAATAATAATTAAATACTTGCCTTCTCTCTTCACTGTCAGGCTGTGCTGTAGTTTGCTAGCAACCATTTGATCCCAAAGCATCACATCCCGTTCAGGCTCCTGTGATCCAGGAAAAACCTTTGTGAAGGGATTGGTAGAAAGAGGCCTTCTCTTTCCTTGCCTTTTGGAAGCACAGTGACAGTAATTTCCAGTTATGTGGATCATTACCTCTTCCCCAGGTGGTGGTAGGAAGGAGCTTCGCAGTCCTTTACCCAATCAGACTATGCACCACTCACTTCTCCAGCTTCTGCATGCCTTACTGCAACCTCTTCCTATTAATACTGCCTACATAACAGTCTCAAGAAACTGCTATTAGGACAAAAACATGTATTTAAAACTCTTACCTGCATATAATAATGTCCTTATATATATGTTTTACATGATGAAACTGTTGTCCAGCAACCTGGCAGGGCTGTCACATACCTACATACTACCCTTTTCACTGGATCTGCAGCATGGATGCTGAAAGCTATTTGCAAACCTCTCCGAAGAACAGTGTCAAAAGCCGACTGCAGCTGGTGGTATAATGTTATGATCTTAAGATGTCAAGCTGCTAAATAGATTTTTCCTCCTTCCTTTTACTCAGGCCTAACCTACTTGGTTGAACATGTCTCTCTCACATAGCTTCTCTCCAGCCTGTTTTTAATCATCCACACAAAGTAAAGCAGCCCAATATGTGTAGCACCAAAGCTAGCTCCCAGAGTGGATTCCCAGCATAAATTTCACCACTGCTCTTTCTTTCAGTGGCACACTCAGCTTTTTACAGAATTCTAGACTAATGTTATTTTGTTTGTTTGTTTGTGTGGGTTTTAAAGACACCGAATGCTCTGCTGTTCCCCCCTCCTCCATTTACTGCAACATCAGGCATACTAGCATACTACATTTAGAGTTGGCTTGTAGTCCTACAAGAGTTCTCACAGAGAAAATTCTGAGTCTTTTTTGATCACCAAGCCCACATTTGCTCATGGTTACTTAAATAAATGTAGCAGCTAAATAAGGACTTTCATACCTGAGCAGCAGATGTGACTTACTGAGAATAACAATCTGGTTTTTATGAGGAGCTAGGACAATTCGTGGTTTCACTTGCAAATTAAAGCCTCTCAGACGCATGGTACTTTGTCACGTGTAATGACATAGTATTGGTTATCTTTTTTGTAGTACCTTTCATCATCCCAAAGCACTTCCAAAAGTCAGTTAAGTATTAACCAACAGGGGCAGTGGGAGTGCAATATTTTCCATAGGTTGACATTTATTTTTTCTTGTCTGATTTTTCAGTGATTGCCTTAAGAAGTTGGAAGCAGTTATTAATTTTACTGAGAGAAGACAGAGCAAGCATTGCATTGCAATTATTTTGTTGCATACTCTAGGTTAATAAGCAGAGCCGAGTGTATGCCAAGTTCATTATATCAGTTATTTAAGCTACATCAATTTTAAGATGGTATGGACAGAATAAACGGAAACTGATCGAGCTGAGTTTTTCTGAAGATAGTGTGAACAACAGCAAAGGGAGAAGTCAGAAAATGATGCCCAGCGCCATTCATGTCTCCTACCCATCGATCAAATGAGAGTCATGTAACAGAACAGGTTTTCCAGGCCATTCTCTTGCTTATGACAGACCCACCTGTAGCTATGCTGTACCTGACATTCATCTAGCCTGCTTGTAGAGGCATCCAGTGGTAAGTCTATTGTCTCAAAAAGATGGTGTCTTACTGAAGGTAAAGGATCCCTGTTGAGTCAGCACTGTTTTCTCATTTATTCCCAACTGCAGCTCAAATTTAAGCTGTTAGAAACTGGGAATCTTCATTTGTCTCTCACCCCAAATTGGGGCCCCGGCAACTTGGCAGTTCCATGGAGGTAGAGCTTAACATTTACTGTCCCCCTCCTTCCCCTGTCCCACCACACTCCCTTAAAAAATACTGGATCTATCTGACCTGAAGATTTTTTCACCTACCTTTGGATTGCTCCCACAAGGAGGAGATTTTTGGATTACAGCATATGCCTCTGGCACGGTGGTTCAGCAGTTGGGCAGCAAGAGGCTGGGAGAGCTGGAGCTGGAGTCTAGGCTGTACCACAAACAGGAGAGGTTCAGGTGGGTGCTGGGTGATGATACTACCTGCAAAGCAGGAGAGTGGCTACGAGACAGGCGGGAATGAGAGGGGTGTTGATGGAGACAAGAGTGGCCAGACACTAGAATCAGCTGCCCGGGGAGGTGGCTGAGTCACCATCCTTGAGTGTGTTTAAGAGTCGTTTAGATGTGGTGTTTGGGGATATGGTGTAGGGTAGGACTTTGTAGAGTAGGGTTGGTGGTTGGACTCGATGATCCCAAGGGTCTTTTCCAACCTGACTGATTCTATGATTCTATGAGATGGTTGCCTGAGCTCCTTTTGATCCAGCTGACAGAGGCACTTGCAAGTTCTGAGCAGAGGGCCCTGACCATGCTTAGGTAGCTAATGCACAGCAAAACATTAATTCTCAAAACCAAAAGCTACTAAAAAAAATAAAAATCTCTATAATCCCCCAATTCATTAAATTGCTGAACTATGAGAGGCTTTAGGCAAGAGATATGGAAGCGAGCAGAGACCACCTCCAGGCTGTAGTGCCATAAGAGACATAGCCCTCTCTTGCTAGTTGTGGTCTAGTTGCTCCTGCTTCTTTCAAGACTCACGACAGACATCTCTTCTGGTTATGTGGAGGCTCATTCCTCAGTGTAAGAACTCTCTTTCCTCACTAAACTTTTCCTTCAAGATTGTTTTGCGACCATGTTTTCTCTGGGTTGGGAATTAAAAAGAGAACACCCAACAAAATGCTACCTTACCTCTTGAAAGACATACAATGTACTCAGTCAAGAGCTGATAGCAACAACTAAAGCTCACCTATATCTTAAGATAGAATCTTTTTTTATATTTTTAACCCTATGAGTAGTTTGGTGCCTATGACATAAGTATCTAGCCATACATTAAGCAAAATCACTTAGGTCAGGGTAATAGTTACTTCCCTGACCTCAAACAATCCCAGCAGTTCAGTCAGCAGAGCTTTGGTTGTTGTCTTGTCAGTTACACAAAAATACAGAATTTGTGAATACAGAATCTATTCCAGAATCTAGGATTATTGCAATTTCCCCCCGCCCCGGGTTCTCACACTCCTTGCCTTGCAGGTACTTTTGGAGGGGGTGGGGGACAAGGAAAGAAGGCTTTCCCAAGCTGTCAGGGCAAGCCACCGCTTACCTGCGTCTGGTAGGGTCAGAAGGAAGCCAGAGAATGTACTGATTGCAGAGCAGTTGGACACAAGGTGTTGAAGCAAAGCCCGTACGCCTGGATGCCATATAACCCTAGAGTAGCTTTATTATTTAATCTATAATTTAATAGTAGACCTATAAAATAATTACATTAAAGCATTTCTTCATTTTTGTTTTCATTTATAAAACAAGAATTAAATACAGTTTTAACCATTACAAGCTCAACTCAGTTTTTACATAAACACAGCTCCTAGAAGGAGCTTTAAGCTGCAGCATATTCATATTGCAAACTGGTGAAAAACCCAGGCAGGGCATAGCTTAAAGATTCTTGCACTTTTTTCTTAACTGAAGTTACTGGGGTGCTTTTCTCTCCCTAGTCCAAAATGCCTGACTTTTAGTCCATTTCTTTCAAGTGGAGACCGAGATCCCTGGAGTCTTAGCAGACTATAGGTATTGCCACTCACCCCCCCACCCACGTCAACACTCTGGAGCCCATACTGAATGGTGCCCGTTCGGTGGCTGGCACGGTGTTGGCAGCCTCCAAGGAAATCCCTGGCCGAGGAGTCTCCCTCTGCACCTCTGACATGCTGACAGATCACAGCAGAAAAGCCATGGCCATTCACGTAATAGGGCTAACAGACCTGACCAACCTCATCCTGCCCGTGCCAATCCCCATAAACCGCTTGGTGAGCTCTGGTGGAGCTCAGTCCTGAAAGCCTCTTAGAGCAGCCTGCCTCACATAATAGAGACCTGTGGCACTGAACCCCTGGCTGGGGAGAGCGCTGAACACATTAACCCCTTGAGGTGGCTGCAAGTGACGAGGCTGGCAGGAAAAGGCTCCCACAGCAAGCTGTTTTCACTAGATGCAGATGCTGAGCTGTGAGACATGCATCAGGGAGTCAGCGTGTCATTTTTAATTTGTTAGCTTCAGACAATTGAGCACGCATGGGCTTTGGTTTGGGGGAAGGGGCTGGTTTGTTTTGAGACATAGGATTTTAATGCAGCTGGGACTAATACAGATCAGAACTGGAACAAACGGGATATACAGGACATGCTAAGCTCCATCAACTGAATAACAACACAGTACGATTTAAAATGAACTGCAAGTGTTCACCAACGCTGATTATGTAGGACTCAAAAATTGAGTGGACCACCAGTACTGTAGCAATTACAACTTACTCTCTCCCTGCGCTTACAGCTGTGACCCATTCCAGCAGCACTGGCTGATGGGTTTGTCCTTTAACACCAGCACATTAACATGGTTTCCGATCATGGGAAACACACCACTCCCAAAACCTGATGACACTGATGCAGCTTTTGTATTCAGTCCAGCAATGACCAAATTTTGTCCTTTCTGCGACAGTGCTTTTATACCTTAAGTGAAACATCGTTCCCTTAATTGTTCTCAGCTCCTCTCCCGCTACCCTCCCACCTCCCCTGGTCTGAGCAGGGATAAATATAAGGTCATAAATGGATGTTGTCCTTTTTGGAGTAAGAAACACACGCATATCTAACACACAAAAACCTACCAAAAGCCTAGTTAAACCACATCCATTTCAAGCCAGGCAGCTGACCTAGCAACCAAGTCTCTTACTCAACACGTTTTAATCTCTGGCATATTCTGCCACAAGAAAAATACACATGGCTAGGTCTATAATACTTTAAACAGCTGTTTACTATAGCTAGGTTACAAAATAAACACTGCTGCAGAGACCACGTGTTCGATATACTCTAACCACAACAGCATCAGAACCCACCCTCAGTCTGCTCTGTGGTCACAGGGGCTGACCCGGTGCCTCGCCCTCTCCCCCTCGCTTCTCATCTGCCATTCAGACAACAAGCCCGGAACTGTTTGTCATTGCACAATAAGAGTTGTCTTAAGGAGATGAGCCTCATCAGAGAGTCTCACTTGCTTTTCGCACGTTACTCCTCGTTATTCTCCCTCATCTGCGTCCCCCAGTCCTTGGCAGCACCCCAGCATTTCCAAGAGGGAGCAGCAAGCTCCGGACCAAAGCACGGGGAAGGCGTTCTCATCTTGTGGAGGGAACTGGAGTGTAGGGCAGAGGGCTTTACTCCACACAGTGGAAACATTTAATGCTGGATTCAGCCAACCGGTCACTTAGATGATCAATCCCAACGTCTGGGAGCCTGCTCCTCTCCAGAAGATTCAACCGCCAGATGATATTGGAAATACAACGAAACTTTATGGTGAAGTGCCTGACAGCCCATTATAAAGCATTATTCCAGTAGGCAAGCGACAAGGAGCCTTTCCTTGTCGGAGGGATGCCTTCTGAAAGAGAACAAAACACACACACCCCCCAAANAAAAAAAAAAAGTAAAAGGAGGAAAAGAAAACCAACAAAATGGACAGTCTGCTCAGTGGGAGCAGAAGGCAGCAGTAAATCTGATGGAAGCAACACCAAGCAGTTGCAACACGCCTGCTCTCACAGTTTGCCTGAGTTGTTAAGATTCACAGACATGCACCGGCACTGCTTGACCTTCTGAATTTTCTTGAGTCGGAAAGGTGGGTCCAGCTCAGGGCAATCCAGCTGCACAGTCGAAGAGGTGACCTTGTGTGGCTTGCAGAAAGCACAGGACTGGAAGGACTCCTCCTCCTTTTTCACGTGCCGTGGTATGTAGAAGGAGTTGCACTGCCCATAGCAAAAGCGGTTGATGATGGTGCGGCTAATGCAGCCCTCCTCGCTGACAGTCTGCCGCAGGGGCTGCGTCTTGCACCAGTCGCTCTTGAGGTACTTCCTTTCGGTGACGACCAGGGCCTCCTGGCTGGAGGCCAGCACCTCCTTATTCAGCTGCTGCCTCCGCTCCGAGTGGTTGCTGCTGCTGTCTTTGTAAGGCGAGGGGATGGCGCCTGCAGGACGATTCTTCCTGGAGTCTGTTACTCGAACCAGCGCTGCCATCAGAAAAACGGACAAGGCAAACTTCCAAATCATCCTGCAACGGCAACACAAGTAGCTGTTAGGAGAGACACATGTTCAAACCACAAAATTGTAATGGAGTTGAACTTTACGCCTGCTTTTAAAGAAGTGGAGATCTTACCACCTTCGTAATCCCACCACTTTTCCTAGGAGATTAGCTCTACTCTAGGGTGATGAAGAGGCCAGGTCCTATGGAAAGTCACATCGCTCTTCCCCCGCCCTCCCCAAGCTCTCCAACTACTCTTTTTTTCCCCCATAGGAACACTACTGCTTTGATCACTGAAGCAGTGATTTTTTACAGAAGCTTCAGTCAGAAAGGTTTCCTCCTTCTCTGTGAAGTCCTGGGACAAACAGCTGGGCAATCGCCTGGCTAGTGAAGGCTCAGGACACTCCTGCCAATATTGTGACAGCTGATTTGGGGATGGTGGGGGAGAAGGGAAGGGAATAACCCGGTTATATAAGGTGAACTTCCATCTGCTTCTCCTGCCGAGCCTCGTTCCACATAGAAGTAGAGAGAGGTGTCCAAAAGCATATTTTTATTATTTAAAATTGTTTCCGAAGTTTCTTGGGGCTTTTATGGCACTTACAGTCTTGCATTTGTTCTCTTTGTGGGAGGCCGAAAACTTGATGGATTTATTCTTGCAGTAAGAGGAAATGCTTAAACACAACTTTGAGGACTTCATTACTGAAATGTCTCTTAGGCAAATGGTTTAGGAAGGTTTGTAAACAGGAGAGAATTCAATATTTATTTTAGATGTTAAGGAATAGGGTAGAGCATAAGCCAGTTGCTAAGTAAAAATAGTCAGCCAGTTGGCAAAAATTTTTTTCCTATGGTTGTCTATTAGGATTTCTTGTTCTATGGAGCATCTCTTACCAGCTCTTGGATTTTCATCAACCACTTGTCCAATTCAGTTTAATAATGTGTCTCAATGCGCTTCCAGGATATCAGAGCAGACGTACTAAATTTCCTCATAAAGTCAGTGCTCACCAGTAAACTGCCACAACTCATTTGACACTTCATTTCACGTTGTTCTCCCTGGGAAGGGAGAACAGAGGCTCTCTGGGGTGCCAGAAGTAAGTGCAGCCCAAAAGCTTCCCGTTCAGAGGCAAGGACACGTCAAGTCTTTCTAAAAGTGCTCTGCTCACCTTTGTTATTAATGGACCGTATTTTTATATATAGATCAAAGACTCAACCGTCTCTTCCCAGTAAAGCTTAAAATCCTTCCAAATAATGATTTTTTTTTTCCCTTTAGAGTGATGCCAAGACAAAATATTACCATCACACTGGTAAATATAGATATGTCTAACCACTATAGACACTTGAGATGCTGCATAGCTACTGCTGACATGAAAACATGCCATTTTGCAAAGACACCAACAGTGTTTATGACAAAGGTGCAAGAGAAGACAACAACAACAATAACAAATACTTCTAATGCATTTAACCCCTATGGAGATAAAGAGAAGGAACTACTGTAACAGACTCAGACTAGGTGAGGTAACATCCCTTTAGGTGATTTTCTAAGTTTATGAGATCTCAGTGTCAGACTTTGACTAAATTTCTAAGGAGAGAAGTTTGAAGTGCTGAAGGAAAGTGCTAATCCTATAGCTGTGAATGGAGGATGTTCTGATGCAGAATTAAATTTCACCAGATTGAAACAGAACCACCATTAAAAGTAAAAAAAGTATTTCTAAAACCCAAATTGGCTCATTCATCTGCAACCATGCCAGCTGCCCACTGACACCGATTGTAGCCATGGGTACTTTAATCAGTGGCCTATTTTCACACTGCTTAGCATTCAGCACACAAGTCCAGAAGTTTTGTCCAGAGTCTTTAAATGAAGCAAGACTAGACTTGGCTTTGCTCACAGGTATTGTTGCCAAGACCATTGGATGTCAACCCACGCGGCCAGGCCAAAACCTAATCAGGTAATTAGTTTCAGTTGAATATAGTGTTCCATGCTTCCTTTCAAACTGTTTTCATGTTATTCAGCACTGATGGCTACACATCATTTATCTACAGTAGTAGATAAAACAACTGATCGCCGCTGTTTTGTATAGAAAGGGGAGGAAAAAACCTAGGAGCTACAAGCCTACATCTTTGAGAAAAAGACAGAGGTGTGCTCTCCACAAGATGCCTTACGCTAACACTCCTCAGGCATACTTTTCTACTGTTCTCTTGAAATGCAAGCCCACAAAGCAATTGTGATAACTCTGCTGTCCTTCAGGGAGGGAGTTTGGTCTTTTTCAGCAGGGATATCTCCTCTCCAGTCTCATTTCTCTGAGAAGAGAAGAGGATGGTACAGGATCAGGGGTACATCAGAATGAGAGACACACTATTTCCTCCATCCCTTTCTTCTTTTCTATTGGAAACCCTCTCTTACCATATCTGCCCTTTCTCATCACCAAACGTAAGAAGAACCCATTTCCCTTTCGTGTCAAGGATGGGGTCGAGTAGAAAGCCGATGGAGGAATTCAGGAAAGCTGACAGAGAGCTAACGACTCAAAGTCTACAATACAGAGAAATATTATAGTAGCTTTCTAATTACTGAAATAGTTCTATGTAGGCATGGGGAGCCATTCAACAGAGTAAGTAGGATTTATTCAGTAAGTCTATGTTTATAACTAATAAAGCATTATTAATCAAAGCCACTATTGTAAGGTTATAAATCAAACACTGCAGCACATGTTAGCAAGTACTTCTACAGACAGGTAGGAATGCACCCCCTATATCTGCCATTGATCTTTATCAAACCTGGATCTTAAAATGTTTACATAATAGAATAATAATCTATTTTACACTAGCAGGTCAAATGTGCATCCTGTCAGATCGTGGAATTTCTAATCACAGGGTTGCCCCTTACTAGCCTGCAAATCACCCCTTTCTAAGCCCTGGCACACAAACCCCCTATTCAAGCAAGTAAGGGTGCAAACAAGGTCACCTGGTGCCAGCAACATGCCAAGGACTACATATATTTTCAGTACTCACAAGCAAAGTGAAAAGAAACCTCAGTGTTCTCAGAGATCATTTTGGTAAACTCAGTCTGAATGCAAAGCAACATGGTGAATGTTGTCTGCCTGCAGGCAGAGTGGGATAAGAAGAAACACAAAACCTACTGGAGAATAATCTGGTGTCTGGCAAGAATGGGGCAGTTCTGTCCTATTTAGGTGTCACAGAATGTGACAGCATGTGGCTGAGACCAAGCAAGCAAGAACTACCTCAAGAGACCAACACCTCTAAAGCTTGCACAAATGCCAGCCTGGGACCCACCATTCCCACTGCACTGGGGGCTCCCATGGCAGAGCCAATAAAGTTCCCATGTTACAGTTTTCAGCTTCTTCAGGTGTCATTGCCAGCTGCTGCCAGTTCCCCCCACCGCTTTTTTCCAGCACGTGAGCTGCTGGAGAAAATAACTTAACCTTAGCCTAGACACCAAACAAGACCCAGCTGCATTTACATTTCACATGCTAAGTTTTTGTCTCTTTGAGATAAGGAAATCAGCATCAAGTCTGAGTTCATAAACTCATCAAACCTGTGCTGGAGCTGGGCTCTCAGGTACCCAGGAGCATAAAAAGTCTTTGGCCAAGGAGGCAAGAATGCCAAGATCCAGCTCTATAATCCGGAGAGGTTAGGGCACTCAGCTGGGAGGGGAAGACCCAGGATCCCCTTGTGTGCCCTTATCTTTATTTCTTCTTTGTATCCAATTACTGTGTAACATAAAATATCTACCAAGGCAGGCTCCCTCTTGCATACCGACCTTCTGGCCCTATAACTCATGCATTCTTGAAAGCAATCCAGCTCCAGAGCAGGATGGGCAGTAGCGTAACCCCCAAAATAGCCTATAGTTTTGTGGTTAGTGCACTTCTCCGGGAATCGTAGTATTGGATTTGCCCTCAGAATTCAAGTGCATCATTTTTGGAGAAGTCCCCCAATGCAGAAGTGGGTGCTGTGGTCTGAAAGACAGGGCAGGAGGTAATGCTGGCACCCATCTGTGTTGAGTGACTGCTCCACTGTTTCCACTGGTTTTCAATGGTATGATCATTTTCTCAGCTCAGTTTCTGGCTAGGAGTTTTCTGGCTAGCAGTTTCTGGCTAGGAATTCCTATTTCATAGATCAGCTCACTTCAGTGTTGCTGGTGGACAGAAAGAAAAAGAGATGTAACTAGAAGATCGCCACAACCAATGGTTTAAAAAAAAGGAAATCTGCAAAACCTGTCTTACCATGGAACTTGAGAGCCTACCTGTGTAGCTTAGCCACAGGATGGATTCAGCCTGTAAATGCACATAGAAGAAGATTTAGTACTATAGACCTATCTTACACAGATCAAAAGCACCATAAGAGTCAGTGACTGGGAAGATGATAAACACATTCAGAGATACTTTACTTTTTGAAAATTTTGAATTTAATTAACAGCTGAAGAGTTTGCCTTGGTAAATAGTTTCTCTTTAATTACCAGTAAAAGACAGGCATTATAGGCTATACTAAATCAGGTACAATTCTGTGGCACAGTACATACACAGTCACATTTGACCGCCTGCATCACTCAGAGCCAATTTCCATCCTGCAAACTTCAGAGACATGAGAGTTCTCCTTCGGGATCAGCTGTTCAGCTGACTGTGGGAATCCCTGTCACCAAGATGTTTTCTACTGCCTGCTTACTTTCGTATTAGACCTTGTCTGAATAACCAGTCTTAAATATATTAATGTAAGAACACGGTGTACATGGTCAGTTCTCAGCATTTAGGATGGGACACAAGAAGTGTTCCTTGAAGACAAGCCAGGCAATAACTTTTCAAAGAACTAAAACTTGGCTTTAGCAACAGATGTGGGAAGCCAGGAATTATCAGATTCTCTACCAGGAAGCCAAAAGTGCTATTTATTTAATTTATTAATAGTTAGGCATGATTCTAATGGTACAACATTCACATAAAGTCTATACAAATCAGGCATCTTTGTACAAGGGAGGCGTTTGGTGCTAACTTCTCCCTTTTAAGTATCCTTTGGAAACTATTGCTCCTGTGTCTTAACGTCAGCAATAACTGAACACTGTACTGTATCTTTCTTTTCACAGAGCCATGGGTCTCTTAGTAAATCATTCCATCATTAATAGACTCTCATTATTAAATTGCCAAGACTGAGGCCAGCCACAACAACAAATGTAGCAGGCCGGGGGGTGGGGCAGCCAAACC
Source organism: Arenaria interpres (assembly GCA_013399435.1). Lineage (NCBI taxonomy): Eukaryota > Metazoa > Chordata > Aves > Charadriiformes > Scolopacidae > Arenaria > Arenaria interpres. The sequence goes on along the minus strand of VXAK01007034.1, from coordinate 93,947 downwards.
TAAAAAAAAAAACAACTCAGAAAACCTAGTACTGCAGCTAGAATGTGTTATTCAGATGCAACATCTCTGCATTTTAGCAGTAAAGAAGAGTTACCATGGACCAGGAATACTAAGCATCGCTTTTTAAAACCACTGCATGCAACACCAAATGGAATAAATGTCTGAAAAACAATAATTAATGCCATTACAAGCAGAAGTTTTTTTCATTCTTGCCCTCTAAGAACCTTCTATAGTGACTTGAGAGAAAGCAATTTCATTGCATCACAGCCTTAGCAGTAGGCGGTAGAGGAAGAAAACAGTTCTTTCAGACTTAATAAAGTCCTTGTACCCTCACTGGCTGCCCTGGATGGAGATCCTTCCTCCTTTTCATCCTTCCCTCTCCCTCCCACCAAGGAGATCCATCCTTCTCTCTCCCTTGCATCAACACCTCTCCCTAAGAGAGGACAAAGCAAGCCCACAGGGAACACCACAAAGCTTTGAAGGAAACAGGAAAGGTCTCCCTGCAGCCTGGATGCCTCAGGAAATACATCGTCCTGTCCAGGCTCTTGTTCTGTTTTTGAAAGGGGAAGATGAGGTTGGGTTTCACTGGTGCCAGCCCACGTTCGTCAGGAGAGGACAGTGTTTCCTCCATAATGCCAGAACTTAGAAGTTCTCTTTATCAAGAGAACAGTTCCTGAAGACACTGAATTGAAAATACTGAAAAGTAGAGTATATCATCAACAAAACAAAGGACGTAGAACAAAGATACTGGCGGTGGCAGTCTATGCCAAGATAAGGCTGGTTGAAAGCAATTCAGAGGATGTTGCTTCCTACTAATTTCATCCCTCACTATAGATTTTCTACAATGGAGAGCTTTATCTGGAATTTTCCCTGAAGAGGCTGGAAGTTTAGAAGAATTCTTGGTCCATGCACAAAAATATAAGAAGAATCATGGACTCAGCCAATGACTCCTGTCATATTCAGCAATGCGTAATGTGTCAGATATGTTCTTTTTAGGACAGGAACAATTATGAAGAAAACTTGAAGGTTTTGAACTCACCCTTGGCACTAAACCTAACCAGCTCAAATGTTGTGTTTTTCCTTCACATTTTGTCCTCCATCTTTTTAATCTACCTTTACTGCCTCCAGAACTTAATGTTTATAACCATTGAACCATTCCTTCTCTCAGGAACTTCAGACAAGCTCATTTGAAACAGGTTTGAATGCAGCTGCTCACTTCATCAGAGTTAAGAGATCACATTACTCCAATGCTCCTCTTTGCACTGACATCCTGCCAGCAAGTATATTGATTTAAATACTGTATTACTGATCTATGATATTAGACTCTCCACAGGCTGAATCTTTCTTGTTTTGCATAGCTTCTAAACCTGTGCTTCACTTTATTTTTTTTAAGTAGTGGTAGTATTGGAGGCATCAAAAGAAGTTTCTCATTTTTCAAAGCCAGGATAAGGAGTTTGTGAGGAGAGTCACTCAAGATTTCATTAGCTGAGATACAAGTTTTTATCTATTATATCCAAGATATGAACTAGAGTTCCAGAAGTCTGGACCGGGGCCGGGGGGGGAAGTATTAGTGAAGCCAGCCCTCATATTTTTCTTTGAGATACATTCAATAACACTTATATTCATGATATATACCAATCCATCCCAAAAAACCCCACATATAATAAATGCAATTACTAAGGCAATCACTCAACTAGAAGAAAATAGTGGAAGAAACCATGCTGCAAATTTGGTTTTTTTAAGGCTAAATGTTAGCCAGGTAATACAGTGAAGCAAAACACTATCAACTTCATACTGCCCTGTATTTATCAGTAGCAAAGATTTGATTCCACAACTATGTCAGCACTTATCATTTTAACACAGGAAATGTAAAATAAAGAGGAAGAAAAGCTGCAACAAATGTAAAAGCTAAATCATCCTACAGTAGCTCAGATGGCAGCAAGGCCACTTGTAGGGGAATGTGAATACACAGAACTCAGATTGCATACTAACAGGTAACTGGACAAAGTCTTTTGGAATATTGTTATGATTTAAACTCCTAAATTTTGTTGCAATTTCAGCTTCAGGAACTTGTGGTTTTAGAGGCAACCACAGACAAATGTCTGCCTGGTGAGCACATGTGAATTGTCCCAAGCAGAGTGAGATGTCCTACTCAGAAGTGTCTGGGTAGTCATCAGTACTGGCAGCACATGCAACACTGGGGAAAAAAGGGGGAATGGGAGGAGGGAAAAACCCACAAAATAAAACCAGATTTCTGCTAGCCGTCCATGAGGTTGATTTTCTTCTCCCAACTTGGTTTTGGAGAATGCTACAGTCGGGGGTGGGAGGAATAAATAAAACTCTTGGGTACAAGGAGAATAGCTTTTTGGAAAGGACTGAAAGCTAGCTCTCCTATGGATCTAAAAAATACCTCTTTACAAGAGTGAACCAGGTTGAAAAGATACTTGATTGCCTTCTCAGTATTCCTCAGCTTTTCAGCGTGTGATAAAGAGACCCAAATAGGCAAGTCAGTTCTGTTTGCACATGAGCACTTTGTCCAGCGAGCAGTAAAAGCCTGTATTTAACTTTATTCTTCCATGCAGAAGGCAGCTGGTATACTCCCATTTGGCAGCATTTAATTCAGGCGAAAACAGCAGACTTCTACCCTTGGGAAACTAAAAACTAAATCAGAAGGGAAGCAGTGGCTTGAGCAAATGTCTTCATTTGTGACCATCCCTCAGCCTGTTGGAAAGGAGGATAGTCAACACAAGAATGGGGAAAGTTCGGCATTTAAATACAATAGCTCATTTCGTTGCTTCCTCACTGGAGAATCAATACTACAAAAGACTATTTTGCAATGAGCGGTCTCCATTATATTTTTTTTTTGTTTGCATTACAACAGAACATAGAAATCTCATCCAAGACCAGTGCCTGACTAAGCAACACAACTTCAAATATTTGTAGACTAACTTGGTGAGCAACATATGGTGGGACCAGAACTGAGCACAGAGAAGTGAGTTACTGAAGGTCACAAATTAACTGAGAATGGACCTTTTCCAACAGCTTTCAATTGCACCGCATGGCTACAATGCTCTTCTTTTTGCTGATCAATCCAGATTTTTTACCCTTAGGCAAGCTTTTCTTTTAAAATGTCACACTTTTGTATGCGAAAATGGTTCTGTATGAAAATTTCCAATATAGTTTTCCTGAGTTTTGATAGGACAGAAATGGAGTTAGGAGCTTTATTGCTTTGTAGCTTCAAACAAAGCGCTACTTCCAGAGCATATGGCTCTTTTTCTAGCTCACAATAAGGGAGAAGAATATTAGTCTTCAATATATGTGCATTACCATACTTGCACTATTCCCAGAAGAGGAAATTTGGATGAGATCTGTTCTAGAAGAAAACTGAGGCCTGTACATTAAAGCATCATAAAAGTGCTCAAAAGAATTTCTGCTTGCTTCTCTTAATGGTCAGAAGAACGCAATTACTTCTAAAAATCAACAGGTGGATGTAATCTTGTATATGAGAAACACGAGATTAATCAACAGAGAAGTAACATTTAAATTTTCCAGATTTTCTGGTAGATTCAGATACTTGTATTCTGTCAGGGTCTCTATGCAAGACGTTATCCTCATCTACTACATTATGACTCTTAAGTAGCTTTTTTGAAAAATCTAAGAGGTTATTTATAGTCTAGTGTTTATATTATGCATTTTTGTAAGCCAATATCCTATTCATAGAGTTGAAACCCAGATGGTTCAAGTAAGAATTGCTCTTATCTCAATACCCTACAGGCTAATCTTTCTATTAGGTAGCATGCAAATTCCCATACAGAAAAAATTTCAGCTATGTATCCCACTACTTTCCAATACACCACTTGCAAGAACCATTGCAGCTGTATTTTCATGAAGTTGTCCTAAAAATGGCATAGATTTATTGCTTCAAGAGTTTTTAATTTACATTTTATTTCTACTTAAATTTGACTGACAAAGCATCAGTCCTCCTGACTGAAACTTACAGTAGTTTTGGGGACAGACTGCAGAAGACCTATGCTAATGAACAAATAAAACAAGTATTAAGCTAATTCAGCTTGTTAGTCACAACCAGGTCTATGCCACACAAACATGGAATTAAGCACCTTAGCAGAATTATTAGTTTCGCAGAATAGCATTTTTCTCCTCAGCGAGGCTAGATCTATGGAATTCTCTCATCCTTTTTTGCCTTTTCTTTGGTTAATAAGCAACACGCAATAACACTTCTGACAGTTCCTCATAATTACATTTTTTTAAACCACCAACCAAATTTCAAACAAGTTGGACAGCAAGGCAATTTTGAAACTCCTGTTGCATTACACTATGTGTTTTCTGCTAGGGTATCTAGGAAGGTATGAAAAGTAGTTCAGGGAAGAGGAAGGGGAGGGGAGGACAAGTCAAGGATATCACAGTTTGGTACCACAGGAGGTGTAAGTAGTAAAGAAGACTTTTAGTGTTACTGTGGTGGACTGGCAGACTGAACACATCCATAGGAAAATCCGAGTTCATGAGCTCTAATGTTTGCGTGTAATACAAGACACCTCGAAACAACAGTGGGTCACCTCAAAGCTTTTAATACATTCTCTTGCTCAGGGTGTAAGCTGGCCCAAAAGCTATGAAAAACTTATTTGCACTATTTGTAGATAGAAGCCAGGCAGTAATGAGTCACTGCTGCTCACCATACACAGTATTACCCTTGGGTTGATCCTGATGCTTTCTTCTTTTCGTAAGAACACCATGTTTTTGCTTGGCTTACTTTTGTCATTACTTTTTGTGGATTAAGTAATGGTCCATCAGAGTCCCCATGTTATTACTTTTGTTTCAAATGTTTAATCAGTTGTAGGTTTTGCTCTGAAAGAAGCCTGGTCACTCAAGTTCTCATATGAGAAAACTCAGGTATGCAACTGGAATGCAATTCAAATCCGTGAGAGCTGAGAAGCACAGCAACCGCATGTTCTGATGGTTGTTTGCATACATGCATTTGGAAGCCTATAAACAAAGATGACATTTGGAGTTCAAAACCTTCAGAGTTATATGGCTCCTTGGCTAATCCATTACATGCGGCAACTGATGTCTTGATGCAAGCTCTTCTGTTTGGAACTATTCTGACCCTTATTTTCAAGCTGATTTTTAAGATAATAAAAGGACTTTTCATTTACTTCACTACATGTCTATTGATATTTCCAAATTGACAGTAATGTTTATGACTGTCATAGCTGTCAGCTGGACCAAAATAAATCACAGCAGCTGATGCTAACAACTGTCAAAAGTACAGAACTTACGAGGTGCTATAAAGTCAAGAATACAAATAAAATTGTAATTAGATATGCAATATCAACATCAACATTGCTAAATACTTAAACATTTCAATATCACTTTCTAGATATACTGGAAAATGTATAGCACACAGAATGAATTGACAAACTACAGTTTACTCGCTGTTATTGGCAGTGTGCATCACAACTAAAGGATGAATTTTCAGTGAAATGCTGCAGGATGACCTGTACTACAGGAAATTTCACATCCAAATACTGGAAACTTACTCCATCCCTCCCACTTCACACTGATGGCAACACGTGGTTGTCCCACATCTATGTTCTTGTGGCTTTGATTCATGCTCTGCTCAGTGATTCTCCCTCCGTCATTGCCCGAGGAATGTAAATATTTGTTCTGTCTGTATTCTGGTTTACAGTCTTGGCCCATTATTGAATATGAAGACTGTAATTCAATCATAGAAGGATCTGTTGCCATGCATAAACTGGGATTTTATGAGATATGACTTAGGCTTTGCAGAGCAGTCATCTTCCTACTCACCTCCCTCTTTCTTTGCCCCTGACTGAATTATAGTTCTGTCTCTAATTGAAGCCTAGTATTATTCTATTTCTCTTCTGCTGAGAGGAAGACCAGAGCCACCATTCTGAATACACACCAAGCCACAGGAGTCTGGATGAGGTACTCTAATGACAGGTCCTCCTACACAGCACATTTGCAGCCTTTCTGCTAATTAATTTGATTTCCTTTGTCTAGACTAACATAATACTGCAAGTTATGCTCATTTAAAGGAGGATCGTTGGCCTTTCAGTTCACTCCAAATGAGGAAGAGTCAATGGAGAGGAATCCGGGGGAGACTGACTTTGTCCTTGACTACACCATTGCTTATGTTTTCACTTGACCAAGACTTTGTCTCCAGGAGAACCCGAGACAGCACTATCATCAGAGGAGAGACTATAATCAAAATCAGATATCGTCGGTATGTGCACGGCAAAGCAGTGGCAGTTACACAGAAGGGTTCTGTCTACAATGTACTGCAGTCAGCAGCTTTCTTCCTGGCAATCACTTGGCATTTACTGTTCACAGCTCTTGACATCTTCAGAGGGTTAAACAAACGTGTAATTAAAAACACACACAAGCTGGTTTCTTCAGACTCCCTTCACTTTCAGTAGTGTGCCACTGGACTAGTAAATCAGAGGCAAGGCTAGTAATGGGAGTTAAAGAAGTAACTCCTCACTATTTCACACATCATTTCTGTGGACTGTGGAGTGGAATGAGTCCACAAGTTTCTTAATGGCAGAGAAGATCTTTCCCTACGACAGAAGAAGAAAAAGAAGGCAAGAAGCCTAAAGAGGCCATCACTAAGCTCTTCTGCTCACAAACCCATAGAAAAGTGCCAGAGCTCCCTTTTTGTAGGCAATTTCAGCATCATTTCTAGCCTTTGCATTTATCATTTTGCAGCATTAAAGAGGGGAAGGATTCTGACTTTGGGACTTTACTGGCTCAGGGATTTTTTTTGGCCGACAGTAACGGGGGACCCTCTTTATATAAACACAAGCAGAAGATAAACAGCACCTAGAGGCTCTTTATTAACTTAATGTGACCTTGTTTTTTTACAGTACTTGGCCATAAGCCATTCATACTGTCTCACCACAGTTAAGGTTTGAATATTTTTCCATTACTCATGCTTTCAAGCTCAGTAGAAGTAGACAATAAGTAAAAGGAAATCTAAAGATTTTTCTCTTCGGCTCTTTCAGAAAGCTATTCTCAGAAACGTCAGGGAGGTATCTTGGAAAGAGTTAGCCATATCTAGCTATAAATTTCATTGTGAGATGGCAAACTCCATTTCTCTTCCAAGTCTATTCAAGGCCTCTTCCCCAGCTCTAAGTTAGGCAACACTTCCTTGAATGTAGAGGAGAGACATGACACTTTTGGTAATCTTTGATGTGCTCATGTTACTACATAGAAGAACAAAGATACTGAGACTCCATTTCATGTCAGTGCTTGATTTGATTGAGAGTAATGAATTGTCCAAGTGAAGTGGCCAAAACAGCTTCCCTTTTGACACAACTACAATGTTGGATATTAGCTGACATTTCCATATCTGACCCATAAATGCAAGATGGATTGTGAAGAGGAAGAACAAGCGATCAGAGAGCTTGCTCATTCAGGATTTGGGTTTGTTGTTTTTTTTACTTTTATTTCAAAGCAGTGAGAGAACTGCATTACAGTTTACAACACTTGACTAATCCTACCATTTACTACTGTTTCAAGCACTTATATAGAATCACAGAATTGCTTTGGTTGAAAGAGACCTTTAAGATCATCAAGTCGAACTGATAACTCTTGCTGAAGCAGCAAGAGAGATCAATCAGCTGAAATGTTTTGCAAACTACTTGTGATTGCTTCGTGTTGGTGCTAGGAGAACCAGTACAAGTAGTTTAATCTTGTATATACCACCCTATTAACCATTCAGTTGTCTCAGCAACTGAATGCCATCTGCACCTCTTGCTAAAGGCCCACTGTAGTTGATTAGACCAAATAAGATCGTCCCAAGGAAAATGCTGTGATCCATAGGTTTGCTTTGGTTCCTAACCAGTGATCACACACAAATCACATACTCATACATGAGTGATTTAGACCACAGGTACAAACAATATTAAGCACCCATGAAAGTGGCTCTTTCTAGGTTTTTCCCTCTGTCTTCATTTAACAGTAGACTTTTTAATGAACTTAGGCATAATATGGGGTTAAGAGGACAGCAAACAATTGCTGTCTAATTGCAAACAAGGCTAGATGGAAAATATTTTCTGACACTATGAGAACTAGACATATTGAAAGTCTCATCTCCAAATTGGAAGAAAAATTAAGTCCTGACCATTGGCCTACATTTTCACTTCAGAGTAGCCAAACTATTACATCCTGAATTTGTTCTTATTTTCATTTTGAAGGACATGGAGTCAGTAAAAATTGCTTTAAGGTACTTTCAATGTAATATTATTAAACCCTCAAAATCCATAGAGTTAACATTAAATATCTTTTTGTCTCAGTAATGGAAAAGCCCTAAAAAATACACATAAATTTAACTAAGACCTTCAAGTGTTTTCAGTCTAAAGATGCTGATATCTTTTCCTGTGAAAAAGCAAATTCAAAAAAAGTTTTGATCAACACTTCACCTGAAAACTTTCATTCCTGCTTTGTGGAGAGACAAGAAAAAAACTTTCAACTCTGAACCCTTAGGGTCAGCTACCGCAATTCATGTAACATGACAGTCCTCGATGGGTCAAGGATAGCCACAGCCCCATGGGATTTTTTATGCTTGTATTTTGAAAGGAGGCTCAGAAAAGAATTTGGCTTAGCAAAACAAGACTACGCTTCCTCTCTTCCCTTACTTAGTTTCAGAAAAACAGCTTCTGCTTTGAGGGATTATCTCAGCTTCCATAGTTTTTCTCCAGCACTTAATTGTAGAGAAGCTCCATAAAGATCACAGCAGTGATTTGGGCAACATAAGAACATGGGTAATGTCAGAGTGTTCAAAGAGAAATGAAATCGCAATTAGGGAAAACATTACTAAAAATGCACCTAAGAAAGACAAAGCTAAAAGTAGCTCACCTGTCTGAAATCTGCTAACCTGGCAAAATTGATCTTCCTTAGAGGACCCTAAGAAGCTCCAAATTAGCACAAAGACTGAGGAATAGTAATTGGCACTTGGCAAAATTCTGCTCATTAAAAACACAGGGCACATTTGTGGGTTTTTTTCCTTCCTGCCTGCCCCCAAAATCAAAGTCTTGTTTTACAATGTGAATGATATAAAAGGCTACATCAGAGCAAGTGCACAATTTCCTATCTACTTATTTGTTATAAGGCTTAAGGGGAGGACTCAAGCTTATCTAAAAAGAAAAAAAGGAGTGAGAATTAAATGATTAAATGAGTGAGAATATGCAACAGCACTGAAGACTTGAATAGGAACGGGTGCAAATGAGGCATGTTTAAATTAATAGAAACAGACTTAAGGAGGGAAGCCACTGAGTGGATTTACAGCATAAATGTACAAAAGACATAAAGAGCTCATCTAGATACGATGGTTTAACAAGGTGCTCTCTATGACTATTCTCCACCCATCTCAAAAAAAATATTATTTGTTTAAAGCTGCTTGCCAAATCCACAGCAAAGCATCTAACAGAAACCAGAGATGAGATTTAGAGACACTTTAGAAATAGGTGACAAGGACACACATGAATCAATGTGAGCAGTCCAGAAAATTCCCACACCTACAAAGCCTCCAGTGTCATTTTGGACTACAACATTGCCTACGTGTTTATACACCAGTACCTCTGCAGGGTGCCCAGATGCGCAACTGGGTAGGTAGAACTGCCGTCTGCTGCCATTCACATGGAAGGGAGAAAAAGCTTGGGAGCCACTCAGCAGCTTGCCAACTGTCCTGCTTTGTCAACTGTGTTTCACACACACCCAACCAACACCACTGAGTAGAATATGAACAGCATTAACTACTACCAGTCATTCAAAAATTTAGCCAATGAGGCACACTACTTACCTTTCTCACAACCAGCTTAAGCAAGATCTTCCCCATTTGTGAACATAGGCTTCGAGTTTCAGTACCCACATGAACTGGAGAGAATTCACATTTCCCACACTGTTTTTTTAGTGTGGGAAACCCCACTAAAATCTGCAGAAAAGAGTAACAGGAAAGAGGAAAGTACAAAGAGGCATTACCCGTAATTTCTGTTAAAGCTGAGTTATTAGATAGGGAATAAACATAAAATTCCGGACCTAAAAGGAATTATAATAGCATATCCAACATTATTTTTCTGTCCTTACGCTTTGTGCTGTGGACAGTGAGGTTCTGATTTAAACTCCCTGAATTTTGTCATTCTCCCCAATGCATTAAGAAGGTGATTTGCCTTGGTTTTTGAATCAAGCAAAAATAATCACAGACCAAAAGAGTTAAAACCTATGCCTTTTTCTCTCAAATTTACATTCTGATAAGGATACTGCAGGATATGGGCTCAAATATATATTCCATATATACATATACTGTAGAACAGTGCAATTTCAATTTCAGGTAAAGTAATGGCTCAGAGAAAACCCTGTACCTGACCTTGAGAAATGACCAAACGAGCAATTAATGTCAGCTGGATATATTTCTGATTGCAACCCATGCCCCTCTGAGATAAAGTGTAAATCACCTCTTGCTGTCACCCAGTGCAGGGTGCAGTTTGATTCATTTAAAGGGTGAGCCACAGTCCCATAGCTCCTGGTCCCCGCTGGCACCACCTTTCCTGCACCCAGCACACAAGCATGGGTACACACACACACACTCACTCCTCAGTCACCCTGTGCCAGTACTAACAACCACGCAGCCACACAGTCAGCAAGACCAGTTTGCTGATCCAGCTGAAAAGCTATTTTTTTTATTTTGTGTGTGTGTGTGTGTGTGTTGCCGGCCAGCTTTCCAGCTGCCTGCAGGATCAGTAGCGCCGCCGGGGCCCCCGTGCCAGCCCTGGGCATCTCTGCCCTGCCAGTGCCAGCCTACGGGCAGGCTGCCTTCAGCCAGCCGAGAAGCCGCACCCTGATACTCCTTCCAAACCGGAGCCTGGGAACGCTGTCACCCAACTTACCTGTTTCAGGGTGGAGGAGGCTAATGTAACTGGAAGGGTGTGGCTGATAAAGGCGGCGTTGACTGACAGGACTGCTTGCTTTTGCTTCCTAGACGAGAGGCACCATCCTTGTATCTAAACGGCTGGGTGCTAGGACTACAGGCTGTACCACAGCAGTGAGAGGAAATAATAATAATAATAATAATAAATAATAGAATGTGATGAATAGTACCATTTCAGATGCCCAAGGGCATCCAAGATGTTTGTACAGGCTGGCACATCAGAGGCAGACCCTATGGGAGACGCATACTCCTCCACAGTGGCAGCTGGAAGCCAGGTGAGAGATGCGGGGTATTCAAACAGGCATCAATTCTTGCAAGTGTCTGAAATATTGTACCTCTTTCTTAGGCTAGATTTCCGAAAGAGGTATGCACCATTTACCTCAACTCCTGAATGGATATGGGGTACTTAAAATTAGGATCTTTTATCTTATCTTGAAAATGTACTCTGCAACTGGAGTGCAAAACTAAATATTAAAGATGGAAAAAGAAGTATGAAAATATAGTCTAACTGCTGCATCCTACTGTTTGACTTTTGAGTGTCTTGCCTTGTAATTTCAAAGGTTTCTTCTGCCAAGGCTTGGGGTTTTAAGTGATTTAATAAAACCACTGTTAGACTGCATAGGAATAATCTACATGGTATTTGAGTCACTGACGCCTTCTCCTTCACTCTTTCTCCATTAGTCATATGCCCCTCTCAGCCCCCTGCCCTAACACCTACCCTTGCTGGATTCTCCTTATCTGAATCTAGCACTGAAGACTGTGGCAAGGTGGCTCTTATTCCTTTTTGTGAAGATGCTGCATACCCATGCAATTAGGGCACTGAAAAATTAAGAAAACCTGCATTTAAGGGCAAAGAAACAAACAAGTAATGTGGTTTGGTGAAAGAAGTTGAGGGAAATAGTTTTCCACTGTCTTTCCAGGTAACGGATGGGACAAAAATGCTCATGAGACAGAATCAATCTGCTGTTAATAACCTGAAAAAAGAAATCTAATAGAAGTTATAACATAATTTGAATGCAGACATTTGTCCAAGCTCCCCTTCAGAATGGAGCACCAGAACCATAACAAAAGTTGTTCACTTGTTCTGTCTATGTTCTAGTCACATGGATTTTGGCTCACATTAGGCAAAAGCAGAAGTTGTGCATGCACATGCCATGCTAAGAAATGGAATGACGCTCCTAATACATGAATGAGAAAAACGGGAGACAAGTTATCCAGGAGCATTCATTCAGCAGAAGGCTGAAACAGCATCTGACCTGTCAGAGTCTAAGGTGAAGCCTTCAATGCCAAAGAGCACCAGCTCACATCTCTGCCACCCAGTCAAAGGGTACAAATACCACAGTGAACAGCCATCCAAAGGGCACGGGCTTACACTCAGAACCTGTGCATTAAGATTCTCCCTTGTTACTGAAAGAAGGCATCTTCATTCTCCAAAAGCCCAGATGCTTTTGAGTACCACATGGGCTAATATTTCCCAGTTAACTACGGCTGCATGTATGCAGAAATATACTTGATGGTCAACAGAGAGGACTAAGCTCTCATACAGGTATTAGCTCACACCATTTTAATAATTAGAACTCTGATTAAGAGAGGACAGCTTTAAACTAACACTGCAGAAGTTAAGCAAACACTTAATTGTCTTCCTGTATTCAGGTCCAAAAGCCCATTGAAGTTACTAGACATCAGAAGAAAAGCATGGCAACATACCCTACACACCAGCAAGTCAAAAGCATCAGGGTACACACCCTACACACTTGCAATTAAAAAAAAAAAAAGGTTGGATAAATTTGCATCCTGTTGCAGCTTTTTGTTAAGTCGGCTTCACATCAAATTGTGTATTGTTCCTGTGTGCATTCGCGTTTCTCTCAATGGTCATCACAGGAACTCATCTGTCCCAAGATGTCCTGCAGCAGGACAAGAGACTCCTCATTAAAAAAAAAAATCCAAAAGCAGAAGATACCCCAATTTGCATGCAAACCTCAAAAAGCCCCCCATCAGATCTATGCCCATCACACTTTGTTGATGTTATGCTGAGGACATTAAGGACAAATCAGGGTTCTATTCTTGGACTTGAAAACATGGCTGCACAAATGCAGAATGGAAAATAGTAGGTTATGTGCCAGTTCTGGGTGTCACACCTCAGGAAAGTCATGAAGATTTTCTAGAGGCAAAGAAGAACGACAAGAACGTTTATAAACACAGAAACTATAACTTAAAGTGGCAAGATTGCAGAAATCAGGGATCAGTAATACAAAGAAGCAAAGACCAGAAGAGTGATGTTAATAGCTTTCAAACGCATAAAAGGATATCACAAAGAGTGAAACAATTATGTCCTTAACCCTTCACGTATGCAAATGCAATAATGTCAGTAAATAAGATTTCAGACAATATTCTTATTAGCAAGCACCATGATACAGATAGTGAAGCACTGGAATTGATTTGCCTAAGTTTGTAGACATCATCAGGATTATTAAGAAGAAAGTGACACAAAAGGAGAAAAAAATAATCACCACATCTTCCAGGAATTATGTCAGATGAAATGGATTCTAACAAGCAGGAGATGAGCCAGATGGCTTTGCAAAGTCCCTTTAATTCCTTTTAAGTAAACAAATCTATATATATATAAAATATATAAAACAATTGTTGTGCTCCAAAGAATCATCTTTATCATAGACTTTTGCCTAGTTTCCTGTTGTCTCTCTTCTCATCTTTCTAGGTTTCTATGTTTCATCCTTGCTAGTACAGAAAGACATCATTCTTTTTGCAGTACAGCTTAAGGTACTTTCGCAATGGGAATCACTAAACCACTACTCAAAGCCAGCCTTATATTTAACACACTGCAACCTGCTAACTGTCAACCTACCACCTTTATAACACAGATACTATCAGATTCTTTCAGAATTGAAGACTCATTTTGTTTTCTTTTGCTGTAGGCAGAATATATAAACATTTGCTCCATGCTCCTCACTTGGCAAAAGGTCAAGACTCAAGATTTTGCAGAATGCCTTGGATTTTCCAAAATTTAGGTTATTTAGAGGAAACATTCCTAGTTTATTTGTTGAAGAAAATGAATGTCATTTATAAATCATTAGAAAATAAGTTACGTTCCCAAAGCATATTTAAATACCCATAAACCACACGCCCACACCATTTTCCACATAAGGCTAATTTGGGCACAGTTTTAAACCATATTTGAGGACTGATCTCAAGGCAGAGAAGTCAAAACTGCTTATCTAGCAATGTGGGTAGACAATATCATGCCAGTATCATGCCATATTGTACTTTTTCCTCCCTGTTGCTCTGGAACCAGAGCAACAGACATGTTGAACTAGAAGCAGGGCAATGGTGCTGCTGCATTGACTGATGGACCGGCCAAACTCCACAACCAGCAACTGAATGGGGCAGCTGAGTGGCTTCTCATCCGAAGGCCTCGGGACGGCAGGAGAGGCCCAGAAACAAGCGCATCCTCGAAGATCTGAAGCAAACCACAGAGATTTGCACGGACCAAAACATCTGTATTGTCCTTGTGACAGCAAACAGCCAATTTTCTCTCTATTTGTAATACCCGTAATTAAGAGGTGTGGAATGGTTTGTCAACAGCTGTCATCATAAAGCTATGGTATTCGTCCTATAAGCACAGCAATACCCTGTGAAAGTGTATCCACTGTCAAACCCTTCCCTTCCCACAAAGCCCAACAAATAAATAAATGAAATTACCCTCAAACAGAAACTGAACACACACTGGAACCACATTCCACTTTCCCATCTGCCTTCTTTATCCTCCCAAGATTGAGATCAGTTTTGAAATTTGGTATACTTACTGTTGCTAATTCCCAAAAATCAGCCTACAGAGTAAAGGCATCTCCTCAACATTTCCCCTGTGAGGAACTTTTCCCTTCCTAGATAATAGTCTACTATTTCTGACGACATTAAAGAGGCAAAGTGATACGGGAGTGTGTGGTTTCCTAAAAACCAGAAAAGAGTCATTCATCTAACAGCAACTTACACCACCAATATTGGTTATTTGTTTACTGTTATTTACTCTTAATATTCTTTATTTGCTGTTCTTTAGTAACTGTTATACAATTCCTCTTAGTACTGCTGTTCCTGAGAGAAGCCGGTTGCTCAGGTATGTTTTTTATACCAACGCTACATTTATACTGTCTTGTAACACAATGCAAAGCAACGGTTGAGTGGATATACCTATGTTCAGATTCTAACAAAAAGTATGTCACTCATTGCCAAGGAATTACTGTAGAATTGAAGCAAAAGGGAAGTTTAATACAAGACAGAAGCCTGAAACAGATTAGTACAGCAGAGGATGAGAAGAAGCTGCAAGTAGGCAGTAGGCAATGCTGCAACGTTTTCTACTGACAAGAAATCCCACCCACCTTTTCACCACATCCAGTAACCTCAGGGGGAAAAAATACGGAGGGAGTGATGATTCTCTGCAAAAATGTATTTTAAATTATTTCGGAGGATTTAGCTGACAAATACTGGCTTCACTAGAATCTATTTTAAAAAAGCCAGTAATTTTACCCTGTAGGAATATCAATACAGCGTCCTTGATGTTTAAAACATACAGTCATTTAGACCAGGCAAGGATCTGTCTTCAGGTATACCCACTGATATTTCACACAGCTCAGGTGGACAAAAAAAAAATACTGCCATTGAAAATACCTGGTAAACTTGAAGTAATCAGCAAATGCTTACAGAGTGATTATTGTGACAGCTGACCGATGGGAAAAAAAACAAAAGAAAACAAAACAAAACAGCAACCACACCAGAAATGTTTACCGGGAAGTAATTTAAACCAATAGATTAACAATATTTATGTTCTTGGAATATCTTGTAACTCCAATACAAATTGTTTTTCATTTCTTCTTAGTATCATGTTTCTTCCTTTGTTATTTTGCCTATTTAAAATTTTATTTTACTTTTAATTAATTAGACTTCTATAAAGGGGGAAGAAGGAGGAGGGGAGAGAAAACTTCACAAATATCCGTTTTCTGCCTAGTGGAACACATGAATTAAATCTAGCCTACTTAGCTCAAAACAGGGCTACTGATGTTCTTGGATACACAAGAACACTAATAGCTGAACAGGTTCTATAAACTGTGGCTAAAAAGTATCCTCCAAAAGCGTCTGTAAGGCTGAACAATTTCCCTCTTTTTAAAGATGTAAAACCAGCAAAAATTCTGGAAGTCCTGTTAGATGGGCTAATGGTAACTGCAACTTCTCCGCTTTTGTTAGTGCCTTGGATTTGTGATTTAGCAGAGCTGCCCAGTGGGATCACATGGGATACCCAAGAATGGTTCAGTCTCCTATTACATGCCTTTCTAAGGATTTTAGAGCCTACAATAATTAAATAGTGACACTCCACAATCAAATAGTTCCTACTTTTCTTTTTTTTTTTTGTTTCTTGGGTTTTTTTTTTGTTTTGTTTTCCCCCATAACCTTAGATATCAGGATCTAGGAAGAACTTAATGGAAGTTAAGACCATTATGGAAGACCGTTATGGGTAAAACAGAGAGGTGAGAGGACAGGGAGCAAAAGCTGTAATACAACCTTTGTGGGAAAAATTTAACGAAACAAGGACTTTTCCATTGCATGACTGCCATATATTCTAAAGCAAGAAACTAGAATCCCCCCATATCCCATAGATTTACACTCTTCAATGGCAAAATATTAATATCTGATTAAGGTTTACATCAGAGATGCCGGACCTTCTGAAGTCATTAACTTCAGTTTCAGCAATGGTGACAAATAACTGATTATTTTTCTGAAGCTAATGCTAACTTTCCCACAATGTGTGCATTAATTGTAGGCTTCATAACACAAGTATCTTGTTTGGTACAGTTTCCTGGCTGGAAGGCCCTAGTTTCTGCCAGTTGGCTGTACCAGGCAAATCATTGAAGCAAAGGAGGGCTGATCCTAATCTCTCCTCGTGCAGTGCTAATACAGCATCAATGAAGAATTCGGTATCTGTGTTCCTTTGTGTGCACAGCTCCCAATTGAACTTTGGACTTGTAAAATTGATTGTTATATAGGACTTTCTCATCTTGAAGTAAAATCACATTTAGTGATCCTCAAAAGTATCTGAGAAATCACAACGGCCTCTGAGAGGCTCACCAGCTCTGAACTGTGACATTCTGCCCACTGGCACCAGCGGCCATTCCCTATGTAAGGATTTGACAGTGGAGGGGAGGGGGTAAAATGTGTTTAGCTGTACTTTGGATCCAGTTACATCTTCTTATAGCTCTGAGGATTTTATCACCTTTAGTTCCAGAGTGTAATTTAACCTATGCATTCAACCCTCATAGTGATCCTCCCCAGCCTTCAGTTCCACCTTTTGCCTTACAGAAAGAAAATCTCAGCAGAAAGATCCACAGATGGGAGCATTAAGAAGCATTTTGCAGCATTTCTCAATATTTCTGCCACCTATTTTTCTGCAGCAGTTCTGTGGGAGCCCCCACTTATGAGAGTCAGGGTTTTGGAAACACTCATTTCTTCAGTATTATGTGAGGTTTAATAATTCCCCACCTTGGCACACTGACTTAAATACACCATAAACCTAATCCCCAAACTCTCTTTACTGACAGCACAAAGAATGCAGGTGTCTGCTTCACCTATGGGAAGTCCTGATGCAGGTCACCCCATTTTTAGGTTCTTCAATAGTCCTTATGGTGATACCTCTACTGAATTATTTAGGTTGCTCAGTTCCACATTCCAAAGCAGCTGCTTTGGAAAATCAGGGCTTGCATTTCCATAACACTTCACGGCTCAGTTCACAGAGCACTCCAGTTTGTTTGGAAGCCATCTAGGCAGGTTACCACAAAACAGATTACCTTAGCTGTTACTCTCCTGCTTTTTCTGCAAGGCTTATCAAGTCCAGGCTCTGTCAGTTTAATCTGGCTTCACTGGCTTCACTGGCTTCACATACTGAGCAAGGACCATGCAAAATTCTTAGTCTGGAACACTGGGCAAAGGAAAGTCTAAGCAGTATAAGATACAGATTTAAGGTGAATTGCCCAACATGAAAAAAAAAAATTGTGGCTCCATGTTTCCAAACTAGCATTCTTGACATTATTATTTGTAGCATTCGTTTGACCTTCATAATCAGCCAGTCTTCTGCATAGTGATAATAGGTGGAAGGAAAGAAGGCAAAGGCTACTTTACCCTCCACATATCTAAACAGTGCCAGAGGGGCCAGATACATTTGGATTCTTCCTAAATTACTCAGAGACCATGCTGAAATATCTAGAATAAAAGCAAAAGGCTCCTTTCTTTAACTTATGCATGTGTCAAGGTTTTATTGCAAGTCATGTGTATGTGCGTGCATATACATATATATATATATATGCAAGGTTGGGCTAATGGGCATATTTTAAGTAAAGGGTGAACTGATATGAGAAGGTGACCCAGACAGAGTGGCAATGTCACACTGGTTCTTAATTTGAGACATTTTTTTCGTGAGGCAAAATAATATAATCCTGTGAACAAAAGTAGTGAGAGAAAAAATGGCTAAATAGCGTTCTCTCCCCATACCCCCAGCATGTCCTGGAGAGCAGCCCAATAAACAGGAGCAAATAAATGTACAACCCTCCTCTTCACAGGCACCACTAATTGCTGTCCTAAGCACAGATTCAAAAACATGCCAACATTTGTCTTTCTCCCTTTTCCCCTGCACGTTCCTCCTGCAGACCTCTAGCTACAACTTTGTATCAGGGAAATAGTTGCATGCCACAAGACGATTTGGAGAGAGACTGCCCTCTCAACATAGCAGGAAGATGACTAAATAGTGACAAAGTAAATCATCCCTCAAAGATAAGTCAATAGTGAATAAGTAATTTTATCTGTCAAGAGCTAACATGCAATGAATACTTGCAAAGGTTACACAACATAAAATCTACTAGCAGTTAGCTGTGAGTTCCATCGCATGTGCTAACCAAGTAAGCCTATGAAGGAATAGATCCCATTTGACTTCTTGATCAAAAGCCTTAACAACAGCAAATTGCATGTATAAACTCCTAGAAAAGGATTATATTCTAAGAGATTTTTAGCTTACAGCCAAGTATCTTACAATAAAGACATCCTTTGTAAGTATTTCTTTGGAAATGTGTTACATTTCCATTTAAAAATATTTAAAATGACAAGTGACTAACTGAGGGGAACAGTTTATAATGAATAAAAAGAATCCTAAAGGTGATTAAAAAAACAAAAACACCTGTTGAACACCACCCCCCCCAACTCTGCCACCATAAACAGTTTGGAATTTAACTTGCAGTCAAATCCGACAGACCAATGAAAAGCTTAATTCACTTTTCACTTCTGTACTATTTGCATTTTTCTTTTTTTCAGTTACATAAAATCATTAATCTGTTTGGATTTTCTTCTTGAATGTACTTTTCAAGTTCTCATATATATTCCTAGCATGTCATGACATCTGTCCTAAAAACTCTGTGCAAACATAGCTTTATGATGTTTGAAACACTCTATTTAATAAAAGAAATTAACTGTCCTCCTAAAATGCGCAAGCAGCAGTTGTATATTCTGAAATCCAGGCTGTAAGTACACATCCCTTAAATTTTCCTAACTTCTTGAATAAATAGATCCTCTGAGGTTTCCCAGATAAGATATATTTCAGATTACTTTGGCTATCCAAAGAATGTTTTTGCCGCTCTGTGCAATTAGAGCTGAAAGTGCATTTATCTTGCTATAAATAAGGTGACTCTTAAAGAATGAAGTTCAGAAGTGTAAATGTCAACTCTTTAGTAGACATATCTTTGATAGGGTAACTCCATAGCTCCAAATACCTAGGTTAGTTTCACTCAAATTTGAAATTAATTCTGACTCTTATAATATATGCAAGTCAGAAAAAAACCAATGGAATCATTCCAGAATTAAATTATATGAGTTTTATCATAAAACCTAAGTATTTACATAGTTGTTTTGAAAGTTACTATTTAAATATGATGTTAACTTAGAACTACCCCCAAAATCACATAGTTCTGAAACATTTCCATTATACTTTTTTATTCTATCTATGTACGTAATAGTTCAGCTCATCAGAAGCAAATCCTCTCTTCCCTGCTTTACAGTACTTGGGCTTAGATACACTGCTTCAAAAGAGAAAAGTGTGAGGGCAATTACCTGTTGTTGTCTCTTTCTTTTACTACAGTGAAAATATTTTACAGCTATGGAGGACCTTGTGTAAACAATAAACAAAAGTTTTGGATGTCCCAGGTTAGAAATGTTAAATAATGAAGACAGCAGAACAATGCACAATGGGCAGAAATTCCCACTACATAGATGGCATAGTTAACTGCCTTTTTTTTTAAAGTATAGAAGCAAAGGCTACTTGTGCATAAGTAATACACTGTTTTGCTCATCTATGTAGGAATTAATTTAATTCAGCGTGTGCAAATCTGCGTTAGAATTCACATCCTTTTTGGCTTTGCGGTAAAGTGAAACATCAAATTTTTTTGCATTTACATATAAGGTCATGGCTACCTCTTTTACATCCTATTCCTATTTGCTTACATACACATGTATCACACTGTAATAAGCAGTTTGCAATAGAAGGCTTTAATACTTGTTTAAAAAACTGTTCAACAACAGTAACAGTTTTTACAACCTGTAAAGTGATTCATCAGGTTCTGTTCAAACAATGACAGCATTATATAATCTTAGAATCATAGAATGGTTTGGGTTGGAAGAGATCTTTAAAGTTCATCCAGTCAACCCCCCCTTGCTGTGGGCAGGGACATCTTTCAACAGACCGGGTTGCTCAAAGCTCTGTCCAACCTGACCTTGAACACGTCCAGTGATGGGACATACACAGCTTCTCTGGGCAACTTTTTTCCAGTGTCTCACCACCCTTATTAGCCTGTGTCATTGTTCAGAAAATTTGAGAATGCTGGTCTTTGGGCTGCCTTTTAAATAGCAACCTCATTCAAAGATCTTCCACACTTAGCAACTGAGCTTGTTTATCTAGACTACTAAGGCCACCCAGTACTAACAGGGCTTTCAAGGCACCATGCAAGGAGTCTGTACTTAGAAGAATATTGTCAGCTAGAGGACATACAGTGTTTTGCACACTTACGTCAACATTTAAGGCACAATTTCTGAGCCAGCTTCCCATAGATGTTGAGTGTACCATTTTAGGCACGCCAGACGTCACAAAGAAGGTCCGTAACAGAATTAAGACACAACCTAGTGGCCAGCAGCAGAGCCAAGGGCAAGACGACCCCTTCAGCACAAGTTTAGAACTATGGCCAGCTAAAGTGACACCACAGGCACAGCCATAGGCAGCATAACAAAGCAGGAATACTCAGTGGACCATTAACACCTTTAAGAGACTATTAGATTCTGCCACCTCAAAGAAACTGGTCACATGATGAAAGCAAAAGGTCATCACAGAAGCTCTAGGAAAGGTTCACAATTAGCAAGAAAACACTACTTATTATAAAAGCATAATGAAAGCATGAGTTTCACCCAAAAAAATCCACCAGCATTGCTATCTGACTAACTGCTATATATGTTAACAGGTTGTATCATGCACCTAGAAGTTCAAAAGTTACAGTGCATTTGATACCCAAATTAAGCCATCAGCCTTCATCATGGCAAAATAAGCCAGTTTCCAAATATTTTTAAATCAAAAATTAATATCTTGGGGAAAAAATATCTAATTTGGAGCACTTCATAATCAAAGTATCTTAAGTTAAAGTTCATTTTTATTGAGAAAATAAGCCTCTCTTTAATATAAATCTAACTATGTATATTCTAATACAACAATAAAAACAACTAATTTTGCATTGTCTTGTAAACAATAAAGATAAATCTAAACCCATGATAAATACAATGACAAATACATTTCAATATTCTCAACACTTATGCCTAAATTTCAGTGGGGGGAAAAAAACCAACAAGCACAGCATTAGCACCTCAAGCTCCCTGTATTTTACACATTCAGAAAAAGTAACAGCTTAAGTCAATCACGTTTGACCGCTATCCAGTTATTTATATGAGCAGATGAAGCTGGCGTCCGAGTGGGGAGATGAACTGGCAACTTGCCGCAGCCTTGAGTTACAATTTGTATATAATGAAGCAAACTGCAAGCACTCTGATTGTAGCCTATCTATGTGGATGAAGCTAAGCAGAAGAGTTCAAACAGGCAACACATCTTATTTTAACTCATGATAAAGTAAGATAGAGATTTCTTCAATCTGCAGGTGAAAGTGCCCAGGACGGATCTGCAGAAGAACTCGGCTCCACTGTGACCTGAAGCCTGGACACAAGGGAGGCACAACGGTGTCCCTTGAGACAGAAAACCCTTGGTATGAACTTCTCATCCATGCATTTGCAGTTCCACTGTCTGAAAGGAGCAGCTAAAACCGAAGTGAAAATTCCATCGTTGTTGACAGTGTCAGACTCCACAACATGCCGGTCTGTACTATGGCCATGGTTACAATAGAGAGGCACAGACCATAATGAAAGGATAACACATCTGATGGGCAAAGGTCACTTCCAGTGATTCCATAGCCCTTTAAAGATCATTTTGGAGGGAGAGGAATGCAGGAGAATAATTATAGACTATTCCTCCACACCGCAAGTGCATTGAACAGCATGAAAACTATTTCTTCAGATTTTAAAATCTTGAAGCAAATTGGCAGCTCACATTCACATCTTACATGAACCAGAGAAGAAATGGGTATTCTGGAGTGACTTCACGGATAGCATACTAATCCACAAATTTCAAACAATAAAAAAAAAAAAAACAACAAAACACTTTGCTTTTTAGGCACTTTTAAAAGATATTTCAAAGCTAAGAGCAGCTTAGAAACAAACTAATTTCCCTAACTGCCTTTTTATCAAATAATTTTATTACCATGTACAGCACGAACAGCTCACAACAGTAGTTTCCATAACAAACAGCGATTCCATCCTGAAGTTCCTACTAATTCCCAACAGATAGTAGGAATAGTCCACTGGCCTTTTCTGGTTTTCAGAAGTATACAGTGAGTAGCTTCCCACTTTTGCAAGATATCTGTCATTTTGGAGGTGATGAAAACATTTGCAAAAGCAGCTTATGTATTGCTTTGTGATTATGCATTCTTCTCTATTTCTGATATTTAAAATAAAAAAAAAAAATCCTGTACGCATTTCATAGCAAAATTACTTAATTTTATTTTACCGATTCGTAAGCAGCATTTGTGTCCGTGTAAAAATGACCTCTTAACATGTACTTAGGAATGGAAAGTCATCCCTGTGGCCTTTTCTTTCTCCAGAATTCACTCTCTAGTTGAAACATTGGCCAAGGCACAAATAAACAAACATTAGTAAATACGAGACTGAACTGCCATTGCTTTTCAAGCCTGCCAATACCAGTTATGGATCCAGAGATATTGCTGGCTTTGCCTCTTCCAGAATAACTTTTCCAAGGAGTTACACCCTTGTCTAGCTTGCTCAGATTCTGAAAATCACTGTTTATGACTGTGGCTATAATAGCTGACCTAACCAGACACGCCAGGAATCAAACCACAGACTTTGGAAAGCAACAGGATCCATAAGCTACAGACTCCTTGTTTGAGAGTTTATGGTATGAGAGTCCCAATCCTAAGCCACATGAGATGGCCATGCCAGGATAATAGTTCAGCTTCCACAAATCACATCCATATTGTTAAGTCTTTCAACGTCTGGCATAGTTTTAAATGGACAACAAATCTGTTTGCCGGATAAAGTCTGAACTGCTAAATAAATAGTGATAAATTTCCTAATACCACTGGGCAGAATGTTCCTGCAAGTACAACGTGTGTTTATCAGTTTCCCACTGAGCTAGCGTTGACTTTCAAATTTCCTTTAATCCTATTATAGTAAACATAGTACAGCTCTCTGGCAAACAAGACTAACATTCTTCTTGTAATATCATATTCTTCTTTTAAAGAAACCTTAGAGATGTCCAGAAAAGAACTGGGCTCAACTTGGAATGACACAATAAACTTGTTTCCAATGAAACTTAAGTTTTATAAAATATTAGATTTTATACTGAAAAAAAACCCAACAAGGCTATTTTTATAAAGACAAGATTGGCAATTTCTGATAGATACTCAAAATAGTGTTTGCACATATCATACTTTTAAAGACAGCTATTGAAACACCAACATAAAAATATTTTGCTAGTTGGAACCAGTCTACCTGCATTGAAGGGTGTAGAATTCAGAAAATAGTAGAAAATTCCTGGCATTTTGGATGTAGAATTCAGAAAATAGCAGACTGCCACCTGTGAAGGAGCTTTTCCAGTGCTCCTTCAAGAAGAAAGAACACTAAGTGCAGACAACTTTAAAAAAAAAAAGGAGGATAAAGAAAACCAAATGGGATATATTTTGGTACAATTTGAATTTAAAGCTTCTCTTCATTTGGGAGGAATTCATGGTAGACAAAGGTGGGATTTGTCTTACAGTTAAAAAAAAAAACCAACCTAGACTGAGCTGTTGAATTACTTCATGTAAGAGACTGAAGGGACTTTGGGAACCTGAAAGCAAGACAGTTTCAGATGACAGAAACTAGCTCAATTTCCAGCTGTGTGCATTTGTCTTGCTTGCTTCAGGGTTCCTATTATAGAAGGGTCATTACATACAACACAAATAGAATACAATGGTCCTATTTTCACACATTTTTGAATAAAAGCATAAACTTTCCTAAGAATCAGTTTATGTGATATTTGAATCTTCAGCTTCAGATACCCTTAAGAAAGTTCAGCTTCAGTTAGGAATGGAAATATTAAGGAGGCAGATGAACAATCTTTCCTTGCCTACATAGAATCCAAGGTTCTTAGAATTTGTTTCTGTTTGTAAGTAAGACTCTTAAGACTATTTGGGCAAAAGCCGTTCTCACTGAAGGATCAGGCAAAGTTTCCATGGGCTTCATTAATGAAGAATATAGACCAAAGTCAACAAACAGGCCTAGTATAAAGCCATGGCATGTAATAATCTGAAAGGTGTCAGCCAGAGAACAAATTAAATTGAAATACAAACGATAGCCATCTCTCTCTTTATGAGAAGACTGGATGTATCCATTAAGTCATGCAACATGTTCATATATTCCCTGTCTTCTCTGCCTGTCAGCCTCTTCTTGTTCCTTGCAAAGGACACTGAGCTCCAAATTATGTTGACGGAACAGGAACTGACAAACGATAGACGGATCATAACAAAAAACATGCCTAGAGCAAGGATGTCTGACATCTGAGAGCTGGGATGTTTTCATTTGGATAGAAGCTCTGACCCACTATTTACACCCCTGTCCCAAGCTCTCCCACATATTTTTAAAGGACTACTTTCCAGATGTTATCTCTATGGAGACTGGCCAGATTTATGGGCAGGATCCTGCTCAACTCTAAACCGAACTAGTGTTTTGGCCTCACTGGAAATGAGATTAGGTCTGAGATTTGCACCAGGAAAAAAATGCTGCATCATGCCAAAAATGGTCATGCAGAATTTTTACAATGCTGTTTATTTTTTTGTTAGCACTACTGTGGAATATCAGGCTATTTAGCATTACCATAATAGCACTTTAGCAGAGTAATAGAATAGACTAGACATGGCTGGAATCCACAACAAAACTGCAGACAAATGGAGAAGGGCAGTTCACTTGTAGCACCAGCTCAATACAGTTTTCCAACTCTAGCAAGTGTTTGTACAAGACAAGGTCAACAACGCGTTCTGCATGAGTTGTACAAATGCCGTTTCCAAGTTTTAAGAGAAGTTAAAAAATCGGGAAATTTTTAAGATTTATTGCTGTTAAATCCACAGTCTGATGTTGTATTTGTGCATTGCCCAACACACTCAATAAAAACCGGTTCCAAAATGAAATTTGGAGGGTAAATAATATATTTTCCTTTCCCAGTGTACTTTACTTCTCCCACTTCCTTAACACAAAATAGGCAGACTTTATGAGACTTTTTGTATTTGAATGCATCACAGTTTTAATTTCCTCTTAGTTTTGTTACAAATTATGGTTTCTTAAAAAACTCACTTCCTAAAGAATAACGACTTTAAAACTGTCTGGAATTGGAGATAAATTTACCTTTTTCTTTCTGTCTTAAAGAAGCTTGTAGCAAAGACAGTAGCACACATTTCTATATAACACATACATTTATGGTATAACTAATTCTATATGGCAGTGTAGTCTCTATGAAAAACCGACCGTAGTAAATACCCCTTAGTTTTATGACTAATCTAAAATATGCCATTGTAACTCTTACAGATATTATGTAGACAGCAACAACAGAAAAAGAAACAAAAAAAACCAAAAAAAAACAAACAAACAAAAAAAAAAACCCAGAATCTCATAGATAAACATAGTTTTGTCCAGAGGAAAAAAATGAACATGAAAAGTAGATTCTGTGAGATGTCTTTTTGACAAAGATGGGTTACAACTGAAGTTGCCATGATTGCATCACTCCCGATATTGAAAGACAGATTGCCCTCTGTTTTGACGTCCTGGAGCAAGACAGAGTCTTATGGTCTGTTTCCTTTCCTGAAACAGGCTTCAAAAATCTTCTTAAAAAACTGGTAATAAAAGACTTAATGCACTGAGAACAAGAAATAGCATGGTTTCAAGTGACATATCCATAATCTGCACAACTCATGCTAAAATCTACACTTCATCCCACAGAGCAGCTATGCATCAGAATAAGGTTTGGAGGAGACGACCTCTAGCAACAGAAATACACTCATCTGAGAAGAAAAAGCTCTCTTGTTTTTCAGTTCCTATTGTTCCAAATAGCACAACACTTTATGCGTTCTAAAAGTCACAGTGATCCAGAACAAGGAGGAGCTTCATATAATTCATGCTATACACACACAGCCCTATGATTTCCATCATGATCCCTGTGAAAACGTATGTAAAACTGAAGCCCAATTTTTGCAGCAATGATGACCGTCCTCTGTTACTGACTGAGAAGGATTTGATCCCTAATTGCTCCCATAATCTATTTTCTAGTTAGAAATGCTTCCATACAAAAGATAATGGTTTATAATTAAGAAAATCATCCTTCAATTTAAAATCATTTTCCCAACAGAAGCAAATAAAGGAAAACAAGAAAGTGCAAAAAGTCAGCCAAATCGCCAAACAACAGAGAACTGAAGAGTTTTCAGCTTCAGAGTAGAAAAAAATGTTTTAGCTTTTTTTAAAAAGAAGCTTTAAATGTTTCTAAACATCTTCCTGGGCATCACACATTCCCACCTGCTCGGGCCAACTGGACTCCAGAGCCAGAGGATGTTTCCCATCATGGGCAGGGGACCTAAAAATGGCACCACAGGTGGCACCTTCTTCCTCCAAAGCAATACTTCTGGTGCGCTATGGGAAATGTAGTCAATCAAGATGCTGCACCCACAAAACACGGCACAGCATTTCTAAATGACAGTTTTTAAGTTTCAAGCCAACATTTCGCACCACTCCCAACTGCAATGAGGAACATAAACACAGCCTTGTGAACCTTTACATGCAGACAGGCTACAGGCAGTGACAGGCAAACAACCATGAGGGAGCACTAGTCATCCTCTAAAAGCAACTGCTGTGTTCACATTCACCAGACAAGTACAGGGCTGGATTATCCAAACTTCACACTCAAAAAATAGTCCGCTATGACACACCAGGCTATAGAAAAAGAGTAAATTAGCCATCTTCTTTTGGAACTGAAGGGAGATCAGTGTGTGTACATACAAGTAGAGCAGTCACAGTTTGTTGCACAGTTGTGCTCCCCTGATGAGCCAGAAGGAGCTTCTTGATAACACGTGTGTAGGCAAGAAGCAGGGACCAGCCCACACCCCTGGAAAAAAAGGTTAGCGTCTGCTTCCAACTGCACGATGCATCAGTACGAGTCGGCTAGAAATGGACCGGATCCATGTTAGCAGGTAGCACAGCCCAACAGACATAGGGAGCAAAACACTGACGTGTGGAAGACTTTATATCAACACTGCATGCATTTTATAGGGTTTTACTTCAAGCTAGCTCTGGTCTGGTCCCACAGACTGAATTTCCAGCAATGACTCAAGCACATCTTCTAGTTTAGATTCATCCTAAAGGAATCCAGCTAGCCGACCATGAGCTATATAGAGATGGACAGTAAGTGGGAACAACTGGAAGACTGGCATCAAAAGTAACACTCCCGATACCAATGACAACACTAATATAAATGCACAACCACACCCATGAGCATCTGTGAGAGCAAAGTGAATGACCTTTTTGTGCTGCTCTTGAAGTGATTCTTTGGATGTCAGTAAATCTGCACAGTGACTTGAACTGCTCATTGAAATAATTCTAACTCAAGCAGCAGAAACTGGTAAATTCCAATTTACCGATTCTAAATTGGGATTCACCAGTTTCTGATGCTTGAACTAGAATTATTTCAATGTGAATTTAGTAGTAGTGTGTGGAGAACTATGAAATTAGAGCAGTTGGAATTTACCAGTTACCAAATTTATGAAGCAAAACCAAAGCAGGACTAAAGTATTTATTAAAGAAAACGACGACCTGTATCTACTTGATTTACACTTTCCTAAGTATTGACAAGTGGTGACCGAGACCAAGCATTTTCCAAAGGACAGGATTTATCGATATAGTTCAATTGGCAATTCAGATACGGATTTTTTACCCTCGCCTGATACTATGGAAAGAAACAAAAATCTCCTGAGTTTTATTCTTCAACTTCTCATATCTTTGTTCTATTCTACATCGGAAGCCATGTTGCATGACAGCACAGTCTATTTGAAAGATAAATAAAAACCAAACAGGTCAGCTAAACCAATCAACTCCAAGTCTAGGGTTAATAGCATTTATTTTTGTGGCACCCTTTTAGAGGTCTTACTGATGCTTTTCACTGACACATCTTTCACTTACCTATCATGCTGCAATGGAAGGCTGAAAAAACCCCACTGTTACGAGACGTACATCCTCCCCGTGCACAAGAGCTCTGCACGATCAGCGGGCTCCGAGAGATGCGAGAAGACAAAATTCTACCTGCTAAGTTACTCACTGGTACTACAATGGAGATTCAGCAAATTGGTCTGCTCTCTTCAGCTTCACAGTAATCACCCACAAATGTTTAGGATTTAGGACTTTACTGCACTTCTTGGATGATGGCAGCTCATGAAGACGGTGCAACGAAAGTGAGAGAGAGGTCCCGTGCTCAGAGCCTGAATACTGAGACAGAACCCTCATGTCTTGGCTCTCAGTAATATGTAGATTACTGTTCTTTACTTCTATTCAATTGTTTTTTTCTCAGAGATCTTCTTTAAAAACTTAAAGTATTATTATTCCTCTTTAACTTTTTGAAAGAGATGAGGAAAAGCAAGCCGGAAAACTAGGCACAAAGTTTAGCAAGCAAAGCATCTGCATTGAAATACATCAGGTATTCTAAGCAAATATTTCAGGCGACGTGTATTTCTTGGAGTTCAAGCAACAAATTTACCCCCTTAGGGAACACAGTATCTGTATTGTATTGGCACTAGTGGGAAGACTCTGAACTGATGTTGATTTCTCTCTGGTTTAGCAAGAAACAGCCTTGAAGCGGCCTGATAACCGGCTTGCTAATTAGGGCTCTGTGCTCTTTCTCTTGGTCCTGCACCTGCTGCTTTGCGATTCTCGGGAGGACTGTGGGATTCTTAACCTGGGGCTTTTCCTTAGGGAATCTCTGCCGCAGTCATTTGTCCGGCTGAAGTTCACCTGACTCTGTTCATCCGGCTTTCATGCAGTTTATTTCTCCTCTTTCACAGGAAAAAGAGGTTTAACTTGTTACAAGCTGTTAATTTTGTCCTCAAAAACCCACCAAAAGTTATATAACCACTTTCACAATAGTGTGCTAAAAATAAGAGCTGTTCAGCCAAATGCCACTGCAATTTTTTATAAGACCTGTGACTCTAATTCTGCAAGACCTGTGAAAGCGCAAATATTTCCTTAGCTTTAGCAGAAAGTCAAGTAGGAACTCCTTGTGAGACAGCCATGGCTTCGTATTATTACAATCCTCACTTGCAAGGGGGAAAAAACAGTGTATGTATACACGCACATATATATATTTCCAACGCATGACTTGGAAGTAGTAATGCTATTCGCTCTTGGAGCCGATCCCTCGTGGGGTTTCATAATCACAAACCATCACTAACCCAAAGCAAAGAAGGAAAGGTACAGAGGGGCACGGGTTCCAAGCACAAGATTAAATTTTTTCCCCCTCTTTTTCCACTTGGGAGGGACCGCGAAGACGGGGCGCACGACGCTTCAAACCCAAAGGGATGCGGCCGCTCAGGTGACTTCCCGGGGGCGCTCGGAGCGACGCCCCGGGACCCAGCCGGGAGCCGGCTCTCCTTAATCGAGCCCCGCGCCCCCGAAAACGCCCCGAAAACGGGCGGAGGACGCGCTGCTCCCCGGGGAGACGGCGGGCCGGCCGGCGGGCACCCGCGGCGTGGGGACGGGCAGAGCGGGCGGCCCAGGAAAGGTGCGGGGCGGCGGGGCGAGGGGCGGCGGGGCTGCGGGACTGTCACC
>VXAK01007034.1:0-63028 GCA_013399435.1 Arenaria interpres | reverse complement strand
CAACTTCTCCCCCCCCGCCTTTTCCCTAATACGACGTCCAATCCCCAGCCTTTTGTTTATGCAGGGACGTTCTCGCTCGGGATCTGACAAAACACCCTCTCCTCTCCCTTCACATCTTCCTCCTTCGGCCGAAGGACCTGCGACTTTAAGCACTCATGACATTTCGTGTCACGCTCAATATTCAGACACGTTTGTTCTCCGAACATTTTTAAAAATACCCCTGGCTGCTAAAATTAAAAGCATGCAGCGCCTGATCACCTGAGGGCTAAACCTGAGGTAGGACAAAGCATTCTTTGCCCGAGTTTAGTTTGCTTTTCTTACATTGTTTGGGTTCCTAGCCCTGTCTTGGTTAACTACACGTCAAATCACGGCATGCCCAGAAAATAAAATCAGGATGCTAAGCCTCCTCTTCCTGAATCTAGGGTTATTAAATTGCAGCGGCTGTGATTGTCATTCCTCAGTGCAACTTTGATGTTGGTATTCTTTTCGGTCAGGCTTAAGTGGCCTATGGAAAAGGATTCTCCCTCCCACTGACGAGCTGTAGTCTTAAGTCAAATCTTAGACCTGTCTTCTGGGCAAAATGGTAATCCTTTGGTTTCAGTATGACCCTCTGTTTAAACAAGAATACAGCTGAACCAGATAAATAGGCCCTTTGGGTTTTCTCAGTGCAGGAAGATGTTGTAATATTTCCAGTAAACATGTTGGCAAAATTGCTTATTAAAATTAGGGAGAACAAAATGATCAGTTATAGCAGATGCACTCTTAATTAGTGCAATGACCTGCATTTGACTGATGGTGTTAAATAATGCCTATGCCTCTTGGTACATCAGGTGCCATTAAAAGTCAACATTTATCCAAATTTGGCAGACCGTAGCACTTGAAACAGAGAATGGAGTTCCAGAGATACCTTTGCATGAGAGAAGCATGTACATTTTAAAATGGTAGCCTCCATAATATTTTTAATTGATTCTGTATTTAATTTTTTTTTCCACACAAAATTGTATGCTATTTTTCCTTATTTAGAAAGCATGCATACTTTTGTCTCTTTGGGGCATACAGAACCAGTTAAAAAAACATTTTTGTTTATCCTTTTTTTTTTGCTCAGGCAAAAGTCAGAAAAATAAAAATAGAAATATTGAGAAATATATAAAACTAGACATATTTAGAAATATCCATCCTTGCGGTATAGTCCATCCCTCATTTGAAAAGCTTTATTAGCAAAAATGTCCCTCAATGAATTCAGTGGAGCTACACCTCTGCAACACAGAGTTACTGAAAAAACATGTTTCCTTTTTATTATTATATATTTTTCCTTCACATGCTGCCTGTTTATTTTTCCTGAGAGAAATTCAAGTCACTAGTTTAGAGATCAAGCTACATTTCTAGCAACAGCCCAACAGGCACAGCAGCCACTACATCTCCATCACCCCCCCGGCACCTTTACAGCGGGCGTATTTCTTGCCACACGCTCCCGATCCAAATGACTAGCTGACTGTCTTTCAATATTCCCTAAGTCAGAAGGTGGTGCCTTCCTTCACCCTGACTTTTTCCTAGGAAGAATGCTTACTCTTAAATCATACTCCAATTTCAACTCCTTTTCTCAGCATCTCCTTTTCCTCCCTTGACAGACAGATAGCTGTGTCGGAGGAAGGGGTACAGCTCTCCAGCTGAGTGGTTGTTGAAGAAAACACCACGGCAGGCTGTTCCCTTAGGCCTCCTTCTAGTTACTGGTTTTCAAGTGCAGTATCTTACCATCTCTATCCAAATTTTAACTCCTGCTTTGTGTTATTTTGGGAAAAAGCTCTGAACTCGATACAGAAGTTTTTCTGTAGTAGGCTCTTCGTGCTCCTCCTTGTAACCCAGGAACCTTCTGTGGTACAGATGACTTGGGACTTCATAAGATTTTGTACTTCCAGAGCTGCTACTTCTCATTATCCATTCTCAACATTGTGTTTGTTTCCTTCTTGTTAGTTTGGATTCCTTTACAGCACTGATTAGGTTTCCCTCTAGTCTTGTTCAATTTAATAGCTTTTAACCTGTCCGTTTTATTTATGTCTGCTTAAGTGCTTATTTAATCTTTTCCCTTATAACTATAATGACCTTCCACAGGTTACTATAATCCTAGAAGGTATGTGGGGAATTTAAAGATTGAAAAGTCGTTTGACTTCATAAATAATTTTTATTTTCTCATTACATGCCTTATTTTTAAAACAAGAATGTTACATTTTCTATTTGATCAATGTTTGTTTTTCACACATATTCCTTACACGTATCTAGTAGTAAGGCTAATTGAGACATTTAGGATTCAAAACAGCCTTTTGGTTGTTTGGTTTTTTTTTACAATTTGGCTAATGAAAACTGCAAAGGGTGCTGATCTGACATAGAAAATACATAGCATGTTTATTCTTTGCTGTGGTCTACAACGACAATTTCATGCCATTAAAAATGCTTTAGTCAGTTGTGCAGTTTTTGTTTTGATTTTTAAAACTAAAAGAGTTGTATACTGCAGATAGCAGTTACCTAGCAATATCAGTATAAAGCACATTCGTATTGATGTTACTGTGTCTTTCTTCCAGTGTGAGTGCCTGACTTCTATTGTATGCTGTACTTAAACTAACATACTAACCTTTTAGAGCCCCCTGGCAATTGCAGAGGGGGGCCATAATTCAGCAAGCTGTTGAAGCATATACCTACTTTTAATCTACAGATTTCATGACAGCATTCTACTTCTGATGTGGCCACAATTCAGGAATGACTGTAATCCGTGTCTTTTGTCTCACACTGAGACAAAACACAAACAACTGGTGCCCATCTCATTCACAGCAAGGATCATATCTTTGTCACCACTGTACAGAAACTCAGTTCTCCTTTGCAGCCCTGAACACAGAGCTTGTCTTGATCTGGGAACACATCTGGCAGGAGTGCCTGGAGAGCACAAAGGGCTGTAGCACAGCCCCGGAGCCAAAGGAGGCCTGAGAGATGGTACAGTCCATCACATACCCCAAGCTCATTCCTGGCCCAAGACATGATTCACAGAGTTTCGTAAGCTGGAAAAGAAGAAATCTGAGAGATCTGGTGATTCCATCATACTAATTTTCCCTGCTTGTACTTTTACTTATCTACACCAAATGAACAAACTGACTGTTTGCGTCAGGTTGTGCACATCTCCTCCTTTCTCAGCACTAAGCACCCAAGCTCCGTAGCCAGGAGCTGGGCTCAATACTGTCCTGGGAGATCAGTGTCCTGAGAAGCCTGACTGTCTGAGGGCTGGCATATGTTTCTTATTCAGGCACAGTGAACAATGCCACAAACTGCTTTCACTGCCTTGCATCCCCTTTGATTCTGTGCAGTCCCTGCCTCTCGACTAACCTGCTCTACCTTCTTCTAGTCCTAACTCATCTTTATCCAAGACTTTTCATACAAGCTCTTTCATTTCATGACCTTGCTCTTGACTTGCTCTTTGGTTTGGGGTACCCTTGGCTTCCCTGTTCTCCTGAGTGTACTTTCCATCTGAAGCCTTGGGCTGGTCTGTCCTCAGTGACTGACTCCCGGTCTTGAGTTTCCTCAGTCTCGGAAAAGTCTCTCAGACTCGGAGAGTCTGGACCTACTCCAGCTATAGTCATTTCTCACAAGCATTCCACTTGTGGCTCCTTAATAATTCCCATTTAAAGCCACCTTGCTGAATGGGGATTACAAAACGCGATACCCCACTGCTGACGCAGGGTGTTTGGCACATGGCTTATCTGTGTGATAATTCAGCTGCCTGTGGAATAGGTCGTAGCGGCAATATTGGGTCATGGCTTAGGAGAAGCTGCGAGAACGCAGGAGAATGTCGCGTCCCCTTAAGATTAATCACACTAGTCAAGATCTTCAACAGCTCATACTGTTTTCATAGACAATTAGGCACCTAAATGCCTTTGGACATAGTGCACCTGTTTTTTAATTTGGAGTTCCTTGTAACATTGTGGATTGAAGCCAGAAAAGCACTCTAAGCAGCGGTAATTTGGATCCTGGTTTTTCAGTACTTTATCTCTGCTATGAAATACAACTCTAAAATATGTCTCTACCTGAGACAGGGAAACATCTTGTCCTGGGACATGTGTAAATAATTCATCCAACCCCTAATAATGAACTTAATTAACATGGATAAACCTATTCCTTTCAAAAATGCCATCTTTGTATTTCACAGCAGACATGAATGACACTTTCTCGGTCTTGCCTGATTCTGATTTCAAACATAAATTACTCTGTGTGTTCCTTAGAAGCAAAAGAAAGTGCTAGCACCTTTCTCTGCCTTTACCTTCTTTCACTTCATTCCCAGTAAAATTTCATTTGAGCCAAGTCCTATCCAGGTGCCCTGAGGCTATTTATATACTCCAGGAACTTAGGCTTTAAGTATTCAAAAGTTGCCTCTCCTTTGTGTGTTTCCTTGGAGGAAATGATTGTTCCTCAACCATCTACCTTTGAAAACTCTCCAGAAGGCTCACAAATTCAGTTTATCAGATTAAAAAAGTTGAGTCCACACAGAGCCTTAAATAAACTTCTCCTTGACTGGAATTTTTTTCCAGCCTGGGCATGATTCCTACTTGGCCTGGTGAAGGCTTAATGGTACATGCTGCCATACTGAATTTGAGGAGATCGTGGTAAGAAAACGGACAACTAGTGAAGAACAGAAAAAAGCAGAGGGAAGAAAGGTGTGCAATGTTAATGTTGTCATTCCCTTTTAAGGCAGAATGGGTCTGTAGACATGCACTGCTCCTTTCTCAGAACATGGTAGCCCAAAATGTGCTTCTCAACAATAAGTCATGAACCCTTTACAAAATGCTTGAATTCTCAGAAATAGTTTGAGGAACCTGAGCTACCCAGAACCATTCAAAAATTACTCATCTAGAGTGAAAGCAATGATGTCATACACCAAAGCATTACACGTGTCCAGGCCTATATTTTCTGTTTCATGGACTCTGTGAAATAGATCTGGATTTTTGCTTAGAACTACTTTCAATTACAATTAAAAGAATAAACTAATGTTAAGCTACCTGAGGTCTGTCATTATCCTTCTCTAAATTAAGCTTAAGACACTCCTTTTTTACCCTGTTTTGACGACCCTCCAGTGGTTTTAAGATGAGGAGACCAGTTCGCATCCACTTCATCTCTATTTTCTCTGGTTGGATCGAGAGACTATCTAGCCGAACAAGAGAGATGAGCAGCAGAGAGTAGAAGTCCATTTGGGATGAGTCTCTTCCTTCTCCACTGTCATGAAGGGCTGTGGGGACATCTGGGTCTCTAGGGAACATTACTAAATAAGACCAGATAACCTCAAAATATTAGAGCCAGACCAGCTCTCTCATGTATGATTCACTTGCTGTATAACGACTAATAAAGGCAATATGTGTGGAACCAGGAAGGCAGCCAATATAGCTTCTTCCAAGAACTGTGAGTAATTAGCTGGGTCCCTGGTTAATTTCTTTCATGAGAAACGTGTTGAGTTAGATCCTTACAAGTGGTGCTCTTTTTCTGACGTATCCCTCTACTCCCAAACAGCACAAGTTCATGCAATTGGAAAGGAAGAAAAAGCAAAATACAAAGTTTCAAAATCTTAGGGGTATTTTGTCTCCAGCTGCAAAAGCTAACATTTCCTTGCTCCTCCTTAGTTCCTAACATCCTGGTAGTTTTCCACTCAAAACCTGATCTATCGATGAGGCCCTGAGTAACCTGGTCTAGTTGGGGGTGTCCCTGCTGACTGTGGGGAGGTCGGACTAGATGACCTTTGGAGGTCCCTTCCGGCCCAGACCATTCTATGATTCTATTCTATGATTCTATAACCCAGCCATAGATATTGTATCCTTGTACAACGTGCTACAGCCTCTTGCTTTAGTTTGAAGTGTTTCAAAAATCTGGTGTTTCAGAGGAAAAAATGTTCAAAACTTCCCTAACATGAAAGACAACTAATTAGTTGCAGCATGTCCCAAAGGAGAAAAGACTCACCCAAAGCACCATGTTCTCCTTGTTTGCGGACCTCATGTCACAGCAGCTGTGGAGAAAAAGAAGATTCTCAGCCTGCTAAGTACCTCTCACACCTCATTGGCTCTTTCACTCTGTTTACTTCAGGCTTTCCCCTATTACTGCTCTTGAGGTAGCCCATCGCTGTCCATGACTGAGACTGTGTCTCCTTCAAACTTAACTAGCATTTTCTTCCTCGCTAGAACAGAGTGAGCAGGCTGTGGGAGATGTTTGAGTTGCCCAAAGCAAATGTAGCCCACCCTCACCTCAAGCAGAGGAGGATGCTCCAAGCAAACAAATAAAATGATAGATGGTTCCTTCTGACAGCAGGGCAGATTTTAAGTGGCAAGAATCCTGCCCAGGGATACATTGAGGATGGAATACATTTTATACCAATTTAATATGTACAGCACACAAGGGAAAAGTTTATTAATATCACATGGTGCAGTTGAACTAGATATTTTAATTAAACCTAAGTTTACCTCACTGATAGTGACTGGCAGTGGATGTTTTGGGAAATACACAAACATCTCACTGAAATTTTTGATTTAAACATAAGGATAGTATCCTCATTCAATATTTCAAACATATTATGAACATGCCAGCTAAATGTTACGGAGAAATAATATTAAACTGCTACTGAATGAAGTAATGAGGTGACCGAGCACAGAATATATTGTAACATAACTTTTGCCACATATGACTCTCCCTGTAAGTCCCGTTCTTTAGGAATCCTCATAAACGTAATGTCCGGTCTACATTCCCTTATATTATTTTCTTAAGATGCTTTTTTCATAACCTTAGGAAATAAATAGATGGGCTCAGGGACCAGGAAAACTTAACAACAACAAAATTTGTATCACTACAAAAACATTCACATGTATTGCATGAACTAGAAAGGGACCAAGATTTGGCCAAAACAAGTGGAATCTATGATTTGTTGGGAATCTAGGAATATTTTTGCCTTTTTTAAAGCAAAATGTACCAGTTTGAATAGCACCAGCTTGTTTTTATTGCATAATTTGACTCTGTGGATTGAATTATTTTTGCCAAGTTTTGTCAATCTGCCTGGCCTGTTTTATACAATTTACACACAGTTAATACATCATTCATCAACTCCATGTAAATGATGGGATTTTTTTTCCTTCTCTCTGCTCCTACTGTCACACAGCAATCTCTGCCCAGTTCTGACTGAACCAGCCAGCTAAACTTTGAGATATATATGTGTAATAAGTAACCTAGAATTTTGTTTCTTCATTCCTTCAGTTCCTTCTCTTTTTTGTTTTTAGCTAATAACAGATCTCTATCAGCTGTAGGTGGATTCACTGTGGAGTCTTCTTTTAAATAACAAAACAACCCCAAATATTGTGTAATGCAATGAAAATGATGTATATATATTGAGAATATTTACACAGAGTGAATTTAAGAAAAAGAAAGAAAGAAAGAAAGAAAGATTTATCTTTTCCTCTTCTTGGAGAGGCTAGGAATTTCTAATTTGAGCTGGCTATGTCCTTTACCCAAAGGTATTGATAAGAGAGCAGAACTATCAAATAAGATCCCAAGAGCAAATCTGGCACGTGAGGAGCTCTGTCACGAACGCTGGGAGCAAGGCATGCCATCTTCCCACCCCAGGGGCCTGGGAGAGTCTTGTCAGTGGCCACTGTTCTGCCTTGAGTGTTCCATGAGGACCACTTCCTGCTCACCTAACTTGCCTGCCTCCTCATGGGAAGCGGGGCCAGTCTGAATTAATACATATGTCTGTCCATTCTTAAAAAGCAACAAGCCTTTATGAATATTCAAGCAAACTATGTAGAGAGTTTCTCAGTGACAGACTGGGATTATTGCCAGAGTATTAAACATCAAAGGGTGGGGTGCTTCAGGTAGCTGTACCTAACCGCTAGTAAATACTCAATTTATTGATAATGAAATGTCAAGCTTAAGTGCATCAGTAAATACATTTTGATATCAAAAAATAAATAACATTTGCTCTATATTTTAATTAATGTTAAGTTGTGCAGGGACAAGAAGGGAATCATCCATACAGAACACAAAGCAGTCAAGGCAGTGCAAGACTGTTTATTATTTTACAGGGTCTGCAGATGTCATGAGTGCTTGACATTGCATTTGGAAAAGCATTGTTCTTTCTCCAAGAGATGTATTTGATTACAACCAGGTATTTATAAAGCCTCAAGCTCCAAAGTACTTGAGGAGTGTCAGTAAGTGAAAAATGACAGTACTGCTGTGTGTACTTATCTCTCTTATCATGCCATGCTATATAGGACCTGAATAATCCACTTTTTTATATATGGCAGTAAGCCTGGGTAGGAATAAGGAGAAATTTGCATGCTAAAGGAACAAGATTAGACTGCTAAAATCATTCCAGAAACAAGGAGGCAAGATCCCCCCGAATTATCTTTCGTGTAGTCCTAGATCTGCATTTTCATTGATCAACCTTATGAGTCTTCTTGTTGAGAAGGGGGCTGTATGTGATAGACAGGGGCTGTATGTGATAGACAGGTACAGTTCACACTATTGCTTCCTATTAAGCCAAATTACATAATTAGAAAAAAACCCGTACAAACTTCTGAATATACAAGCATGTCTTCAGGTCTGCTTTCAATACCATCACTGTCTGCTTAAACGTTATATGACAGGCTCAGGGCCGTTATGTTCAACAACTAGGAAATTCAGAAACAAGCTTCTGGGGCTTAGTGTTCAGAGATAAGGCTTCTGCAGCTCCTGAGGTGCTGTGGGTAAAACACAGCAGCAACATTGCTTCATGTAATGAAGTACTATGTATATGAAGCACTATACATTTTCCCTGGCCATCTGCAGTGGAAAAATGTGCTGCAGATAAGTAGAACTTCACAGCATAGCTACAGCAAGGTGACTTGCACATATGTCTCCTCTTTTTTACAAGTAATATACTTTTCTAAATCTAGGGTCTGTTGGAGTAGAATAACCTGGAACTGGAGTGGTCAGGAGAGGAGGGAAACAGGCATGAGGAAAAGTCCAATAAAGCTCTGGTGGCAGAAGGATTTGACAATTCCAAAGTTACACTGAAAGAAGAAATGAAGCAGCAATAGGTAAAAGGGGCAGCATACTACCTAGAAAAATCATAAAGAGGATATTTGAAGTCTCTGATGTATCATGCCACTTTCCTCTAAATTTTCATTGCACTGGTGCAAAGTACTCAGAGAATATTTTTAGGAATTTAAATAATTTTGGTTTTGCTTACGCAGTTTTTCATAAGTTAAGTAATGGAGTTTTATTCAAACAAACATCTGCAGACACTATGCTTCTATCTGAATGTGCAAGTATTTGCATTGGATGTGTTAGAAGGCTCATCCACTCAGGCAGCATGAACAACACCAGGTAACTATTGCAATAAAATTATCATTTAAAAGTATAAATGTTGTCTCAAGTATATTTACCATAAATTCTTTTAATGAAAATATAGCTTAATGGCTCTAAATTCTGACCAAATCTGATGAGCTTTTGATTTGCAAGTAGATACTGAATAAGTATGGAAAGAAAGAGTCCTAGAATAAGTTGTTTTCTATAGTTGTTTTTAGCAGCATAACCTCTTCTCCAGATCTTTGAATATATATTTAAGTTTGGATCATAACTCACATCTCTAGTACAAAAAAAAGAGGGGGCAGGCACAAGACACAAAATATATTTTTTATCTATAAAAATCTAAGACCACGGTTTAAAAATATCCAATTATCAGAATT
This sequence comes from Arenaria interpres, assembly GCA_013399435.1. Classification (NCBI taxonomy): domain Eukaryota; kingdom Metazoa; phylum Chordata; class Aves; order Charadriiformes; family Scolopacidae; genus Arenaria; species Arenaria interpres. The sequence goes on along the minus strand of VXAK01007034.1, from coordinate 53,291 downwards.
TCTCTAAAGTTTGGCTCAGGTTTTCCTTTGGGTATGAGACTATTGTACCAACTTTTATGTGCACACTCAAACAGAGAAGGCCTGAGGCATAAGGCTTGAAATTAAGGTTTATTTTATATTAACATATTGCTTATCAAGGCCCAGGGGGAATCTGAAGTATCTTGCTAATTCTGGCCTCAAATTCATAGTTCTAGGTAAGCAGAGGATGATCTTTTTACAAGATATACCATTGTAGATTCAAAAGTTTGTAGTGACAGCCAATCTAGTAAATCTCTCCCTGCCTGTGCAATTCTTATACCCTTTATTTCTAATCTGAATATTTCAAAACACAGCTTTCTGATACTGGATCTTGTTATGCCTTTGTCTGCTGGATTAAAGAGTTCTCAAAGCATTCCTGAAGCAGTTTCCTGAATGCTTTCCAATTTTTCGAAATCCTTTTGAAGGTGTGGATACAGGGGCTGGACACAGTATTCCGGCTGACAGTTGAGTTTCATTACCTTGAAATAAGGATTAACTGGGAAGTCAAAACTGCATAACTTGGTGTAGTGACATTTCACCCTTGGTGACCTGGGTTTAAATTTGTGTTTGGTCAGCAATGGAAATTGTTTTGCTAATCTTATCCTAGCCCCTTCTGACGTTTTTCCATATCAAAAAAGAATTGCTTTCATTGGCATAATTTTCTTTCCCGACTAAGGACAGGCCTAGTGCTGGGGTGGCCACATAACAGGTTTGAATGGCAAGGACAGACTGACAGAGCTGTGTCTGTCCCAGATGCACACTGCTGGCTCCTGTGCTTCCAGGCACAAACATGTTCCCAACAAATGCTGTGTGTATGTGAATCACAGCCCCTCACTTTCCCCTGCTCTGACCTCAGGCACGGCCAGCACAGCCCCTAGCTGGATCCTTTCTCCCCATTGCCTGGTGGTCCTGCCTGAACAACGGAGAAGGAAGCAATTTTCATTACAACCTTAGAATGAAATGATATTTCACAGCTGCAAAATTATATAAAGACTTGAGGCTTACAAGCTGAGCAACAGGAAGCAACCCAATTTTAAAATCACTTTTGCACTGTAGAATATTGCCAAGCAATCTGCAATGAAGAGAGTGAGATGTTTCCAAATACTTTTTCTTCAATAAGTTAAAAAAACTATGACCACATACCAAGTATATAGGCAGTGATAGCTTCCAGACTATGAAGAGATAGAAAGGAAAGTCAGGAAGAAGAGAGACACAAAGAAACCTTATCTTGAAATAAATTGAGTCGGTGCATATTAGTATAACGTAGTTTTACCTGTATATGGGGCTTTAGGTAGGCTGACTCATTAATACTTAAATACACATGCATAGCTGTATTCCTGGTACAGGGCTTTTTAATAGACATAAAAACATTTTTCCACTAGATGCTAAACTTAAGACATAGCTGTTGGGATTCATCTGACCTAACTGTAGCTTCTAAAAAATTAGTTATGAGCTTTAAATTAGTCACCTAGGTCCCCTTTTATGACTGGCAGAGAGAGAAAAAGATCTCTAGAGAGTTATTGATGCTTACACATATCATCAGAAGAAATTATTTGCCTTATGAAAATGTTTCTTTCTCTCCACTGAGTAATAAAAAAGCTAGAGAAGTTTTTTCTATATGATGCATAATTTCTACAAAACCCAATTTAGGTAGTCGGGGTGGATCCCTCCACCCATGCAGATTAGAAATGCATATAGATGTTAATAGCCGCGCTCAAAGTGTTTGATCAAAGCAACAAATAATTGTCAGCTCCTTCATAGCATATTTTTAATACAGTGATACTCAGTTTTTGAAGAAAATAGGATCAGAGCTAATGGTAGCCCTAGGCAAGTCGCTTAGGCAGAATGCTACCATGAAGAGAGACGGGGGGGAAAAAAAACCCAGACTCTGCCTATGCCAGAGGTCTAACCTGGATGTTTCCACTGCTTGCCTGAAAAAAGAACTGGGATGTGGGAAATTTTCACAGTCCTGGGCTGGAGGCAGCCCAGCTGTGCTCAGTTTCCCTGTCCCCCTGGAAGCATCAGAAGCAAGCCTGAGCTGCTAATGCTTTTCCTTGGCTCTTCCTTCATCCCGCTTATGTTCCTGCCCACTCTTCCTCTCCTGTCCATGATGGGAATGCCTGGCTCTCACCCTGCTCCACTAGCCTTGGAGCAACAAACCTCAGCTTTGCTTGCACAATTGAGATCTCACAAGCCATTTCTGGTCATAAAACCCTGACAGACTTAAGGTGCGCAGGAAACAACATGGCAACGTAAACTCCTGGCATAGGAAGCTCTGTAGAAGAGATTGAAATAGTCTTGCATGCAGTAACGTTGTTTTTACTTCAAATTGATGTAATCTATGCTGAAATGGCAAGTTTTTTTTTTTTGCTGTCCAGATGACCTGTAATTTCCACTAATCAGTTTTAAAATCTCAAACAGAATGGTGTTTCCATTCAAAAGCTTAATTGATACAGAATATATTTATAATATCTTGTTTTTTTATAAATCGCAATGTCATTGTTTTCTAAAAAAACCAAAAAATTGCAAAAATACCATGGCAGAACGTTTTAAGTAGATAATATGATTCTGTTTCAAAGTTTCTATTTTTTCCCAGATCTGTTCAAAACTTCCTGAAGAAAATATAAGATTATTCTCCAAGCAGAAACATTCCTCAGTATTTTCTTTTAAAATGCTCTTGATGAGTTGTATTTGGATTTCTGACCAGCTATTGCCTTAAATCATTTCATCACTGAGTACAGTGAAAAGGAACCTCATTTGGTGAAAAAGAAATAACATGCAAGCAGTCTCATCTGGAAGAGTATTAGTGGTAGCAGAGATCTGCAAGGCTTTCATTTGGTTAGCAGAAGATCTTCAAAGTCTGTGAAGTAGAAATGTTTCCTGCTTCAGAAGGAATAAAGGTAAAAAATAGCTTATAATTCAGATTCAAGGAAGAGAATTGATGAATTGCTTACTTTCTTGTAAGATGTGATAGGAGGTAAGGATTTTCAGGACTGAATAAATACCAAGAGAATGGTAAAACACTGGAATAGGCTTCCTAGAGAGCTGGTCAATGCCCCAAGCCTATCAGTGTTTAAGACACATTTGGACAATGCTCTTAATAAAATGCTTTAACTTTTGGTCAGCCCTGAATTGCTCAGACAGTTGGACTAGATGATCACTGCAGGTCCCTTTGAACTGAAATTACTCTATTCTGTTCTATTCTATTCTGTGAACTAAGCACAGTAGTACATAAAACACCCTTGGACTTTCTTTCATAGGGTTGACACTTTCATGTAAATGCAGAACTGTCATAATTACAAAAACAACAGTGTCATGAACTTTATATGTGTATGCTCACTGTTTAAACTGCACTGCACTTTTTAAAATACACGCCTGTATGCAGTAGATTTTCTGAAGCCATAACTGTTATCTTATTGTCGGCTGCCATTTTAGGCAATAGTGAAAAACCCCTAGCTGGAAAGAGAAGCAGGGCAACGTCGAGCACATCTGGGATTAGCATCTGCGCTGTGAAAACAGTGTAAGTGATAATTCACTGCACCCCAAGAGGAAATATTTTGTGATTTCCGTATGTATTATTAGTATGCGATTAGTTGACCAGAGGATGGGAGTTTAGATGCTCACACAGACAAGTGCAAAAGGCATGCTAACAGAGTTAAAGAGGAAGATAGACAATCGATAAACTCTTTCAAGGGTGTTGGCACCATTGGATATTGATGATCTATCTTAAATACTTGAAGACAGAACTTGTGTACCTGCACAGTCACAGCATAGGAGCTCTCTCTATAATTTAGAATCCTTATTTACTCATCTGAATTGGGTGCTGGAAGACTAAGAAGATAACCAATCTTTTAAGAATTTGACTTTGGTTCTCCAATGCGAAAACTAGGAAGTCCGTGTACCAAGAATCCTTTGAGTGAACCCTAGTTACAAATCAGTTAATCACAATAAAATAAACAGGGATCTTTCACTCCAATCTAGATCCAGATAGGCTTGGTTTTCAACTTAATTGAGTCATTTAAGAAAACAACTATATAGGAAATGAATGCATTTCCATCACAAGACTAATTACATCCACAGTTTTGGCTTTACTCCATCTAGTGGCAACCGGACAGAAATTCTCCTCCCTCCTCCACGCAAAAGCAACAACGCGTAAGCTATGGCTAAAAGTTTGTGTTGGGTGTGTTTGGCATTGTTTGGCCAAGTTTATAGTCAGTGAAGCACAGAAGTTGACAACTGAGCTTTGATGTACTCACCAATGACAAAAGATGGTTCCCATTACACTACACCACCCTGGGTATGGGAGCCTGCTACAGGAACTGTTAGAGAGAAGGCAGGAGGAGAAAGCGCCCGATGTGGGTGGAAACACAGGTCTGCTGAATGCCTGTAAACAAGAAGTGCTATGCTAGAAATGTTTGAGAGAAATGCATTTGTAGCTTCTGCTAAAGATTTCTTAGGTGATAGAAATCTAACAGGGAAGAGACAGATTCATTAATAGTTTAGTCAAATGTGTCCTAGAGTCCTCAGTCAAAAATTTTGGACCAAATCTTGTTTTCCTGGTGTACTGGAAGCAGACTAGTTCTGTACAAAGTCTTCTAGGTATTCATGCAGCAGTCCTTCCTTTAGATTACATGTTCTTTGATGCTTTATCTGAGCTTGAAATCCTTGAGTTTCCATGTTAATTTCCAAATGGGACAGAAATCACAGCAAGGTAAGGCACATCTCTGGCTGCATCCAGGTCCATGCCCGGAAGCATAGAGTCCTCTCTGGGTGTATCAGTTTGTTTAATACAGGGTTGGATTTTGAATTGGATTTAGATACATTAAATAGTCTGTGCAAAATGTATCCAAATCCAACACAAACATAACACTTGAATTTTAGGGGTGTTCAAATACCATTGGGATCTGTAAGTTTTGATTAAAGTTTAAGAACCGATTATATAGCATGTGCATGCACACACATAGACACACATATATAGACACTATGTACATTACTACCCATATACATAGTGTAGCTGTTTCTTAGCAATCTTAGCAAAGGATCTGGGTCTCATTCTACGGTATTTTTTATAATGGACAATTAAAAAGCAATCCTTCTGAGATTTTGGATGAGGGCAGATATAGGAAATCATTTTATATGACCCCTCTATCAATCAAGGTAAGAAAACCCCTCTAAATATAGTGAGATAATCTCTATAAAGCATCATTGAATCATGCCTCTGTTTTCATTCAAATCATATAGTAATTAGTAAGTGATGATCTGGTTTAGAAGAAAGAACATATTGTTTTTGTACACTGTGCTTTGTGTACTGTTTGGGCTAAATTAAGACAAATAACCAAGACAATATTTTGCTTTGATATCAGTAAATATTGGCATCAAGAAACCATTGCCCCATTATTTTTAATGGGAAGAATTCAGTCTAAACCTTTTTTTCATCAAGTTAAGGAGGTGATGTCATATGGTAAAGGCTGGATATTCAAAATAAATCACTAACAAGTCATTTTGGCTGAGCAGTATGTGTATCAGATATGCAATTGAACATGTCTGGAAGAAAATACATTATTGTCATAAGACTTAAGAGTCAGAGCCTGATGAGTTTGTATATCTTGCAAACAGTTACACAAGTAACCAGACATTTCCTGCACAACTCAACATTTTTCAGGGAATGTCCTAGACTTTATAGCAAATAACCTTGGATTACACACTTAGACCCTGATTCAGCACCCACTGCTGAGTGTTTCTGTCTCTTCCTGTAGAGCCCCGCACGACATGCTTGTCAAATGCGCATTGTAAAATCCATTGCAACATTCAAAGCGAGCCAGTGACTGAGCCTTATGCATGAGTGTGTTCCAGAGCTGCAGAGCGTTCCCAGAGACGCAGCAGCAGCTAATAATTACAGGCCGCCTTCTCCACTTCCTTCAGTCTCTCATCCTGAGTGTCCCGAATGATTTAGAGTCCAGGGAGCTGGACCCCCCATCACCCAGAGGCAGCTCCATTCCCCGGAGCTCGTTCCTTCCATTGCAGATTCCTGCTCCTCATGGGGATCACTCACTGTCGGCTTCACACCCGCTTTGCCAACAGTAATGTGGAGGAGACACTGTTTTAACTGCTGCTGAGTTTCAATCTACACATAGCAGGTCACAGATGTATAGGTGTCTGGCTATAGGTGTCTGGCTCCAAGGCAGATATCCTTGAGGATGTGTTAAGCTCCTCATATGGAGCGTGTGGGAGATTTAAGTGCCTCATAGGCAGTGCATGATACCAGAGGTTCTGAGGGTAATTACAAAAGCTCCTGCTAATTTGATCTGCTGCAAATCCTAGAAGATTTTATCAGTAGGAGGTATATAAAAATAAACTCATTACTCTCACAAATCACCTACAATTTTTTTCCCTAATATCACTACCGAGCCATCTGAATTAACAGAAAACAGAGTATCAGTGGAAAAATTAGTCCTTTTCCTGATGACAATGTAGCAGAGCTCCCTCCAGAAGAAGAGCTACGCCAGGGTAAGCTTGGTTTATATAAGACTCAATTTTTGTAGTGGGGTAACTGGGGATCTACCCTGCAGAAAATCAGAGCAGATGTTTAGTGTTGTGTGGAAATAGGAGCCTTCCGTTCTAATCGACCCTGCAGTGATACCTCAGGCATGGATTAGACCTCAGGCAGGGCATTTCTCATGCTATAAAGTCTGGAGGTGGGTGAATATTTTCACAATCAAAGTGAGACTGGGGAAAAAAATAATAAAAAGGAAAAGCTGGCGTGTATCCAAGAAGCTCTGTTTTTCATTTCACCTGAACTGTTTAGAATTTTTACAACTGAAAATTGCTTCTTTCCATCTGTGAAGCATTTGCTTCTTGGAAAAGATGCACAAAGCCAAGACATGAAAGACATTTGAAATAAATAAATAAACTAATGCATTCTTTGGAGAATCCATGCTGTTTCCCTACTGCTCCCCATTTTCTTATGAAGACCTCTCCACAGATGGAGGGCAGCCGTGGTCTACTCAGCAGTAACGAGGAATGGAAAATAATTCCAGTAAGTAAATTACAGTAGCTCATATGTCTGCATTCTTAATAAGTTCTGTTTCTTAAGTATAGGCCACAAACTAGTTTAGTGAGGGAAGGACATCTTTCATATATATGCATTCATAAATGTTATAATCTCCAAAGAATAGTTTACCTAATATGGTTAGCTGTGGATAGGACTGCCTGATACAGACATTTTGGGCCGAAATGGCACAGACGATGTCAAGTGAGGCTGCAGCACCCGCTTCAGGGACAAGTTAGATATGTGCTCCTGTTGATACTAAGGTAGCCAAACGCTATTTTATATGCCTCGGTGGAGACAGAGATAAAACACCACATTTCTCTGGCCTCTCTATAACTTTCCAGAGTTTACAAGTACCCAGTAACAAGACTAAAATTGCAACGGTGACTTCAGACCTCCTCCCCCTGCTCTATGACTGCTCCTAGCATCCCTCTTTGAAAGGCATCACACAGCAACTTACCCAGAGACATTTTCTGCACTGAAACTGTGTCAGGTAATTGAGGAACTTTTTTCTACTGCCCTTTGATGTGAAGTGATTGCAGGAAAGCGGTGAGAAGGATCTGCCAGCAAGGACAGCAGCGAGGGCAGATACTCACTCGGAAAGAATCGAAGCCTTTCTATTGACCTCAACTGAATGCCGCTGGCTCATGCCAGCTGCAAACCTTACCCTCAATTTTTCTCCCTGGAAAAGAGTTACCAAGTGTCCTTCCATACGCTCCTGGTAGTGGCTAAGGTCGCTTGGTGACAGCTATCAAATTCTGTTTGCCCGGATACAGGGATCTGTGTGGGCTCAGGGTTTTGCTGGATTTGGATTCAGAAAGCAAATGTTGCATTAGCAGGCAATGGAAAAAGTTCTTGGGCCCTCCTCTCTTAAAGTGATTAATTATTCAATGGGACTAAAGTGATTAATTATTTAATGGGACTTTTCTTAATTGTTGCTTAGCAGCTCTGAAAGGAATTATTTCAGAAAATTGCACACTGTTTTACTAACTGTCAGGTACATTGATTTGCAGCTAGACGGTGGCACCAGCTTCCATGGTCCACCAAATTGAACCACATTTACTTCATGATTTGTATTGCTGGAACTACAGTTGGGTTGTGTTTGAAGAATGCAGGAAAGGAGCCAGGTCTGGTAAGGACCTGAAGAATCTGCTTGTTATTCAGGTTGAAAGCTTGGCTGGTTATGAAAAGCATACAGAAGGTTTGCTCTCTCCTCTGTAACTACTCTGGAAAACAGAAAGCATGGGATCTGATCTCCTTTTGAAGGTCATACACTGCTGTTAAAATAGACTCAAGACTAAATCTGATTTTCTAAAATCTTTTCCTTAGCTCAGAGGAATTTTGGATATACAAACTATCACGCTTTGAGCAAAAAAAGAAGAGAAAAGCCATGAAGGCCACGCATTTGATCCAAGGCCTAGTGAGTGGTGTGCTGTAGAAAAGTTGCAAACCTCAGTTCTATCACACTGCAATAGCCAGAACTATCAGGCTCTCCTTAATGTGTTACACGAAAGGGCTGCAACACACAAAGCCTGGAACACATCAGTTTACAGATCCCAAGAGGGTCCTGTGGAGTCTATTACTTTGATGAAGTGGTATTTAAAATTGCATTACCCAGCGGTTGTTTAACCCTCCAGATGTTGCCCCTGTGGAGTGCTTAATACGACGTGAAGCACTGGTAGGCTAGGCCATAACCTCATGTCATCTTTTCAGCAGGTCACATCAGGTCTTACTATCTTCTACTAAATCAACACAGGATGACCTGACATAGCAATTTTCCTCCTCTGCTGTTCTTCTCCAAAAGAGAGTAGGAAAAANNNNAAAAAAAAAAAATCAGAAGAAAAGAAACCAAACCCACAATCCAAAAGAATAGGAGAAAGGAAGGAGATCTGAAAGCAAACAAACTCTAAGAAAATTCTGTTCAGCTAGCTTCATTTTTTCCCTCCCTTCGCTCAAAGAGCCCAGATAAAGCAGCCTGGTGCTGCCATCTGCTGTTTCTCCTGCTTTTGACATTGCCCGCAGTTTTGACCACATCAGTAAAGAGCAACTAAAAAGAAATCACCATCATGCATAAATAAACACGAATTCTAAAGGGAAATACACGAAGAGCCAATAGCAAAAAAATCCCAGTTAACCTATAATTTTTGGCAGCATTTTTGAATCTTTGTATAATACACTAATAGTAATTCCTATGGTCCCCAAAACGATGAGGCATGTGTGTGAGTTCAGTTAATTTTCTTTCCTTATGATCAAGACAACTTTTAGAAACATTTAATCAGAATTTTCAGGTGGCTTATAGATCGAGGATCTGATGCTCTGCTGAGTTTTTCATGGTTTAGAGTACCTGGTGCCACGGGTTTTTGCCTTACAGGGCTGGCTTCCAAAGTCAATTAAAACCAATGGACAGGCTTGCTTTGATTAGCGCAGGGTGTTTGTTAGATCAGCTCTGCAAAGTGGAAACTTCCTGTCTGAAGGCTGGATTCTCTCTACAGTCTGTCTGGGGCTGCAGACTGGGCTGTCAGCAGCTTTTAAGAACGTGAACCAAATCCCTGAAGTCATCAAAAGGAATTCAGTTGGCATTTGACGCACCTCATCACCCACCACGATGCTGCCTGGTACCTCACTGGGCTGTGGCTCTGCCAGCATCTGCATTGAAACACAATCCTGCCAGGTTTTGTCTTGGGAAGGGAGAGGTGGAAATGAGGAGTGAAGTTGTTGGTTGGTTTTTTTTTTTATTTTAGCACAAAAAAACCTTGAACTTTTATAAACTAAGGGCATTGACATCCAGGATGTTGAAAAATAAAAACATTTTACCATTATTACACAAAATTCTATTTTTCCCCCTCTGTCTTTTTATTTTTGTGTGAAAATCTATTTGCACTTCTCAGCCAAATATTTACCAAATATTTCAATGAGGCCAAGATTTCAGCCCCTGTTGGTCAGTGTCAGCACAAATGTGATGGCTATTACTGTAATTACAGCTCCAGAGAGCTGGTGCTTAAAGAAAAAAAACAGTTTACTGACATCCCTTTTTGTGAAGTTTTGAGATTCAAGTATCAGGGATGTAGACACGTATTGAACTCACTGTTGCAGCACAAATAATCTCTTGACACATGACCACAGTCATGAAATCAATGCCAGCCTCGCTCTATCAAATCTGAAAAGACTGACCACTTCCTCTCACTGTTTGAAAACCCCATGTAGGAATGTAAGCAGATACAACGGCACATGACAGCTCAGGAATGAACGTGTGTCACACCAAACTTTTGAGAAATGTGTTTTTCTTCATGTAGCTTCACCTTCTGTTATTCTAATTGAGTCGTACAGAGTGAAACTTTGGCTTGCAACCCCTTATAGTGTCTCCATGCCTGATACTAATAGCAGCAAAAAAGCAGTATTTAGTGTCACTAGAAGTTTTTTGCTGTAATCACTAACGCTAGAGTTTGGGATCTTAATCAGAGTTGGGCTGTAATTTCTAGCTCTGAGGAATGCTCCTTCTCACCTTTGCAGGTCCATCTCCTCCATCACTTACCTCTTCCAGAAACGCAAAGCTTCAGAAGTCCTTTGGCAGCAAGAAGCATGGACATCTTTGCATCCTTTCAGGATGAAGGAGCTAGACTCAAAAGAAGCATTTTGTGTGTGCCTGTGTGTGCTTAAGTGAAAAGACTTGATCAAGCTAAACGAGCAGGACCTGTGCTTACAGAATGGAAGACCTTGTGCTGCAGGTGTGGTTAGTAGAGAATCACAGAATGGTATGGAGTTGGAAGGGACCTCTGGAGATCATCTAGTCCAACCCCCCTGCCAGAGCAGGTCCACCTAGAGCAGGTTGCACAGGAACATGTCCGGGTGGGTTTTGAATGTCTCCAGAGATGGAGACTCCACCTCCCCTCTGGGCAGCCTGTTCCAGTGCTCTGCCACCCTCAAAGTAAAGAAGTTCTTCCTCATGTTTAGATGGAACTTCCTATGTTCAAGTTTGTGCCCCATTACCTCTTGTCCTGTCACTGGGCATCACTGAATAAAGACCAGCCCCATCCTCTTGACACCCACCCGTTAAGTATTTATAGGCATCAATCGGATTCCCCTCAGTCTTCCCTTCTCCAGACTAAAAAGACCCAAGTCCCTCAGCCTTTCCTCATAAGAGATATGTTCTAGTCCCCTAATCATCTTTGTAACCCTTTGCTGTACCCTCTCCAGCAGTTCCCTGTCCTTCTTGAACTAGGGAGCCCAGTACCAGTGGGGCAGAACAGGCTCCCATCCTGGGAACTGCCTAGTGTTGATGGGCAACCACCACTCCAGTTTTGAGAGCAAAAATATGCTGCCAAAGACTTAGTAGACCCAGACCCAAGCTTCGAAATGCTTCTAATACACTCATACTTCATTTTAGTCACTCTCCCTCCTCAACTCCCTCCTCTTCTTCCTCTAGAGCCCAAATATCAACAGCTACTGTAGGCACTTGGTGTGATGCAAAATGGAAAGTGCATTGGCAATAATATAAATCTGAAATGCAGATATGTGAAGATACATTTAAAGAGAGAAAACTTGTTCAATATATTTGAGTTGCAACTGGTACATGAGTGCATAGGGAAGAAATAATATTTTCAACTCACCTTACCAGATTCCCAGTCCTGGAGCCAGCTGTGCTGCCAACAGGACAGTAAATGTTGGTCTGGGGCTGGAGGTTGTGTTCACGTCTCTTGGAACCATCCGGGAAATAAAAATCACCATTATTGTGATGGTGTAGTGTAATCCATGTTATTTATTATGTGTCCTTGTTCAGTACTTTGCAGGGGGAGAGCACGCATGGCGAGCAGGCAGTTGTAGGCCAAATCAGCATTCGCCTTTTCAGGCCAGGCATACTCCAATAGCCAAAGCAACCACAAAAAGGTGATCTGACCTTTTAAAACCAATAGCATCACTGTCTCCATGTCTTTCTGGGGACAAAAAGTATTTATAAAAACAGGTGTTGCTGGATCATATTGCACAGTTCAGTTTACCTTTTGGTCTCAAGATCGTATTTAAATGGTGTGTGTGTATATATATATATTTCAACTAAAGAGAATTCAATCATTACCAAATTTTGGTCTCATCTGATCTGACAATTCCATTCTAAGACCTGTATATTGGTATCTTCTGGTATAGTTCTTGTCAGAGTATCATTTGCTGAATACAAAAGCTATAAACTGCAATTGCCACTGTGCTGTATCCAATAGAAGAAATATATTTTTACTGCAGAGGAAAATGACTTGTTTCATGCTTCTCACATATTATCTTTATTAAACATTTGGACAGATATGCATCCATTTATTTTATAAATAATCTATGGCTTCTTAGTCTGCAAATGTTGATTGAAAGTTCACGAGAGCAGGCTTTTCTGTGAACTTTTGTATTTATAAGTTCAGTCCCTGCAATAAATCCTGAGACTATTGCCTGCTTAGTAACATTTTGCACTGTACCCCAATGGCTAAAACAGGGAAGCTGGGAGCTCTACATGTGAGTATTTCAAAACATCTGAGCAGCTTGATTGGAGTTTGACTTTCTTCTTAAATAATGCAAGTTGTTCTGAAGAGAACGTATAATCACAATTATCTGATAGTCAAATCCTCGGTGGCTAACATACAAAGCTTCATTACTGCTAATAGAGGTTTCATTTGAGCAAAGCTTATTGCAGCATTTTGTAGTCGCTAGAAAAAAAGTGTTCTTTGTGCGTGCTGTAGTTCAGAGCTGTAAGGTCTTTGTGAATGGTTACTCTCAAAGCGCTACAGAAGTTCCCCGGTTCAAGGTGGCTTCTGGCTCCTCGGAAAAATGAATGTGGGGTTCCAGCCTGGGAGGAGAGAAATAAGTGAAAAAGGAGCATCCCTGGGCTAGGCAGGACAGGTCTGCCTAGTGCATCTCTGCAGCCAGGAGCAGTCAGAGCTAAGCTGGTTCAGGAGAAGGAAGAAAGATGAATGCTGACCCAGTAAACACAACGAGCATCCATGAATCCAAATTCTCAATCCTGGTAAAAGCTCCTCCAGCCCTATTTATCAGAGCAAAAGGATTTTCAGATTATAAACCCAGGAGTCACCGTGTGGTCACCTAACCACATAATTTAGGACACAGAACATCCTTGAATTTGATCCATTTTAAACTTGAGTACATCTTTTAAATTAAAGAGCCCAACAACATCTATTCTCGATTCAAAAACTACTAATGGTAGAAAAGCCACAATAACCTATTGTGATCCATGCCAGTAGCTAAGTATTTCCCTGGTGAAACGTGTAGCCTTTTCCTCCGGCACACGTGTCCGGCTCCAGCCACCAGATCTTTTTATATCTTTATTTGTAAATTGTAAGATCGTTAGTCCTGAAGTAAATACTTACCGTCCATAACAGGTAATCCTTGAACCTTTTCTTGATATGCTTAAAAGACTGCATACTTCTACCAGAAGGTGTTCTCCAGTCTTTTGGTTGCTCTCAGAGCTGGTTTTCCAGCAGTCTTCAAGAGTGCCTGAAGTAAACACCATGCTTCAGAGCTCAACACACGTACGGAGGAAACAAGGCCTCCCTCCCAGAAGTGCATATCCCTAGGGGCCACGTCAGTTTTTCGACCAGTTTTACTCCTGGTGTTCCTGTTCAGCCGATGCCCTGGAGACAACCTGACATGACCTAAGCTCAGTGCTCCCCAGCGGAGGGTGCTCCCGACAGCAGGCACAGCCCTACACCTTGTTTCTCTGTGCCTGACTTCATTTGTGGCCACGGGATAAAAGGCTATTGCTCTGTCTTCTGCAATCAAATGACTGAGCACTTCAGCCTTTTTCTTCTAGAGTTCCTTTAATCCTCATTACATATGCTAACCCAAATCTTTGTAATATCTGCCAATGTTTGAAGCGATGATTTTATTCTCTTACCAGCCCTTAATACAACCTCTGTTACTAGTAGTAAAAGTAGTACTGTGTTTTTGCAGGACACTATCAGAAACTGCTGAACTGTTCAACTGCAGAAATGTCAGCTAGTATCATCATTATTCTGTGCAGCTTCATTTCCCTGAAGTCACACATTATTACTCACTTCATGTCTAAGATATTGTGTAGAGTTACTGTGCTGCATTTTCAGCTCAGAGAAGTCTCTCCCAAGTGATGTAAGGAAGGTTGACAAGTAGAACCGTCTCTGTTTCTATCATGCTTTTCAGGTGAGAGTGCCAAAATTATTTATTAATTAATCATTTCCAGGAACTAACTGAAATAATGTATTCTGTGCGTACTAACTGAAGTAACATACTATACGTAGGTGAAATGAAATCCACAACAAAGATAAATGAAAGTTTCACAAGAATTTAGTGGCGAGCCATGAAGAGGACCCTGGGAGAAACAGGGAAACAGCTCTCTGGTGTCTTGCTTTATTCATAAATTCATGCTCTTTTTTTTCTGAAATTGGTTCATATTCAATCTCGGCTGTACATGTCAACTCCGCCTCTCTTCCCTCACTCAAATGCTGAGCATCTTTTGATAAGTCTCTTTTAACAATTTCCACCACAGTACCAAAAAGACACGTGTATCACGTAGAAAAAATCTCATGGCTCTTCTTCCACACGAAATTCTGCAAAAATAACCAGCTACAAATAAGCAGGGATGCATATTTTCCATGATTCATGCTGCAGAACCCACTATAGACTGTGGGACTGTTGTAGAGAATCTGAGCTTTCACAGAAAGAAAACGTTGCCAGGCAGTCTGATGGCGAGGGAAGCCTTCCCGAACAGGAACTGAACATGAATCAAATCGGGATGACTCAGATTGTTTTTGTGATTCTGCAGAGAGACAATCTGAGATAATAGCTGGGTTGTGTGAACTAATGCTATAATTTATTACAATAAAAATTCAAAATACAATTACTTATATTCATATTACTGTTGAGAGTCAGGTTTTTATTTTTACTATGTGTATCAAGAACACTGGAACACACATATTTCTAGCCCCTCCATGTGAATAAACACATGGAAAAATATTTACTAAAGTCCCCTATATGCTTCATAGACAATATGCAAAGTTTCATACTAACAAACATAGCAACATCCCTTTTGTAGGCTCAGTGAAGTACATTTTGATAAGAAGACAGTACTGTCACAGCAGGACTGAGTTACGGAGGTAGGCAGCCAGCTTTAGGACACCAAGGAATTTATAATACAATTCTTACATGTTGAAGCTTGAAGTTTATGACAGAACAACGTTTCCTTTCCAGATGGTGAAAAAAAAAAAAAAGAATGTCGGGGAAAAATAAGTCCAAGCCTTTGCTTAAATATATAAAATAGATTTGTGCTGCTTTTGATACAAAGAAAGAAAGAAACCCAGGCTAATTCTGTTTCACAAAATAGAGTTACTGCCCAGGTGTTGTAGCTAGTGTGGTGTAGGCAGCACAAAGTATCAGAACCGCTAAAGGGCATGTCTGATATTTCTGTGTTGTACAGGCAGGTTAAGTAAACAGTTTAAATTTAACCAACCAGGTCCTGTAACTCAAGGTGACAAAAATTCTTCTCTAGTGCAGTACTCCATCTTTTGCCAGAAAGCTGTTCCCAATCAAAACTACATTTATCCATTATTTACCAGTTTAGTCAACTGAGGACAAGTTGTTCTGAAAATATTTGTTTAAATCAACCAGCCAGGCAGCGAGAAGAATGACAGGAAAGAAAAAACACAACAGAAACACATCTAAAATTCCAGGGAAAACCTTTCTGTTAGCTTTATCAGGATTTGGCCAAGATCTGCAACCAACAAATGAGAACGATGGCTATTAAAATAAGAGAAAGAGACTAGAGACTCTAAAGAAAGAAGAGGCAGAGACAGGAAAGTAGTGGAACTTCCCAAGTTCCCATTGAAAAGGATAAAAGGGAGGGCCAGCTTCAAACAAGCAATGGAAGGGAACGAAAACTTAGAAAGTAAAGTAAAAGATGTGTCATCATTGATTTTAATGGATAGAGACATCAGGCATTGTCCGTGTCTGCAGATTTTCCTCAATGGATGCTAGAGCTACAGCCTGAGTTCAGTATGGCTGGGATACTGAAATAGATAGAAAAATTGGAGAGATTATTCATGTCTGAAGCTTTGCAAGAATCATATCTGGGTAGAAGAAAAAGGAAAGGTTTATCTTTTTTTTTTACATTAAGTTCAGTTTGGAAATTATTGGGGAATTTTTGTTACAAAATTCTATTTGGAGTCCTCCCTCTGCGAGAATATTTTAATTTTATTTTTTAACCAGACAAAATGATTGTAGTAGAGCACAATGAGTGCAGTGGGTATGTATCAGTAATGACCATGAAAGGACAAACACCGCACAGCAAGCCTTATAGGATTCAGGAAGGTCAGAGTCTAAATTTAACCACAAAGAAATCCAAAAATATTAAGAAATGTGTCTGAAATGAAGTGACTAGCAAATCCTCCAAAAATCAGTCATTGTGTAAAGAGTATATGTGGAAGACACATTGTCATCTTAATCCATAACAGACTGACACATCTTTTGAAGAACAAACTGCAATTCTTTCTAAACTACGAAATCTTGAAGAGAGACCAGGCATGGATTTACCAGCCAGGGAAAACGTCCTTTAGCTGCCTTCCTTTTGCCCCAGCCAGATCTCCCCACCCCTCTCCCTTGCCTGTTTTTTAAATAAAAATACCCAAATATGTAGCTAGTAGATAGATGGGTGGATGACCAATAGATGGGCAGACAGTAAACAGAGACTGCTTGTTTTTTTCTCCCAGAGTTTTCTGGTTTGTGATGCAGTAGCTTTATTTCCCTTATCACATCTCGTGACTGATGATCTGTCCTTCTTGCGTCAGCTCCCAGTGCAGTGAATGGTTTCCATTTTTAATTTCCCATACACAGGCAATTATAACTTTCCCTGTGGATGTAGGCAAAGAGTCTGCAGTCTTGACAACCACATTATAAACGATGGAAGCACATGCTGTCAATGCTCTAGCTAGTAGAAGAACACAGGCCTCCAAACCTTTTCAAGGTTTACAGCATAGGATGACCTTGTTAGCCCAGTCTTACAGACATGAATCAGGACAGAGATGACTTATCACAATAAATATCCTTTATATGGCCCAGATCAATTTTTCATGGCCACCACTTTCCTGCAGCACATTCAGGTACCAGTGTCTTTGTAAGCTGCAGCATCCTCCTTGCTTTTGGGTGTTTGCTCATGTTGTGATGTGCCTCCTCCAAGGCCCCCACACTGCTACCAATGCCCTTCTCAGCCTCAGGCCCCTCCATGCACACAGGCACCATGGCCCCATTTTCCAGGTGAGCAGGTGTATTGGTCTTTCCCCCTCTGTGTACATACCTACAAAGGGATTCTTTGAACAAACCCAAGGAATAATCTTGCTAGAAGTTCTCCAAATTCTTGGGGAATGCGATACGGAGGTGTCGACTGACAAAAGCCACCTTCGATGGTGGACAAGCTGTCACAAAGTTATTCTTCTTCCTGGTGTGGAACTGAATTTGCTAGCACGCTACACCATTACCTCCCAAGTGGTAAAAGACCCATATTGGATTGCCCAAACATGTACAGCCTTACTACCAAAAGGAAAGAGTAGTCAGCAGCAATCTCCCAAATAGTTACGCTTCAAAAGCATCAGCCTATAAGAGCCACAGCAACATTCAGAACTCCAGCAGCTCCCTTGATGTGATCAGATCTTCCTTTCTCTTTGGTAAAAGAGTTTTCCAGCAGAGCTGCGCCAGTCGCAGGCACAGAGGGCAGATGCAGAGCACATCTGTTTTACAGGATGTGCCGCCTGCAGCGGAGGCACTGCCACATGAAATGCCAGCCTACAAAAAGGCACCAGCAGACTTGCTGGTAGGATCCCGTGGGGCAGGAACATTGTTCCTCCTGTGACCAGAGACAGGTCTGCCCAGCCTGCGTGACAGCAGTAACCAATGTGCAGCCTCCATCCTACTGTCCCTGTTTGCGGCTCCACCACACAACTGTGCTCATTCACCTCTACAAATATCAGGTTGCCAGTGACTAGCAGGAGTTGGGATTTTTTTCTTGCTAATTAATGTTTTTACATTCTCAAAGAGGAATACAGTGTCCCAACGTACATTTTCAATTGTTTTGACTGTTTCTATAAAGCTGGGATGATGAAGGGCTCCCAAAACCCAGCTTTGGGCAAGTTACTAGTGCCTAAACAGGTGTTTATTGAAGTCGGTTAAGAGCAAGCCAGAAGCAGGTGTATTTCCCTGCTTTGAGAGGTGTCCTCCCCTCTCTCAGCTGAATGCAGCACTGCCTTGGGCACCACCAGCTCAGCGAGGAAGCAGCCCCAGATGTGGTGGTGGTGTGGATGGCAGCGGGGCAAAGTCTTAGCCCCAGCAACATCACCTGAGCTGGAGCCCAGCAGCCAGCTCAGCTCAGAGCTATGCCGCGCTGTGACAGCCCTCCTCACTCCGCTGGGAAGCCAGCACTGCTCCAAGCTGCAGGAAAACCATGACCAGACCCTGTTATTTCAGTTTCTACTGCCTGCCCAGCCACATCATCAGACTGTCTCCTTTTTAGCAAATGATGTAGACATCAGTGAATTCTCCAGATATTAAAAGACTATCCCTCACCCTGCTACACCACCTCTGAACGTGACCCCCCACCTAGACTGCAGCCCTTCAAGTTATCCTTCATTTGTTTGTTGGTGTGCTCCCTTAGATCTGCAGATTGCTTTGATTATTTGAACATCTGGAAGTTGTCACACGCTTTTTTTGACCGTGACCATCTGAAATATTACCCAGCAGGACTTGGGGGGAGACACAGTAAGGAAACAAAAACATCCTACTCATAAGAACATGTGGCAGGAATTACGAAATGACAACATCCCAAAGGGGAGTGCTATATATCCAAGCAAAGACAAACTTTCTCTCCATCCCCTAAAGCTGGGACAACTGCTTTCCATAACATCCATTCCAGACTTAAAAACATATTACATAAAAATACCTAATATATTTTTCATTAAACAACATGTTATGAAAGTTGGCTGTCTATTACTAATGGAGAAACAGCATTTCTTTCATTCCCTGAGTTTCAAAGCTGAAGAGTGGCTCCCCACATACATGATTCTCCATAGAAAAGCCTCCCCAAAATGGTTCAGCATCTGAGATCATTAGGATGCATAGCCCTGGTCTGCCTGTTTTCCTTGCAGACAGAGTGCAGGTTCTTTGGTAAAGCTGGAATGGAATATGCAAAAAAAAATGAGACAGAAAAGGTTGAAATAGAGCTTCTCAGCAATCCCATCACACAGATTAGGGGCTCTGGAAAAGAGGGGAAAGGCAGCCCAAAATCAATGCAAATGAAACCCATGTCTTTGCAGCACCCACAAAATACAATATAACTATGCAGGTGGAAGCGCATGAAATTCAAGCACAGTTTTTAGATTTGGTTTGTCATTCTCACCAAGATACAGATAGCAAGTGAAATGTGGAGAGCCGTAAAGACTGTACTGCTGCAGTCTGGCTGTGGTTAACCAGCAATATTTTAGCCGTCACGAAGAGGTTCCCTCTTAAACCAGAACTAGACAGAGTGGGTTTCCTTCTGGTCAGCCTGTTTGCTTACAGTTCCTAGGATTGAAATCCCATTGCCCCAAATGCAAGTAGGGGAACAGCCAGGAGCAGTGCTCCTATATTCAACTTCAGAGCCCACCTTCCCCACGTGCAGCCTGCTGGAAGGGGCCTCTCCGCTGGGCTTTCCTCCCAGGGACATGCCCAGGCTTCTCTGGGGAGCTCGCAGTCAAATCTGTGTAACTACTTCTTCTATCAGTCCTTGGCCTCCGCGTGACTCCAGACTCAAATCACGCCTTGGTGTGATGGCTTTGCCCCCTGCCTGCTGCTGTTTCTTCTTCGCTTGGGGCCACTTTGTGTTCAGTGGCACAGCAGCCTGGTTTTTCCATTGTTCAAATCAGTGCCCATAACTACTGAGGTCAATCCGAGACAAGCCAAATGTATCTTGATACAATCCCGATGACCCAGAAGGAACTCCTTGTCAGTGGTTCCGGGGAACCATCTTAACAGAGACGGTCTCCGCTGGTGTAACTTAACAAAAATATTCCATGTTCTTTTTATTGTGATGGGAAGAAAGGTGGTGGGTTTTTTGTTTGTTTTTTAATTAGCAGCTACTGTCAGTTGTGCCATTCCCCAGTTTTACCCGTTGACCATGTGATCAGTAAAACACACCTTGGTCTCATCAACTTCCAACGAGGCGATGCAGCTCGGTATCAGCCCCAGCACATGACAGGTCATCCCCTACTTGCCCTGTCCACTTCATTTCGGGCTCCCGCGCCCCTCTTTACCTCCACCTGCATTTTCTCTTCGGGAGCCCACCCTTCTGCCGGGAGAAAGGGCTGCGAGGGGAGGGAGGGCTTGTGCGGGACGGGGCGGGATGTGGCTTTCGGCTGGGGGTCCGGTCCCGGCCCCCGCCGCCCCACGCCACGGCGGGGGGGTACCACCCGGGACAGGCGGGCTCCCGCCCCCCTCCCCGGCGGAAGCAACACCCTGGCTCGGCGCGGGCGGTGCGGGAGCCCGGCCGGGCGCGGTTCCTGCGCGCACCCACGAGGTGTCACTCCTGCCACGCCGCGGGCACGGCCGCTGCCGGCTGCGGGGGAGGGGGCCTCCGGAGGCGTCTCTGCCGCCCGCACCCGGCACCGGCTGTGGGTGCCAACCTCCGACGCCAAACCTGCAGCCGCTGCCCGGCGACTTCTCACATCCCCGCAGCCGGGGGTTTCGGGGAGGAAAATAAAGCCGCCTTTGTTTGCTCCCTACACGACTGTCGGTTCTCAGCGCGGAAAGCAGCAAGACTCAGCCAGGAAAGGAAAAAAACAAAACACACAACTGAAAGATGCAGGATATTATCACTTCAGAACTATAAGGAAAAATAAAGAAGGAAAACAAAAACCAAACCATGGATAACACCAAACTAGCTTGCTTTACTGTGGTAAGGAAAACTGTTTTGACTACCTTCCTTTGGTTTTGATTTTATGCTATATTTAGCTTTCTCAAATAATGGGCTACAATAAGTAGTAAAAATGTCCCATCCAATAAATGTCTATAATATTTTTCATACTCGGCATTGCAGAAGTCAATGTAGGCAGCGCCATTCAGATTACACATTTTTCCTTAGCAGAATGAAAATTTTGGCCGTGTTGTACCACATCAGTGGTGATACACTGGCCATGCTGGTGCTATCGTGTCAGTACCAATGAAACAGAGAGTATCCATGAGAGAGAGCTGTCAGAAGCCAGGTCTGCATTACATGAAGCAGCAGCTTTTCTCTGGCGGAGCAAGACGTAGGCAGCTCCCATGGCTGCTGCATGCACAAGACCACGAGGCCTCAGTAATGAGAAGTAATGATCTTCACCCTTGTGCAGAAATTCCTGAAGGAACTGGAAAAGGATGCAGCTTCTACAAGCAACACTAGACTTCTTCACCACATTGGGCATGGAAAGGCTTTTCTTCTTTCTTGTCTGCTCTTTTTTTTCCCCCCACAGTGCAATTGAGGCAGCACATTCAAAATCTTTATTTGGATGAAAAATAAAAGCAGCAGGCTCTATGTGGCTTGAATGGTAGGTAGATCAAAGTCCTCCTGTCTCCCCAGTGCTCAGCCTTTTATTTCCCAGTATTGACCCCCAGGTCAGGCAGTGCCACCAAACACACGTGTCCCCTGTGGTCTCTTGCTCCTCTTCTGCTTACTCCTGACACTTCCTCGGTCACAGCATTGAACACACAGAGTAGGAGGCTGGCAGCCATCCATGACGGCTCTCAGGATTCGGAAAGTAAGTGATAGCCACATAATGAGAGGCTGGTGGTGGACCTTGGTGTCACTATCTCAGCTGTTATTTTTATGGACTTTTTTATCAGTCCTTCCTCTCTCTCTCATTCTTTGAGGTCTTCTGGCCTCCAAACCCTTGATTTTTTAGTTTGCCATTAAAAAAAACAATCAGCAAAGTGAGCAAAGTCACACTCCCTAGTCTGTGCTGTTGGTGGAAAGAAGTTGCCTTCAAAAGCTTTCTAGAGACAAAGGGACATTCCCAGCACACGGCATGGGCTGGGGCGGAGGGAGCAGCAGGAGGAGTCCAAACCCTCTTTCAAAACAAACCCAGCCCCACCTCACTGTACCAAAAAGGTGCCGCAACTGACATCCATCCAGCAAGCACGAGAAGAGAGGTAAAGAGAGTTATGAGTTTAGGAAAAAAGTGAAACTTATTTAATGAAATATTAATAACAAAATAAAAAGGAAATAATGAAACAGATACAATATATAAATATATATATATACAAAACCATATCAAGCTCCCAGGGAGATCTCACCAGCAGGCACTGGGAAAGTTCCAGACTGGTATCAGTCACCAGGAACTGGATTCCGGAGGAGTCTGACGGGGGCCAAAGGTAGACACAGCCCCAGGGAACCCCTCACTCAAACGCACCCGCAGAAGAAAAGCCAACGCGGCCCCTTTGGTCCCTCAGGTTTTATACCTGCGCGCGCAGGCAGATGGGATGGAACACCCCATTGGTCCGTTTGGGTCACCTGACCTGCCCACCCCGCCCCGGTGTGACCCCTCCCGCCATGAGGTACACAACCCAGTCCGCGAGCCCCGGTTGCCGTAGCAACAGGGGTGCGCGAGGGCCTCTCTCGCCGGGCAGGGAGGGGGCTCCGCTCCCCCCTCCACCTTCTTGTAGGTGTCAGTCCCCCTCTGCACAGAGATGCGGTAGTGGGGGAGCGGCTGCGGCCGCCCCCTCAAGCCTGGGGTTTGCAACAGGGAGAGAAAAGGCTGAGGAAAATCACTGGGAGGGAAAGCAAGGGAAGGGAGATGTACCAAGGCCTTGGGGGTCAGGGACCCATCAAGGTTGCTGAAGTAATTCAGGTGGGGTGGAGGAGGGAGAAGTGGAGCAGCCCAAACTGTCTTAGGAATTAAAAACTGAACCGTTCTCTAAAACTGACTTTCTGGAAACCAATTCCCTCGTTACATGAGCATTATCTATTTAATTGCCTGCGTTGTATCTTCAGCAGTTTTCTGTGCTGCTAGTGCCTCCTTTATAATACCAGAACATTTAAAGTAAAGTCTAGCCATTGATGAAATTCCACAATTATTCTCCCTGCCCCAAAATGTTTTGTGTGGTTATGTCTGAATCCCCACCAACATCTGAAGAAGAGGGGAGTTTGGGGCAGCAGCAGCTGCTGGAGGAGTGGAGAGGTGGTGGGAGCAGGGTGGGGAAGGGGAAAAGCAGGAACCCAGGGGCAGGAGAGTCCCCTGAGACCAGGTCATGGTTCTGCATCAGCCCTGGCCCTAGCGCTGGCCTACCTTTCCTTTAATGCTTTCCCTTTTTTTTTTTCCTTTATAATTTATTTCCATTCCAAGAAAGATAGAGGAGGTAAGTGTAAAGAGCATTAGTGGGTACAGTAGGAACATGCAGGAGGGATCACTGGAGCCAGGATCAGAGGAACAAAGGAAAAGAACCATAAAAGATGGAGAATCCTAAAAAAGATGTTACTGAGAGGGAGGAGGAAAGAAGAAAGAGTGTCTGAAAGAAAAGACGAACAGTATAAAGAACGGTGCATCAGAAGAGATGAACTCAAAAAAAGGTCATAGATTTCAGGTTATACATTCCTCTCAGCAAAAAGGTAGGAAAGAACGTTACATTAAATATGCCATTGCCACACATCTTTCATGTGAAAGAACGATGTGTGAAAAGAAAGGAATAAAGTGGTGGATAGAAAAGTTACAGGAATAATGAAATGCTTCATTTATGTGATACACTGGAAAAAGCCAGAAGGTTAAGTGCAAGGGTGGTAAATAGTATCTCTTTTGAAAGCTGACATCTGTGACGAATCTAATAGATTTCAAAATCTAGTCAAATCAAAAAAAAAGACAATGACAGTGAATGCGGCAGATTATATTTCGGGAGTGAAGGAAAAGTACAATAAAAATTGTGCAAATGCCACTAACAAGGTAACATTTACAATCGTGTCTTAATATTGTTTGATATTTACTGTCCATGTCTGTACTTATAAATAAGGACTATCATCTAGCATTTGAGCAGGTTCTCAGTATTTATTGTCACGGCAATTTCTCTTAACAATTTACACATCCAGATCCTTTATGGCAAACAGTGATGATGGTTCTCACTCTCACTCATGCGTCTGTGTTAAAGAATCAGGCCAGCAGATTTCTCACACTCACCCACACATAGAAATACCCACAGGTAAAAGGACTACAGGTTTTTCACAGGTTAGAATCAAAAAAGAAAAGTGACCTTGGTAAAAGCGGAAGATGGTCTGAAAAACAAAGATGCTACGCAACGGACAGCTGAAGACACCTCACTGACCCAAGAAGAGTCAGCTCCACACAAAGGGGAACAACCAGCTACGCTTTACTGCAAAGGATCTGGGCATCACCGTGCCACATCAGCTGGCATAATTCAATAGTGACCATCTACTGCAAAAAAGGGCAAGCCCCACAGCTGTGCATACAGTCAGAAGTACAACAGTGATCCTCTGTCCTCCTCCTGTAAAACCTGGGTGGGAGCCCTGCAGCTTGCTCTGGGCACTGTCCTCAAAGAAAGCTGTAATACCCCCAACCCAATGGAGAGCAGTGAAGTCACTCAACGCTTCAGAAAATGCCAGTAAGAAAATCAAAGGAGGCTGTAATGTTGCAACGGCCATTTTCCTATTTGAGCAAAAAGGTAGGGAACATTTTATTACAGTGATTGTAGCAGTCTCATAAAAAAATAAGGGAATAAACTGAAGCAAAGAAGATTTAGTTTAGATAATAGGGAAAAAAAATTGTAATGGCAGAGATAATGACCGTCTGGAGAGACTCTGCAGTCCTCAAGCCGACGTCTGTACAAACAAAACCCATCTATTTGTACACATGTCACTTGAGGACCCCACAGTGGAGAGCAGCGCAAGGAGGGAGAGCCTGGCCTCAGAGAGATCATCCTCTCCTCCCCTCTGCTCTTTGGTATTGGGACTTCAGCTGCTCTTCCACTCACGGGAGACAAAAGTATTAATGTGTTCAGCGCAGTCAGATCTAAAGGCAGATTGGTATGACTCACAGCCACTTAGCAACTTGCTTAAATGAATTGTGGACACAGAATACACTGTGATCGTTGAACAAATCATTGATAATTTACCTTGAACACCTAGGGATTAAAAGCCTTATAGGTCCCTATGGCTATTAACATTCTTTTAGCAAAATTCCTATGTTTTATGCACTTAAGTTTATAAATCCAGTGGTGTTAGTTCTATGCACAACATCTCTAGGTAGAAAAAAAATTTAAAATACGGTAGTTTTCAAATCTGAATTTAAGCAGCTGTTAATCACTTGGCATAAAGACAAATAAATGGAAGAGCCATAAAAAAATCACTGGTGATTCCCAACTCCTCATTCCAGTTACTTAAAGAAAGCAGCCTTCTCTCACTTCTATTGTCTGCCTTGCCTTTTATTCTTTTTTTTTTTTTTTTAAATAAATAAACATCCTAAATGCATTCCTATAGGTCTCATTTTCTGCAACAGGTTTTTGCCCTCCTATTTTTTATTTCTTGGATGACTATTTGCCATTTATATCTCATGATTTCAAACAATTTTAGGAGTGCAATTTGAAAAAGGCAGTTCTCTATATTTGGCATGAATTGCTTTCTAGCTGAAAAAATGCCGTTGTTGGGTTTCAAATGGCCACCCATAGTTGGTCTTGCCTGATTTTTTGGGTTTTGATTCCAATTCCGCATAGCTGTGGCCAATGGGCTGGCAATCCACCAGCTGCATTCAGCCTCTCTTGCTCCTAATTACTCAGTTTCCCAGTTCTCCTCCCTTGTCGGTTCTGTTCTAGTCAACACAATTAATTCCCATTTCTTACTCCTGTATTCACCTGCAGCTCATTAATTTTTGGCCAGTCTCCACTACTGTTTCAGCTCAGCATTTTGCAATTACTCTCATCACTGTTTAAGGTGGGGAGTTGCCTTAAACAGGGGAGGTCGGACTAGATGACCTTTGGAGGTCCCTTCCGGCCTGGACAATTCTATGATTCTATAAGGCCTTTTTCCTCTTTATTCAGTTTTGTAGGGTCGAAGGACAGTTTAATTGCACCTTATGGAAGAACGGGCGAATGTTTTGCTGTTCTCGGGTGCCAGGTAAGCTCCTGTCTTTCCCACTGGCCATTTTCCTTCCCAGGCTGGTCTGGAAGCATCAAACTGTCTCAAGGGTGCAGCAGCACCAGCAAACACTTCTTTCTCCTGCAGGCTTAAGAGCTGTTTTATGCACAAGGATGCACGAGAAAAGAGACTGATGAATCCTTGTTCTCAGACTGAAGTTCCCAGCTCCAAGTGGTTATTTTAATGAATATTACAATTAATATCCCCCAATGGGGGGTGTTTCCAGCTTCCTGGACAGAGCCAGGAGGCACTGATTGATGGCTCTTCTCCAGGAGACCAGAAATATAGTCCATTCAGATTGGGTTTCTCTCTTGGATCCTTTTTTCCTCAGCGGACTCATGGCCTCACTAAAGTTCCTAATGGATATATCATTGTGTAACCAAAATCAGACATTAGCTGTTTGGTGGTTGTACAAACATGCCTTAATCTGAGTTAATCTTAATTCTTGGAAGCGGATCTTCATATAAATATGAAAAAAACATTTATCTTTTCTCTGTGGGGAAGTAAAAGGATGTTTGTGCCTACTTGGAGTTTCCATTCCCAATACTGGCAGATGACAGTGATCAGGTAAGGTATCAAAAGATTGCAGACAAACCCTTTAAAAGCCAACTGGTTGCAGAACAGATTTTATTTGGTCTGTTTGGGCCAAATTCATTCATGTGTAACAGTGGAGTTGCATCACTTGAACCCACACTCAAATAAAACCTTGATATAGCTCCCTGGCTACTTTGAAATCATTATTAGTAATGCACATTTGTACTTTACAGACATTGTGTTAAATCCTGTCCAATACAGGAAAAGACATCCATTCAGTAGAGACTCCATATTTATTAAAAGAAAAAAAACTAGAAGAAGTACAAAATGGGTTCAGGAATACAAATGCCCCACATCTTTTTATCAGCCAGTTGGTGTTCCAAAGTGATATGAAAAAAAAATAAATAAATTCTTTGGGTGAAGTTGCATGAAATATCCAATGCACGAATTTGAAATATTAGTTACTAGAAGGGACTGATTCTTCAAAGCAGACACTAGGATCTAATCGGTTAACTCCTAAGGCAAAAAAGGCAATATACCAGCTGATGCAATTGGTGGCAGCAGGAGTTTGGAAATAAATATCTCTATTTGGCACTGAGAAGTGAAACAGAGCCCAAATTTCTGTGGATCGCTTGGCCCCAAGTTCAGGCCTCAGAGCTCACATTTCTGTGGTAAAGGAAAATTAAATCTCAGAGTTTAAGATCCGGGGTTCAATGTGGCTATTTATTAAAATTCATCTGGCCTCCCTAGACTGTGAATATTTTGAGTTGACCTAGATGGAGCTCTAGATAAAATCAAGCTCTCATGGGGTATTTCCAGTGTTTTCTGATAAAAGCTTAGTAGAATTGTGCTAACAAAAACTGAGACACTTTAAAGCAGTGATTATCCTCCTAGCTAGAAACCAGAAACAGGGGCATGTCAAAACAAAGAGCAAACAAAAACCCCAACCCTCCAGAAACCCCAACCGAGCAAAAATCATGGTCATTTATAATGTGTTTGGTCCTGAATTCATTCAGACTACCTCTTCAGAGATGCTGCAGTCAGGGCTATGGCTGCAGGTTGGCAGACAGAGCCAGAGGAGAAGCGAGAGCTCCCTGCAGAAGGCAGCTCAGCTCTCTTTTGCCCACAGCTGCTCTGTGAGGAGCCCTGTCCCTAGCGGCAGCAACAGCTCAGGTAGGTATCCGATGCTAAGTGAGGTGACTCTAGCATTAATGTATTCAAATTTATTGCCTGATTGTGTCTATGACTGTCCCACTTTGTGTGTGTGTGTGCATTTTTAGCTTTGGTAGTTCCTTTGAAACAAGACTCGTGTTTCTCAATATCAAACCAAAGGCAGTATGACAGATGGTACTAGAGTTGGCTGTCCTGAGTCTATCCTGGGCATTGCTAAAGAGGCTTGTTTGTCCTATGCACCCTACGATGCCCTGGAGATACAAGCATTTTGTCATTTGACTTAGTTCCCATCATCGCTTTTCTACTCAGAGATTCTGCCGACTGTCCTTACGGCATCTCTCTCAGGCAAAAGTGCTGTGTCTTAAACCAAGCAGAGGTTTCTGGTTCCAGCTCAGTTTAGCTTCAGAAGCGCCATATCTGCTGTCTCACAGGCAACCGCTACATGCTCTCACAAATCTGTCAATAGGTACCTGTGTGAGTACACTCAGCAGCAGACATACAACAGTACACCTGAATGGAGCCCCTGAATTAAAAGGACAGCCTCCCGAGGGACTAGCCAAGCTTTGCTCTACAAACAGTAAACTTAGCACTCCCAAACTACTACCTTCTCGGCTTAAAACGCTGCATTGTATCACAAGTGACAGCAAGGAGAAAACAACACTGTCCTTCCTATTTAGCCAGTATGCACTCATGCTCTCGGCCAGCTTTGTCCATGCCCGTTCCTACGGAAATGCAGTTCAGCCGATCCGGTGTTGGGTAGCGACTGGATCGCTGAGCAGGCTGTGCTCACGGGTCTGGCTTACTGAAAGGTTTGCTTATGTGATGAAGAGCAAGCTGGAAAGGTCTCTCTGCTGCTAGCTTGATAAAAATAAAATAAAAAGGAAATGATTGTCCATAAAGTGTGTTTGATTCGGTGTCACTGAGAGAAAGAAAATGCCATTTCATGTCACTTTAGAAAGCACAAGGTGTGTAACTTTTGGGGATTTTTTTGCTCTTGACTAATCTTCAGATTCAATATTAAAATCTCAAACTTCCCAAAGGAAAGAGATTCTGCATCTTTTAATGAAAGATAAAACAACAATATAAACATACACAAATTTACAGAGAAAGGATCAACTTTAATACATCTGGAGTAAAAGGTGTTCTTTTTTAAATATGGTATAAAAATAAATGCAAGAAACATTAACAGAGAATATACAGACAACAGACAAAGACACAGGCTTTCTTTCTCAATGTGAATACATCAGTGAAATGAAACCTTCTGTGCTAATTCATTGTGCAATAAATGTGATGCCATATGTATATTTATTAATATATGCATTTTTTACATTTCTTCCAGTTTTGATTGACGTATTTTTTTTAATAAACTGTGCCTAGCAGAAGCTTTTTTTTCACTGTACTTGAGCTTGCAGAAAATAAAAAGACATAGATCCAGCTTGATATGAAGGAGGAAGTGAGCAGACAGTTTTCGAAATGGAGGCATCGAAAGGCTAGAGAGTCCCTCGGAGTCTGTAATGCCTTAGTATACACAAAAGAAAACAAGTCAGGTCCTTGCTCATGCAACATCTTGTTCTACTGTCCTCTGAGTCAGGCAATCAGTGAGCTACAAAGTATGTATAATGATTTGAGTCTGCTTCCATGCTACAAGGTGATCCTTTTAGTAGGACTGCACTAGACTGGTTAACCTCTTTGATGTGAGCGATTTCCCCTGAGGAAAAGATAAAAACAAAAAACAAAAACAGAAAACAGAGGCATGATCACTGCAAACCTGTTCATCAGCAACCACTTAGTGTTGCCACATCACTGTCAAATAACTAGGGGCACCAACTGGAGTCTGTCAAATCTTAAACCACAGGAAACCCTTACGCTTAAACACCTGCACTGCCAGCCAGCTAGATTGCCTTAGAGAATATGCCAGAAAATTTAAGGGCCATTTTTGAATGAGGTTGGTTTTGGCTGAGGAGAATTTGATGCTGAGGTTTTTGCTGTTGGTCATACCCAGAACTTGAAGAAGGCTACCACAAGCGAGCATGCCTTGTGCTAAAGATGAATGTGCGAACTGTGGTAGCCCTGTCACAGAGGCAAAAAGCTATTTTAAAGTTCAGGGAAGAAAGTAAGAGGCAGATTGCATCTAGGCAGGAAAGCAGATTTTCCATGAACGCAGCTATTGGTTTGCTTAGACCATATTTACTGTTTATAAGGAACATTGGTAAGGTATATTACACGTGACTGCAAAGCACTGCTATGAAGGTGTTTGGATTTCCACATTGTTATTTTCCTATAGTTCCTCCTGTTGCAAGGATGCAGTTCCAGGTTTTTAGCAAGTCCTTTTAATCAGGTATAATGACTGTCCCACAATAGTTAGGTCTACAGCGTGAAGAAGATGGTGTAGGGTATGTCACCACGGTATATTTCAGGCAGCTTTGAGCTTTATCTGAGCCAGACAAAAGCCTTGAAACCACATAACAGGAATTAGCTCTCCTAAGGCCATATAAAAGGAGTTAGCTCTCCTAGGGCCATCCTACTGTGGCTCTGATCCAGCAGAGGCAGAGCTGGCACAGCAAGCTTACATCACTCCTCAAAATACCACAGGCATACCCTGACAATGTAACATAAATAGATCATTAAAACATTAACATTACTAGAAAGAAACATTAACTAGAAAGTGGCTCTGTCTACCTCTCCAGTTAGATATTTAATACTTACATTAATTGTATTGTGCATTTTAAGTGCACAACTCAGAAAAATCAAACTGATTTCAAGGACACTACAGTAAGAAATACTGTAACTATGAAGATGCTACATCTTATGCAGTAAATGGTAAATGAATTTATTCTGCCGTATCTATGAGTTGTTAAGTCATCTGCTGTATTATAACTCAGTGGAATTACACAATTTAATATCTATTGTCATTATCAAATTTATGCTCACAGGGATCTGCAAGTTGGTTTCAAGCATTTGCTCAAATGCAGTATATATCAAGAGTGGATCTTCACAAAAGTAAGAACTATTTTATTCTTTGTGCTCTGAAATACAAGCTGAACAAATTAGGATGAATATTTCCCAGACTGTGTAATTTTGAAAGGAAGTAATGATCTGCGATGTTGGGTTAGACTGCTCATCCATCAGGTTCACCATATCACCTGACAGTATTCATACTCACTTCTTCGAAAGACAGAAAGTGTCCTTCCTGGAACGTTCTTTTCCCTGTGTCTAGTTTTAACTCTGTCACCTACATTAAATTAGCAGCTTGTTTACAGTCGTTGAGCCTTAAATTCTGTTTTCCTCTAATGTAAGAGGTAAGCTGTTATACTAAGACATCTTTTCTTTTTAAATGGTCGAAAAAGTCTCAGCAGCTGTGTGGCACTGGAATATAATTTAAAATATCATATCCAAAATTAAGTGTGTTGTTCAATTCATGATTGTCAGCCTTGGACATAATATAGGAAAATATTGAGCATACTCTTTTGGGTTTTTTGATTAAGTGATTTGTACTTAATTTCACAGATATACAGGCCAGTTTCTGTAAATATGTATGAGCTCCCTGTAGTACTGAACTGCATAAACTGGTTAATTAAAACAATTAAACCAGGACCTCTCCATTAGTTGTTAAAACAATTTGCTTAATACCACACTTGAAAGCCACACAAGCTTTTGTTGTGGGATAAGATCTGTGAAATAATTTTTTACTCTTATTTGCAACAATTGATTATTTAGGAGTTGTAAATTCCCTGGAATTTAAATAGATGACCATAACCAAATTCCATCATCTCAGGAATGAATTGTGATATCACACAAACTAGGAAGTTTTGACCCAGAAGCAGGCCAAAAGTTAGTTTTAGTTAGTTGATCTGACTTGTATAATCTTATTCTATGAATTAGTTGAATTTTCCCTTATAGACACAGTGAGCTGTCATAACAATTTTTTTCTGTATTCTACATCACTTGCTCCCTGGCTATTGCTGGTCTTTGGACAAGTTTTCTCCTAAACCCTGCAGTGATCAGGATTTCTCTGAATGGTCCTGTCCTCCACCTCCCCTCCCTGCCTCAGAGAATATTACACTTCTTAAAGATAGGAACTCTCCATCTGAACAATAATAACATATGCTCTTCTCCCAGGTATTAGTAGTTCTAATTTATATTATAGTTGGAAAAGTGACAACTTAGAAGATACACCCTCCTTAAGAGATCTTCTTCCATGTTTATTCTGAATTACACTTTGTTCTCTCATTGGGAAAATAAGCTTTTAATACGCAGAATCCAGAGCAGCCCCAAATACAGAATTATGCCACCTTCTTATGCAGATCTTTCAGTTTAACAGAATATTTCTTTTAAAATTTCTTCCAGAGTATACTTCAGCTCTGCAAAATAGAGTTTCATAATTATTACTTCTAGTTCCAGAGTCACTCCATTTACAGACTGATGTAAGGATCATCCCTTTTGGGTCATAATTTAAGAGCTGAGCCCAGCTATTTCTTTCAGATACAATGTTAATAGCATTCCCTTAAGCCAAACTGTGATTTGAGAAACTACATCTAACAGGCCAGTTTTGAGAGGTGTAGCATATGAGTCATCACATATAGGAAAATGTTTTCTGTGATAATGATACTAAAGAAAAATTGGAAGAAAAGTCAGAAGAAGTAGTAGATGTTTGTCTGAAGAATGAAAAGGAGACCCTTAATATTTTCAATGTAATCTTGCCATCAACATTTAGAAATTCTAAACAAGGTTATGATTTTTGGCTCTGTTGGTGCACTTTGGACATACAAATTGAAACTGTTTAACACTTTTACTAATTTACTAATGCAGAAGCCAAAATGAAGCCCCCACACATACCCTGACAATGGAGTCAGAGTATGAGGAGGCAGCACAGCAGCTGGAGTGAGCAAGTACATCTAAGAATATGAAGTCAATTGGCCTCACTGTTCATGACCATACCTTAGGGTATTAACTGTTTAACGTGGACTTGTCCTTCCAATGGTACTTTTATGGAATTTAGGGGGAAAATTAAAAAAACATGTGCAGATTTATGAGCTACTAAATACAAACATGCTGACTGACCAATTTAAGCAGCATGACACTAACATCTCAAATTATCTGGCAAACAAGTAAGCAACAACCTCAGTACATATGTGGCTTATGAGAAGTCAATACGAAACTTATATAAGGGCTGGAGCTGAAATGTATCAGAGGAAGATCAAGTCTTTTCCTTTTAGACTAATTCTCTTCCTTTCTGCTAAGCAACCACAGTGGCTCCTTTTTCATGTTTCTTTATTGCCAGCACAGATGCTACTCCCCAGGACCGATACTGGCAGAACTAGGAACGAGAATTCCACGTATCTGACCGGCTGTAACAGAGAAACAGCGTGAACCCTGCTGCGAGTGAAAGGAGATGCAGAGCGAGAATTGACCCTCCTTGCTCTCACTGTTCCCCATCTGCTTGTGCACGGTACACCTCCAGCACGCCGGCAGCTCGGCCAGCATCGGCAGGGAAAGCTCCCAAGTGACATCGCAGCGCACCACACACAGAGCCGGTATATAAACAGCCCCTGACAGAAGCACATCTGGAGAAGCACAGGAGCAGAAGCAGTAGGTCCAAGACTGGGCAGCCCTTCCTTGTCTAGCACAGGGAAATTGCTTTAGCACTGCTCAGGGGTTAGGATCCTGTTTTGATTCCCACAGCAGCACAGGACGCTGCTCTCAGCCACCCGTGCAGGTGTATTTCTCGTTCAGGCATGGAGGAAGGGGAGGAGGTTAGCATTCACTGAATTTGGGGCACAAGCTGTCGGCACAGCTGCAGTGCTAAGTGGTTGCACGTTCAGGAAAATCCCTCTGCCTCTCGCGGGGATTTGCAGTCCTCTGTTCATTTCTCATGAGGGCCGTACCGTTTCCCGAAGCCGTCCATAGGCGGGAGGCGGTGGCTGAGTGACTGCATTCCGACTTTTGCTCGTTTCAAATCCTGTGACGCTGCTGCTTTCTTTCTCCTTCCCCACTGATCTTTACATTTACTGATGAGCTGCTCTCATTTGTGATTAACCTACTAACTCTTGCCAGATGGGGTAGTTTGAACTTGAATAACCATCTAAGTGCGGGGTAACACACAAGATTTTCCAAGACACCAATGCATTAGACAAATATTTTTGTATATTTGTCCGAGGCCTGACCCCTCAGGTTTCTCGACCTCTCTGCAGTTCTCGTTCCTGCAAGTAGCTTAAGACTCAGGTAAATGTTTGTCCGCTGGGAAATGGCAGACACTGGCCTAATACCTGAACCGTACGCGCTGGCTCCTCCCTGAGATGAACCTGGCTGTGCAAGTGCTGCTCCTCAGCTCTTCTCTTCCAGCACAGAGCGCAGCAGCTTAGCTCCAGTCACTGCCGACCGGGACAAGGAGACCAGTCCTCACCGGTGTGTCCTACAGATGCCCTCTCTGATTTTCCTCATTAGCCTGGGCATCATTCCTAAAAAGATCCTAAAACTAGATTTTTGGACTAATTATTAGTCCAAACTAAATTTTTCAATTATTTCATCAGTTCTTTTTAGTCAAACATCAATAAGCCATCTCTTTTCTGAAATGGAAAAAGCTTTTGTTTCTGTAAATAGTTATTATTTTTATTATTGTTTTGGATTTGTCAAATAAGGAGCTTGATGATATTTTTTTCTGACTAGCTATTTTTTGGTTTAAATTTTAGGAATAACCCGTAAGTAAATTCAAAAGTCTAATTAGGATTTCTTCCATGACCGTCCCACTGAACATGAGATCCCACAGCTGATACTGCATTGAAGCTCATCCACAACGCTGTGTTCCAGAAAAATATAGCCCTTGGCAGGATTTCAGGGCTAGATGGACTTTTGGTCTGGCACAGTAAGGCCTTGTGTGCATAAGTTCTACATGTTCATACAGAAATATTTCTTGATTAACAGATGAAACGGATATATTATCTGCCTTGTTTCTCAATAAAGGGACAGATTTTAACATGACAAGAGATTACACTAGTTTAAGCATCTAGAAAGTCTATCCCCCACTGATAAGAACTAAGGAAGCTATTTTTATGAGTTTTAATTTCCATCTTGAGATCATAATTTGCTATGCCATGTTAAGTGACATTGGACTAAGCCTCTGTGAAAATGTGCTGTGTTCAATGGCCTTCACATCTCACATCTCATGCATGAAATGGTCTAAAGTTACTGGTTTGGAGAGGGAAAATATCAAAGGACACTGGTAAGCAAATTTTTCCAGCTCAGTGGGAGAAGGCAGATGGAAAAGTTATGGGTAATGTAAGATACAATGATTTTAAACTCAGAGTTATTAAATGGGGTCTTGTTTATCAGATTATGAGTGAGGACGATTACAATCTGATGGCTCTCTAGTTTAATATACGAACTCATTTTGGTTTGTTTTGTACTGGCTGTATTTCTATAAAACATCACAAACTTGCAAAAAACACAGTTTTTTGCCTTCTCTATAACTGAGTAGCATTGGATGAAACTCTAATACTGATGGTGGTGTCTGAAGCCGTGACATCAACACGTGATGATGGAGCGTCTCCTCCTAAGCAGCTCTGAAGGGGCACACTGAGCATTCTTGCCTTGCTAACTGGGTTCCTGGCAGGACAAGAAAATTTGCATGGAGTGGAAATGAAAGCAGCCCACTCCCCTTCGTTTCAGGCTTCTAGACTGATGACCACAGCTAAGCATCAGGCCAGCACTCACAAAGGTGTCCTGCTCAGATTACCAGTCTGCCACTGTCACCAATCCCACACGCACATGACAAATTAAAGACAAAAGTTCTCCTTAAAGGACCTCTTTGTTCCCATCAAAATTATCAGTACATATTCACCTGTTTTGTTTTTTTTCATTTGTAACATATCTGTTAGTACTTGAGAGAGAGGAAGCTTCCTGATTTTCAGATTTTTTTTAATATTTGTTTTAAACAAGGATTTTTTTTTCACCATGTAAATTCCTCAAAAGAAGTTCAGTTTTTAGATGCCACAGAAACAGCTGATTTTCCTCTCTTTACTACTGTGGCAAGCAATGAGATTGTCTTGCTCCATGGCTCATGCTTTTAGCTTCCCTACTCGCTTCCTTGGGGAGCTGCAGGTGACAGACCTTAATTATTCCCAAAGAGAAATCTGAGGGGCTGAGCTGGCCAGAGGGGACCACAGAGCACACACTGTCACCACTCCACGTACTTCTGAGACAGAGCTGTGACATTCGTGGTTGCTGGTGTTACTCCAAAGCAATGCACTTATCCAGTGGCATCATTCCAGTAGTGCCGAAGTATATGTGTTCTATGTTTTCACACAATACCCAGGAATGTGAATAAGTGAGGCAAACCAAGAACAGCTGTGCTTACTACTTAGAGGCAAACTATAAACTGTTCGGTAATAAATACTACATATAGCAAATGCCAATTTTCTATTACTTTATCTATATTGTATGTGAATGCAGACCTGTTTCTAACACTATTCATATTGTCTGTTGTGGACAGCTAAAGGCATTAGTATTTTTACACTATAAAATCTACAGAGCAAGCTAAATAGCCAAAGTTTTTAGGCTGAACATTTAGGGCTTTCATAAAGTGCACCAATTTATTGAAAGTTTTCTGGAAAGAAAAGTCTCCAATGTCAAAGAAACGCAGAGCTGAGCCTTGGGTTTTTTTAGTGCACACAGCTCCACTTTTATTTTTTCCCCATCAGACTAGAATAATGACTCATTATATTAGGTTATTTCCACTTAATTCAAGGAACAGTACAGAGGGATTGCCCTTACAAAGTTTCTAAGCTTTCTAGTTTAACAAATGCCTTTTGGAGCAGGTATAACCCACTTTCAGTTACCACTGATCAGGAGCCTCTTCTAGTCTCCATCTTATCAAATCAGGTTATGAATTACAAGGTCATCTTCTCAGGTTCAATCCCTAGACATAACCAAGGTTACCGGGTTCTTTTAAACACTTAAAATGGAAAAAACTGAGGTCTAATTTAGTTCAATACAAACCCACTTTGATATAAGTGAGAAAACAACCAGTGAAAATTAGTCTACATTTTCTAAACCGTCAGAGAAGAGAAACTACAATTTTCATCTTACTAAATCATTCAGAGATGATGGTGTTTATCCAGGTTGCAGAAGACCTACTTCACACCTATTTTCTATATTAATCAGAAGAACAGATCTATACCAGAGTCCCTCACTTCACAGTTGAACAATTTAATCAGTACACCATAGGATATTCTGAGAAACATTTTCCTCATCCCTGCTGTTTGGAACCCCTGTACCAAGGTAGATAATTACATATTATAAACTCATACATAACCAAGAACAAGAACGGAAGAACAAGGATGCCTGATGGCAAAGGGTCTTGGGGCACTGGGTGGTGTGAACTCAGTCTTCTTAGAAAAAAGGTTTTCACTTGAGCATCCTAACATTCTGGATTAATTTGCAAGCCTCAGAGCTGCTGATCTAATGGAGAATATAGATCAAGCAGTGACATGTTTTACTTTCATACCTGACCTGACTTGACAGACTCCACCTGGATTCACAGGTAGTAGTTTAAGGAAAAGCAAAACCACCATTTTTATTTTGTAGCTTGCTCTGTGAAAAAAAAAGAATCACCCTTTTCTACTGAAGAAGTACTAATGCTTCACACCCAGAAATCCTTGTTCTCATTTCTAGCTCACAGTTAGTTTATTTGGCCTGCCTTGCATCTCTGGCATCCTGCTATTCTGGTACTTCTGTCCTGAGGTTAGCAGGATGAAAATCAGGCACGCCTGCAGGGCACAACGCTCCAGTGTTCGTGCACAGAACTGCTGGTTTGAGAGGGATTATCGGAGAGTTGTTTCAGTGCTTCCCACTCTGTCTTGCCTTTTCCCCTTTTTGCGCTGTATTCTCACACCTGTCTGCAGCTTGCTGTTTCTCTCCTTATAGCCAGCTGTTTACTTACTCTTTATCATAACCAATTCCTGATCTGTGGGCTGTTTAAACTCCAATGAATAAATGCAGTTATTGCAGCTTGCCCGGCACTGTGACTGGGAAAGAGCCTGGCTCTCAGAGGTGCCAGATGTGCTACTTACTTTCTACACTTTTACTTGTTTGTTAATATGGAACTTCATATTAAACACCTCCATGTAAATATAATGTATAATGTTATCATGAACAATGTTGTTTTATTGATAAACCTGCTTAGACAGCACACAAATCACACTGCAACATGCTATGGCAACACCACCATGCAAAATATAGGGGTTTTTGTTTCAAACATTGGGATAGTTTCCTTTGTGGCTGTTTATTTACTTTTTAGTGTCCTTACTGACTTTGTCCCATTGAATCCAAATTTCTTCCTGATTACAGTGGATTCAAAGCATGTTACAGGAAGTCTTTACCTATAAGAAAGTATTTCAAGAATTACAGTTTTGTTTTAACATGGGAGATAGCCCCACAGCCTCACAAAACTTTGTTCTTTCACTGTGTTTCTTTCTTTTTTTGATTACTGGAATGTATATGTATATATTTTAAATGCTTGAGGAAAAAGTCTTGAGCCTTATTGTATGGGAGGCAGTTTCTGAGAACTGCTTCTCCTTACCTCAAAACTAAAAAAAACAAAAACCATGATCTTTGCTGAAAGCTCTCATATTTTTAATTTCAACGCACACAGCTCCACTAACCAGGTCACAGAAAAAGCCACAGACGCACACACACACACAGAGCAGCGTCACCTGCACAATTCAACAGACAATGCAGACAAACTCGAGTATAATCCAAGATCTTTCTACCTCTTTTCATAACAGGTTAGTGCTCGCCCTCAGTGTTGGTGTACAGTTTTTATGGCATGGGAAAATAGGGATGTTTCTGCCCTACAAAAATAAATGCGTTGAATGCTTTAGTTTGAACTTTCACAATGTTTAAAAAAAATCCAAAGAAACTGGGTAAGTAAAAAGAATCCCACATATCAGGAAATCAGTGGATCTTTTGGCAGTTGGCAAGAGAATGCCCACAGCAAATTTACCAGCCTTCATTTTTTTACCTTCATGAAACAGCTTTTGAAAATTATATATTAAAAAAAAATCAGTTCTTGTAATCCATTATCAAAATGAAATCCCAATGAAACCCTTGTGCATCACCAGTATGAATTCTTTGGTCCTGAAGAAGCTGTGCTAGACATTAAGGAAGACGGGGAAATTATTATTGCTTATTTTTCCCTGTGGCCAATTAAAAAAAAATGGGACAAACTCTTTTTTGGTAAAATACAAAGGAGACAGGAAAAAAATCCAATGTATTCAAACTGTGTTAGACTTCGTATTTTGGGAGGCACCAGAAAAAGGAACAACATCAACCAGGTTTTCACAGATTCTTTACTACATTGAAAAAAAAAGTGTGAATAATTTCATGCTTCCTAATGCAAAAAGCATGGCTCCCAAAGGTCCATTCTTCCATGTGTGACTATTGAGGTCAGTGGGAAAGGGACGAGGGAGGAGGCGTTGTAATCAAAGCACATTATAAAGCTGTCATTCCTGGGAAAATTCACAAACTGTGATGAATACACTTTTAACTGTCAGGTTAAAGAAGCAAAAAGGGAAAGTAGGGATCAGTGAGGGGGAGGGGAGAAGGATGTCCCATCAGGTTTACTAGTCTTCCGAGGCAACAAACTTACCACATTGCGTGTGAATTTCTCAAAAGATGTTCGACGATCCAGAGTGTTTTCCAACTTAAATTTAAAATAAAATAAATAAAAGAAACAAAAAGAAAAAGGAGGGGGAAAAGAAAAGCAAGAAAAAATGGAGTAGAAAAGAAGAATCGATGAAACAATGGACTGCAAAACAAAGTTTGTATAAATCAGGAAGCAAACACAGGTATGAAGCTGTAATGGGACTCTAGGAAACAGGGGATGGGCAAAGTGGATATTGTATTCAACGAAAATAATTTTTCACGGGGATTGAACTGGTTTGATTTAAAAGAAAAACTGAAAATAAAAAGAAATAATGAAGCGGACATCTTGTGTTAATGAACTGACAGTCACAACTTAAGGACTTCACACGGACAGTTGTAGCTTTCTGGTATTTTCAACATCTCTCTCTATATTGGATCTTCAGAAATCAATGTTTGAACAAAAAACAAAATCACACAGTACTTTCATATAATTTTAGGTTGTCATTATAAACAATAGAATGCTATGGTGTTAAAAACTACCTTGTTCCGGTAACAATCAGGGCCCTGATTTTGCAAGGCACAGGGCTCCCAGCTGATTCTAGGCGATTACTATTTAGAGCCCACTAATAAAGTTATTTATCATTATAGAAATCTGCATTGCACAAGCTGCTCCACATACTCTGGGCTGTGACTATTCAGAACTCATTCCATGATCTGGATTTTTCCAAGCAAACATTACATACCAAGACATGAGCCTCTGTTTGCCGAAGTGTGACATGATCAGTCTTTCAAGTCAGATTCCTAGCCTACTCAAAACTATTCATGTAATAATAGGGAAAGAAACAAAATTAGGAAGCCCCAATATTTATAGTTGAAATTAGAAGTTATTCATATGA
Source organism: Arenaria interpres (assembly GCA_013399435.1). NCBI lineage: Eukaryota > Metazoa > Chordata > Aves > Charadriiformes > Scolopacidae > Arenaria > Arenaria interpres. The sequence continues at coordinate 12,832 of VXAK01007034.1, read as the reverse complement.
ATAAGATTGTTTCTAAACACATTCTGTAGCTTTTATAGGTGGAATAAAGAGAACAACAATTATTACATAAGCAAACTTGCAAACATGAAAGACTATTCTTCTGGGATTTTATTTTATTGTTTTAATGTATTTGTAAAGCACTTTGCAATTTAAGGTGCTTCATAACAGAGAAAACAGTACAATATGGGATGTAAAAATAAAAATAAGTTTTGCTAGATTAACTCATTGAAACATGCCCGCATGCAGGATATATACACATATATGTATATTGAACTCCTGTGTGTATGTGACCCTCCAAACACGCCAAGCTGGTCACCTACCAGATATCCAGTTGCACTGGCACAGGGGAGAGAAGACTGAGTATTGTTGCAAACATAACCACCGCTTTGCACAGTGGCAAGACAAAGGCAAGATGGACCAATACCTTTTTCTTGGCCTGTAGCAGCTCCTGGTAGGCACTGGATCGTATAAAACGAGGATAAGAATCACTTTTCATCAGTTTGTAAATGTGCTCCTGAAAGGGAAAGAAGGAGCTGTTACTCCCACAAAAGAAGACATACGTAAAACGGGAGGCAGTCATATATGTTTTAGTTGTGGAACGTATACCAGCTAGCACTATTTTGAATAGGAAGTCTGACAGGATAGCAGGTTGCAGTTCTGAAGCCAAGGCTGAATTGCTCTGTATTCTCAAAGCAAAAATCCCACCTCTTTGTTGTGTATAAAGAACACAACACACCTTTCTTTAATTTATAGCCCCTATTTCCACTACAATTTTTTTGACTGACTCCTAGCTTAAGGTTCAGTTTCCAACCTCCCTTACATTAGTCAGTTTAGCTAAGTGACTAAATCAGGAGCTGCGGATCCTTCCTCATCAGATTTTTTGAATTAGTTTTTGGAGATACTTTTGTGACTTCACAGGCTGGGAAAAGGAACTAGGTTTCTATTTCAGCACCACAAATAAGTGCTTAAGTTAGGGAAGATATCCCCTGGCTAATCCTGAAAACATACTTTGACAGATGTTTAGTCTGCTTTCCAGCTAACAATATAAAAAGGAAATACGTATGCAAATTGAAAAACGGTTCCAGGCTAATCTAACTTCCAAGATATTTATCCTTCAGAGACATATGAAAAATTGGAAACCCTTATCCAGAAAACAATTGACACAAGCAGTTTATACAGCTTTCTTTTTGGAGCATTCTCCTTTCTGTAAAATATGAAAAAAAATATTATGTGGGACACTTCATAATTTTCCTTCTAGTTATAATTTTAGAAAAGAGATTTGTAGAAAAAGCAATCAGAATAGGAAATACTCTCAAGAAAAAAATTAAAAATTAACTAAATTGTGTTAGCTACTTTTGTTGTTTTTTATACTCAAACCCTACCTTTTACTATAGTAAATTTGTAGCACAGCAATCAGGAAACAGCAAATAAGCTGTAAAGTAAATGCTGTTCTCAGCTTGATACTGCATAAAATTAGTGAATAGGGAAAAAAAACAACAACAAACAAAAAACCACCTTGCTTGAAAAATATGGCAAGGTAAAATTAAAGCTGATTTTTAATTTTTGTTGTATTAGAAACTCTAGAAATGATTCTAAATGCCTTTCATTGTGTTCCTTTCACTAGGCAGAGGAATTCTGGTGTATATTCAGAGCTTAGGCTGGTTCATTTGGGGAGTTTTTATTCCTCTCAGTTTCTATGAAAGCAGCCAATGCAGCAAACAAAGAGCAGAAAGGACTGTGATGGGCATTAAAATGTTATTTCTGTGCAAAACCCAACCTATAACAGCAAGAGTAAATTAGACTGTATTAGTATTGTCAATGTACACATTAGTCAGGAATTGAGGCTGGATGTTATTTAGTACAATTGATATATTTTTGTGTCCCTCTCATGTGACCTGGAGTTCCATGGCACCATCTTTCAAATCCAGAAACACTTTTCAAAACATTTTTTTCCAGAATTCAATGCCCTACCACCTGCTAGACTGACTTATGAGTAGTCTCTTCCCACCTGGCAGGCCAGAAAGAGCCTGTTGCAGAGGCAGAGACCTACTCCTGACCAAACCCTGCCACTTCAGGTGTGGCACTCTGGAGAGGTCCTAAAGCTTCAAGTCAGAACATGGCAAGTACTGTTTGCCCCCTTTTCCCAGAAAAATAGAGGCTTCCAGGTTCAAGTTGTATGCTGAACTGGGTCAAACAAGCAGAGGTCTGCCAGGAGGGAAATTTCTGCTTGCATAAAGACTGAATACTCCACGTCTTTCATAAAGAAAGAAAAAAAAAATTAAGATGAGAGAGATCTGGAAGTAAGATATTGTTATATTGTTAAATTTTACACCTTTTTTTTTTTTTAAATCGGATACTGGCAAGGAATTTAACTGTCCTTTACTGACTCAACTGCAAAGATATTTTTTAAAAAAACTTTAATCTTGCTAAATTGTTTACATGTGTAACTTATGTCTTTGCTATACACTGCATTCCTAAATCTCCAGGGGGTCAGCAGATGCATGCAAAACTGTGTGTTTGGCTTAATGCAGAGTACTTCAAAACAGTGGGCATGATTTAGTATCTAATGAAAACTTTATTGTTGCATCATAGGTTGCTCATTCTCATAATGGCAAAACGAAAAGGTGGGAGAATTATTTTCCCTCCTATTTAGGGCAAAGACATTTCCCCAAAAAGTAAAAAGCCCCAATTTAATTCCCTTCTCTCCTTTGTGGGACTTACAGCAGTACCTCTTGGCTCCCAAGATGATGACCTAATAATCAATCTGTAAGAAATTCTGCAGGGATATGATCTCAATCTCTCCTTTTGACACCATTTCATTTTGCATGAATAATTAAATTTTCATCACTGGGCTGCTGATGAAAAAGTGAGGATGGTACTGGTTCTACTACTTTTACCGTGAATCCAATTCTTTTTTATTGCTTTTCACAGAAGTTTGCAAAGATGAAATATTAAGTTGTAAGTCACATGAAGTGTCATATTGAACACAGAAGTACTTGTGTTTTCTTTTGAGTAAAAACAAGATCTGTATTTTACCATTTCTGTTTTTTAACTTTTACTTCCAGTCTCAAAAATACAAATATTTTCACAAATCTAGATCTGGTCAAAAGTATCTTTTGATGATGGCATTCAAATTGTGCCTAAACCAGACCCTCAAAAGCCAAACAAGACATTTACAGACTGCTTTTTACTGCTGTAATACTGATTATTGAAGAGCAGATCTTTAGGATCTTTGCCCAGTGTTCTCTAGATAGTAGTTTAATAAGGTATAGAATATACATCCATGAAATACGATACTTCCACACAAGCTGTTACAGAATGCTATTTCTCACATGGGTCATACTCTCTTCATAATGGGAACCTATAATTCCTATAAATGAGAACACTTCTGGACATGTGTTGAGAGAACAGACATTGAGCCTGTATCAAGGGAAGTCTTTCAGAGACAGATCTTGAGAAGCAGAAATCAATATGTGTGAGGGGGAAGCTCTTCTCTTAATGTAACTGAATAAGAAAATTAAGAAAACAGGAACGTGAAAATATCATTTTCACTGCACTATTTGCTCTATTTTATGTCCATTTGCAGAGTCGATGGCAGGCACAGAAGTTTCCTGAAGATCTTTAGTAATTCATAGGTCTCATGAAAGAAAGAATGTTTGGCATTGCCAAAATGACATTTTGGGAAACAGAATATTACCATTTAATTCCCAAATACATCTTATTTTTTTATACAGCTTTCACTAGCCAATATTCTACTTCAAATGTCCCTAAACAGGATTGCAAACTCACCTGAGCATCTTCAAATGTGTATCTTCCAGGGTCCTTTACATTCTGCGTGGTTTTGTCATAACTTTTTGAATCTAGATTGATAGCGCTGGGTGCACCTGGAGCAAGAAATTCTTGCCAGATTTCTTGGACGCGAGCAGGAACTTCACGGATAGGCCTCTTCTTCAGGTCTTCTACTGCTAACCAGAACCTATGGCACAATACAGCATCTTGACTTCCAATTCAGTATAATCATTAATCAAGTGCTCATGCTCTTCTTTGCTCTTGAAAAAACAAAATAACTGAAGTTTTCATCTAAAACACGCTAAAACAAGAAAAATCTGTGATTTTATGTTGGGATCAGCAGTCTGGTATACCGTCTTAGGCAATCAATCCACTCCTTTGTAGCATGGATGGAAGAAACCTGTGCTCATTGCTCACAAGCCTTTATGGTCAGCTTCACTCTACTGAGATGACTATTTTAGGTATTTCTACACCCTTCAATTTCCATAGAATCTAAGCATAATCTTTCTGTCTATTGATCCGATAAAGATTGTCCAAGAGACTGAGAAATAAGGTTGTCACAGTTTTACAAATATATTAATAATGTAATAACTTACAGTGGTTTCCCCAAGGTCACAAAGGGAGTCTGTGCCAATAGAAGAACATCAGTTTCAAAAATTCTGGGTAGCATCACTTATCTCTACAAAGCATAATGTGAACTGAACATAGAACTGCATAGAGCCTGAGGACATATCCTGAGAATCTGATGGCAATGCGTAAGAATAGAGGCCTCATAACTCAAGTTTAAAAACTGTACAGCTCACAAACTCTAATTCAGTTCACTCTGTCAAATTCGGGCAACCTACTTTGGTTTCCTTAAGCTGCTTTTGATATTTGCATTTAAAAGTGTATATCCTGCAGTGCTAACCCCTTCAAATGCATCTTCTGGGACTGACTGATTACTCATGTGTATCGAAGTCAGGTAAGGAAAAGAAAAATGAAAGGGAATGATGTTCTTTGTAAACACACATTTTCTGTCACCCTGCAGATATCCTGAGGATCTAGCTCAAAGCTGTCACATTCTTGTTTGTTCCATTATATCACTGCCAATACTTCTGGAAGTCACCACAAACATGCCTTAGGTTGCTATTTTCTTTTGCAAGTAAACTGTTTCCACATAGTAGGTTATACTCAATTATGGGGAAATAGATGGGAGATAAATTTAACTTATTTGAGGAAACATTCAGCTTCCAGCATAGAATAGGCAGGTTGTATAGACATATTCTTACAGGCTGATCACTAGCTCTTTGATGGATTAATTTTATTTTACTCTTCTAACATTAGGATTCAGAAACCTTACTGAAAATTTGAGGTTCTAAATATAGAAACCTCTGTAAAAGTGGGAAGAATACGCTGATTTCTGCAGTATGTTATGTCTAGGGTGCTTACTTTACAGCCAACACACATTTTAACATTCTAAGCTACTTACTGATCGTTCAAGAAAAAATGTCTGCCCTCCTCCCACTGAGAGTTAAAATCAAATATGCAAAGTTAGGAAATGCCAAAAATAAGGCTGCCACCTTTTGCATTTTCAAAAATAACTTTTCTGAATATCCCATGGCAACCAGTAGCACAGATGAAGTTGAAATGGAGTCTGCAAGACCTCAGCAGAGGGCCTCAAATCAAAAGAGCTCCCTCTCCCCTTTCATAGTTCTCTGCCTCATGAGCTGTGACCAGAGCAAGGGAAGACTCCTGTAGCAAATAGCACACAGTGTGCAATTGTAAATATGTGCAAAGGCAGGAGAGGGGAGGGGGGGAACACAACCATATTTTCTGGACGATGATATACACTGACGTAGTGCTACTTTGAAGAAGGAACTAGAGCTCTGTCTCTCTGCCCTTGCATCAAACTCTGTATCTCCTGTTGGTAGAGGTTTGCTTTTGCCAAGGAGACTCTCTCTAGAAGATGCTCAGTACCATTTGAACAGAGACCAGAGTAGCTGGGTGTAAACCCCACTGCTGTCTTCTGTCACAGCATTTGGGCTGCCACACGCTGGGTCACACACCAGACATATAGCTGATGAGAGTGTATAGCATATGATAGTCATACATCCAGCCACATGACATGGTAAGACACATGTTGGAAGATATCTGGGGATTGCGTCCTCCAGCTGGATTACTTTCAAAGTGAGGGTGGCCTTGCCAGATAAATAGCACAGCTGCAACACAGCTTCTGTCCCATGAACTGACCTAAATGTCAGATGCAGCCATCAGCAGATCCCAGATCAAGTTAATCATTTAAATTTAGCACATAGGAACACAGAGTCACAGAAAAGCTGCAGCGATTCTCTACAAAAAGTGTGAGGTTTAGGCAGAGTGTGGAGCCAGTAAAATGGGGATTACGTGGGCTTTGCACCCTGTGCATGCGATACAACAAGTTGGAGGACAGACTTTTCAGTATTTTCAGCAAAAGCAAACAAAAACCTTAACAAACTCCATGAAGAAAATCAGCTGCCATTTTTCAAGGGGCAGGAATGACTACTCTTTGATTGCTAGGGTTCACCTTCTTGCCAAGTACAACTTCAAGCTTCAAGACATAGTAGTGCTGAAGGTCTTCAAGAAAATGACAGATAAAACGATTAAATCTTGAAACTAGTTCCTTCTCATCTAAGCTGCAGAAATGGCAATGTTGCTGGGACTTTGAGTTTAAGCTTGAGTCTGAATGAGAAATAAAGCACATGCAATTTCAGCCCTGAGGATTAAATTTTAGCCAAGTTATTGGCACCCAAAACAGGGTCTCGTAATCAGTAATGTGAACGATAAACATTACCAGTGCCCATACTGTGTGGGGAAGTGTCATTACCAACACTTCTCTTCAGACTTGCAGGACAGACATCAAGGACAGTTAATCAACCGTCATACTTTGTAACACGCAGAACTCTCTCCTCCACCATCAGCGAAGACAGAAATGTCTTGCAGTTAAATTAATCAAGAGTGGGGATCAGTAATAAAGCGCAAAAAAGTGACACAGGCTGCCTTAAAAAGAAAACTTAACCTCTTGCACCATTCTCCCTCTTCTCTATTAAAAGCACTGTTATGGTGTTATTAAAAGAATAACCAGAATCACTGAGGTAAGTTAAACATAAAAATAAGCACATTGACTGAAACAGTTTGTAGGCAACACTGTGGATTTTTAGTAGTGTATATGTGGGGTTTTATCTCTTTTTTCTACAGGACATAATTGAAGCCTCTATCTCCAGTAAAGAACATTTCTATAATTTAAATGGATGAGTCCAAAATAAACACTTCACAAAATCTCAGCTTGCAGGGGGATGGTCAGAGAAAATTTATCAAAAGAAAACATCCAAATCTACCTAACTCCTTAGTCCCTCTCTTTGTTTTTTTTTCTGGACAACCAGAATTCAAAGCCCCTTTTCCCTGTTTACTCATACATTACGGAAGCTAATAAATAAGGATCAAAGGAAGGGGCAAGTGGTGCAGTGGCTTTTCTTTCCATGCATCATGGAAGATGTCCTGTCACCACTCTCCCTTCACTAATCTAGGAGGCTTTTGCAGTCTTATCACTGCCTTGGAGATCACACCTACTGCAACACTGCATAATGACTTGGACAGGCTTTCAGATTGGCAGGCCTGAAACCATTTAGATCTTTACAAGCTGCAGTTCCTACAAAACAACCACTTGGGAGCAAATGTACAGTCAGCATATGAATATTAACTTTCCAAAGAATTCTGCAGCACTACGGACAAAGGAAAGATACAGAGAGGAATGGGGATTTTCCACAGAGATGAAAGAAATTAGGTCTCTGTGTGGCACACTGCAGTAAAATTCATTTCAGTGTCTCACTCTCTATGAAAGTCGTTTTTCAGTGCTTGGACAGCCTTGTGACCAAGCTCAGTCCTATTGGATCATGCTCAAACTTAAGTCTTGTGAATTTTAAACAAGTCACCATTCTTGTAACAGGCAGTGGGAATTTTATAAATCTATTATCCAGATCATAAGTTACTTCAGCTATTTGTTCTGTGTAGTGGGTAGCATATAAAGCAATCCCTCCAAAAAATTTGCATGGTAACAAGAGATTACAAGTCATAGCCTGCATTAGGTGAATGCAGAATCCAGCCTGGGTGTTGGCAAACTGCAATCACACTGTAATGAAGCTACCGCACTGACAGAACTGCTTAGACAGTTTTATTCCTTTGCTATGCTTTACAACAGCCCTTTAAAGAGTGACATACTATTAATCCCAATTTACAGGCAAAGCAAAAAAGCAGAGAGATACAAAGTAATAAGGTGAAACTTGGTTGCATTCCTAATGATTGCACAGTTTTAACTCACAGCTCCTTTGTTCATCCCTGTTCTGAATATCCACTAGGAATGAGAATCTGAGCCATCTTAGACACTCTCAGTCCAAGCTAATCAAACAGTAATACTGGGACTTTTAGCTACACAAAATAATCACACTTGAACAGAAACAGTGTATCTGGTAGATTATAATTTCACATTTTTGGGATTTCTTTCACCAAAGCAAGGTATAAGACTTCTAATCAACTAATACTGAATCTCTCTCTGGTGCCTGCAGCCCCCTGTGGTATCCTGTGTACTGTGCTTGGTAGCTCAAATCCAGGGTCCCAGTGCAAGTTTGATCCCCTGCCTGATCCTTCTCAGAAACAGCCTTTAAGCTCATATTCACTGTTGCTCAGATATTATATTTTATAATGGCAATATAAGAATCTAGACAGAGAGTCAGAAGACTAAGTCATGTCAAGGAATCAGCTCTGAACAAATTTCTCCAGGGAATTTTTCTGGATTGGTGACTTGCAGTTTGCATGTGGTTAGCGTAAACAGGATTAGAAGAAAGAGCTAGGGATTATGCGGGTAACAGTCTAGTTGGCAGAGAAACAAATTAATCACAGAAAAGCATAGAAACTGCAGCACACTCTGGGCTGGATAGGTTCATGTTTGAACAGCTGCTCTGCATAAGGAATTACCTCAATGGTCTTTAAAAAAAAATATTACCTTTCCTTTTCTTGGTTTTATTCTGATTTCTAAAATTTCATTTTACCACTTGGATTTTTAATTAAAAAAAAAAAATCTGTATCTGTCACTAATGAAGTTATCAACATACACATATAGGTTAGGCCATATTTCCATGGGGTAACAGCAAACAAATCAGTTGGAAAATATCGTAAGGTCTACAGTATCTAATATAGAGTTGTGATGCAAAATTCAATGTTAGAATATGAACGTGATTGGTAACTTAGAAAAGCCCATCTTCAATTATTCTGCTGACAGACTGAATTTAACAACAAGGAGGTCTGTGTAATTACTCAGCATTTACAAATCAACACCACAAAATGCTAAATGCCCCTTTTAAGATGCTATATAAATGTAACTACAGTAGGAACAGCTTTGCTGTACCACTTTGAAGTGAGAACTGGCATAGAAAACAAAAAAGTAGATAAGGATTTTTCTGAGTTCTAGAATGTGTGCAAGTAGGATTTTATACTCATGTTATTGGTGAATGGGAAGTGATACGGGTGGCATCTGACAAGAAGGTGGAATAAAGAGATAAGTAAGTTGTACATACTTTTGTGCTACGTACAGTTTGACTTACTTATCTATGGAAAGACTGTTATTAATCCCCCTGAAGTAACTCTTAGCAAAATATTCCTTAAAACAGCGACAACACCACATGCTACTAGCCAATGGATAAACTATCATTCTGTATATATACTTATTCTGTATATATACTTATTTTTAAAAAAAAAACTTAAGCTCCATACACTAGCAGTCCATTTTGCAATTAACAAGGAATTTGAGAACTAGCTGTCACCCTGTGTTGTGTCAGATCCACGAGCAATAAAATCTTGATGGAGATTTTCAAAAGACCAATGATCCCCAGATACCTGACCAACAGTGAAAATCTGTGAATTTTACTTTTAAATCCTTTATTTCATAGAATCAAAGAATTTAACAAATTGTCCTTTTTTTAAAATGCTACCATTCTCGCAATATTTGACTTAATAAAAGATACTGAACAGGCTTTGCACGGGTCAGTGCTTTAAATCTGTTTAATAAAATGAGCTGAGAGAAAAGCTCTTACATGGGTAGTTTGACCAAAAGTTGGACATGAAAAGGAAGATATGCTTCATGTGAGTCTCTGTGAACTATACCAATCTTTCCCTCAGCCTGAATATGGGAGCAGGCAGCAATCTGCATGAATGCATTCTGAAACGTAAGACACAGGGAAATTTTTGAAGGGGTCAGAAAATGAAAAAGTATAAGACAAAAGAAAATCCCACTGTATCTTACAAACTATTACACAATAAAGTCCCTCTCATTTACCTTAAATTTTCTGAACTGAATTCTGACTCCAGGAATTTGAGAAACTGCTCTCTTCCCACGGGGTCTTTCAAAGCTTCATCCATGCCAAACCCCCACCGTTTCACCCTCTGCTGTCCTGGCTCTTTGCTACAGAAGAAAAAGAAAACAACAGAACTCACAATCAGCAATACTTCAATATTCTAATGCCCTGTGTTCATAATTTAGACTAAAAAGTCCTAAAATTCAAGCATAGATTTTTCACCTTCCAGATTGCTTATATCTGTGTAATGTTCAGACATGAGCAACCAGGCTGTTAGTACTTACACAGGATGAAGGCAATATTCACGCATTGACATAGAAAAATTAGGACTTGCAACTAGGAAATGTTATCAGATTCTAAAAGGTGTCTTTTTTTCCCTCACACTGAAGGACTGGAAACTGGCTACTGTAACTTTTTACACAGCTTTATTAATCCATAGCTCTTTCCATCTTACAAAACTGTAAAGCTGGAAAGACCAAAAGGATGCTGCGTTGCCCATCCGCCTCAGTATTCTCCTGCAATACCTCTGTCCAAAATCTTCATGTTTCAGCAAAAGCCTGTTATATACCTTTACTCCGAGAGAATAAATAAAATTATATACCTGGCCTCCAGTTCCCAGAAAGTGGTGTCATCCGATATCCAAGGGTTTGAGGGATCAGGGGGCACAAGAAAAGGATCATATTCCAAATACTGCTCTGTATAAGCTAATAGACTAGGAAAACAAAAGCATCAAACATTGGCATGTCAGGAAGTGAGGAAACCTGATCAGGTTACCCCAGTTAACAACTCATCTTGCATCAAGTGAACCATGGTAACCAGGTACGCACACACTCAGAAGTCAGCTACAGGCTCAGGCCAAAATAGGTTTGTTCTACCATTTTAAAAATGGACTCCTGAAGAAGGAGGGGTGTCTGAGGTCTTATCAAGAGCTGAAATAAAATCAACTACAAGCTTCCCTAATACTTCAACACAGCTCCTTTTAGGGCTCCTTTAGGCACTAATAAATTAAATCAAGTAACCTCTTCCATGCACATTTGCTTTCATAAAGGAACATGTTTTATATCCCTACAGTTTTAATTATCAGTTCCTTTAAAATCTGTTCTAAAACACTGCATGCTATTCAGGTCATATTTATTGGCCCTGCAGCTGCTGGGACTCCTTTTTCCTCTTTTAAATACAGTTAATATTTTTATTATTTCCTAATCAAATGGCACTACTCGCAAGTCAATTGCTTTCCAAAAAAACCCCTTTTTTTCCCCAAGTTCTTCAGTATTCATGAATTGGTCTGACTCAGTTGAACACACTAAAAAGTTTGCTTGTATTCTGGTAATTTACATCTTCCATGCCTTTATTCTCACTTTCCATGTTTCCTTTGGCCTCATAATTATTGAAAAATTAAGTGAGGACAAATATTTTCTCTTTTCTTTCGTATTTATATTATATTCGGTCTGTATTCCATTTTTACTGTTCAGTAAACACAATTTCTTAACCTGTTCTTTGTATAAGTATGTATTTATATATGTTTGTATGTATATATATACACATATATAAGTAGACACACGTATTAATGTTTATAAGAGGATGAAGAACAATTTGTATTTGGCTTAATTTCCTTTACTAAGTCTTATGCAGCTTGATTTTCTGCTATTTTCACTAACTCTGTATTTGATGTGTAAAACAGAGCATTTCTTTATCTCTTCTTTAACTAAACTGTAGTTAGTCTTTCCAATGCGGTTTTTGTTTTATCTGCTTTCTAGCCCATTCCTGAGAAATTTTGGTCATATTTGGAGAAAGATCCTCTGACCCGAAGTAAGCTCAGACTCACTTTTTCAAGTTCTGAGCTCCTCACCCAGTCAGCTCTGCCCATGCACCCTTGCTTTGTCAGTGATTGCCCTTTTGAAATACCAAAATAGTAACCCCAGACCTATTTCATTTAGTCTCCCTGCCAATGCAAGGTGAAACTTGTCACCACTTGGTCAAAGGCTCTTTCAGTGACTCTTGGGTTTATCAAAAATGTATCATGGAATATCTGGGTCATCTTTTATCAAGAAAAGATCTTCATATCTCACACTTAAAGTAAACTGTCATCAGTTATTTCTGACACCTGAGCTCCCTTGTCTCTCATTCTTTGAAGCTATTTCGTACTGACATTTTTCCAATAAATATCAGTCTAATTGAAAAACCAGAAGATGTGACAATATACTTACCTCTCTGCAACTTTTGACATTTTTAATCTATGTCTGTCTAATTGCATTTGCCAGTGCTTAATCTGCAAGAAAGGAAGGCAGAGTGTTATGAGTAATTCATTGCTTGACTCTATTTCCATAACTTTTTTATTAGGGGCTGTAATTTAACCTTAATTTATCCTAGGGCATGGAAGAGAAATATATCTGAGTAAAAACAACATTTCACCAGTGTAATTCTAAAATAAATGGAATTTTCCATCAAAGAGAAAAGATCATACAGAAACAAAAAAAGAGGACCCAATATAACATTTTCCCTAAAGGTTCATCAACAGAAATCCAATTAGCATTTTTTTTAGATTTTTGAAGAGAACTACTAATTCTTCAGACATTTACCTTCTTCCAGTTCTAATACCTCAGGAAAGATTAATGAAGCATGAACAGTAGATAAATATGTGAACCCCTATGTGCATACACAGAGGTAAGTATATCCCCAAA
>VXAK01007033.1:56488-85188 GCA_013399435.1 Arenaria interpres | reverse complement strand
CCTGCGTGGGGGGCTCGGGGTGGCACCTGCCCCTGCCGAGGGGGGCGCGGGGCCGGGGGAGTCCCAGCTGGCGAGCATTCAGCCAGGAGGGCGAGCAGCGGAGAGAGGCAAGGGGGAGGGTGGAAAAAAGAGGGGGGGAAAAAAAAATAAAAAAATAAAAATACAACCAACCCCAAAGTAACAGCAACTAAATCAGAGGAAGAAAGGGCTGCGGAGCCCGAGCAGCGGGGTCACATGTGTTTCCTGGCAGGCTCGCAGGTGCTAAGCAGGGATGCAGGCGGGGAGCACCTTGTGATGGATCATGTGGTGAGTGCGGCAGCTCATTCCCCCCAAGCCTGGGGACAGGTACTTGGGAGCGGGGGGCTCGCCCGGGCCAGGGGACCCCCTCCGAGGGCCGGCCGGCGCCCGTGGTGGGGTGGCCGGGAGCCGGCGATGGCAGGAGAAGGGTGGCATCTCCTTTTCCGTATATTCTCAGCCCATCCCGCTCCCGACACGGGGTGCAGAGGGGATGCCAGCATCCCGGACCAGAGCCTGGGCTCCAGCTCCCGTCCCCAAATTCCAGGGGGTTGATGTGACAGATGCCTGTCGGAATGGGACAAGGGAGAAGGGTTTGACACTGAAAAAGGGGAGATTTAGGTGAGATCTGGGGAGGAAATTCTTCCCCCTGAGGGTGGTGAGAGCCTGGCCCAGGTTGCCCAGAGAAGCTGTGGCTGCCCCATCCCTGGAGGGGTTCAAGGCCAGGTTGGAGGGGGCTTGGGGCCACCTGGGCTGGTGGGAGGTGTCCCTGCCCAGGGCAGGGGGTGGCACTGGGGGGGCTTTAAGGTCCCTTCCCACCCAAACCATTCCATGATTCTATGATTACAATTTCCTGCTGCTCACTCAGGCTGATGGTGAGATGTTCCTCTCCTCCTGCTTCTGTCCCAGCATCTCCAGACTCTCTCCCCTCTGTGTCCACCCAGGAAGAGGAGGAGGGTCGCAGGCTTAAATAAAATTGGGTTTGATGTTTGATTTACATCTCTGTTTTGCTAGTAATGGGCATTGCTTCTGCGGTGGCTGAATTTCAGTGGTTGTCCTATGTGGGCTCACCACAGGGACCTTGCTCACAAGCAGAGCTTAACGCCACATTCAGGATCGAAGAGAATCTCCCTGGTGTTACAGGTTTGGTCGCCGTGAACTGATTCTTCTCAATCATAGAATCATAGAATGGATTGGGTGGGAAAGGACCTTAACGGCCATCTAGGTCCTATGGGCAGGGACACCTCCTAGTGTTGCTCCAAGCCCCCTCCAACCTGGCCTTGAACCCCTCCAGGGATGGGGCAGCCACAGCTTCTCTGGGCAACCTGGGCCAGGCTCTCACCACCCTCACACCAAAGAAGTTCTTCCCAAAATCTCACCTAAATCTCCCCTTTTTCCCCTTAAAACCCTTCCCCCTCATCCTAGGGCTCCCCTCCCTGATCCAGAGTCCCTCCCCAGCTTTCCTCGAGCCCCTTGAGGGACTGGAAGGGGCTCTAAGGTCTCCCCGGAGCCTTCTCTTCTCCAGGCTGAACCCCCCCAACTCTCTCAGCCTGGAGTTTCCTCGGTGAAGACCCGCGCTTGCTCGGTGTGAAGTCTCTGCCTTAAGCCATAAACCAGGAGATCCACAGGCCTTTTGGGACGGGGTCGTTTGACCGCTCAGGAGAGCACCCCGTCCCATCCCAGCATGAGGAGGTGCCTGTCCCCGGTGTCCTGTGGCTTCCCGGTGGCGTGGGGACACGGCAGTGGCAGCGTCGGCCCCGCCGAGGGGCCGGGCACAGCCCCCTCCCCCAGCCATCTGCGGGTTCCTGCAGGATTAAGCGGAGGAAATCTGGAATTGGGTTTCTCTCAATATTGAACCTGCCATTACGATGGTTTTTATTTTGTTCTGTTCCGATCGAATTGGATGCAGCCTCCTTTTTTAGCCCTTAATGGCTTGGCTTTGAGAATTTCCTTCAAAATTACACCACCGGCTTCCTGTTTTTAGAGCTCCCCGGAGCCCCGCAGCCGTTGCGGAATAGCCGGGGAAAATTGATCCCGGGAGCCGAGCCGGGGCGGGTGAGCCCCGCCGTGCCCTGGGTGTGCGCCGGCCCCTGCCCCTTTCTTCTCTGGCTTTTTTTATCGTTTTGGGTCTTTCTTCTCTGGCTTCTTTTATCGTTTCGCTCTGCCCCCCCCCGGGCCGAGGGCTGAGCGCTCGTAAACAGAGCTGGTGAGTGCCTGTGCAAGGAGAAAATCCCGCCAACCGGTCTGTGGCCGCGTTGTCCCCTTCTCGCTGGGGTGCAGAGGGAGGAGGAGCTGGGGGAGGATGGACACAGGGATGGACCATGGCCCGGGGAAGGGTCAGGTCACCACTGCTTCTGCCTCTGGAGCTGTCCTTGGGGTGGTGGGACCCGTCTCTCCTTTCTGAGGCCCATCTGTGGGCAAGTCACAGAATCCCAGAATGGTGGGGATTGGAAGGGACCTCTGGAGATCATCTCCTCCAGCCCCCGGCCAGAGCAGGGGCACCCAGAGCAGGTCCCACAGGAACGGGTCCAGGGGGTCGGAATGTCTCCAGAGAAGGAGACCCCACCACCTCTCTGGGCAGCCTCTGCCAGGGCTCTGCCACCCTCACACCAAACAAGCTCCTCCTCATCTTTAGGTGGAACTTCCCATGTCCCAGTTGGTGCCCGTTCCCTCTCGTCCTGTCCCTGGGCACCACTGGAAAAAGCCTGGCCCCATCCTCCTGACACCCACCCTTCGAGTAGTTATAGGCGTTGATCAGACCCCCCCTCAGCCTTCTCTTCTCCAGACTGAAGAGCCCCAAGTCCCTCAGCCTTTCCTCAGCAGAGAGATGCTCCAGGCCCCTCAGCATCTTGGGAGCCCTTTGCTGGACCTTCTCCAGCAGTTCCCTGTCCTTCTGGAACTGGGGAGCCCAGAACTGGTCCCAGTGCTCCGGATGGAGCCTCCCCAGGGCAGAGTAGAAGGGGAGGATGACCTCCCTCCACCTGCTGGTCACACTGCTCCTGATGCCCCCCAGGATGCCATTGGCCTTCTTGGTCACAAGGGTGCATTACTGGCTCATGGGCATCCTGGTGTCCACCAGGATGTCCACCTCTGCAGAGCTGCTCCCCAGCAGGTCACCCCCAACCTCTACTGATCCATGGGGTTGTTTGTCCCCATGTGCAGGACTCTACCCTTGCCCTGGTTGAACCTCATGAGGTTCCTCACCACCCAACTCTCTGCCCAAATCCCTGTGTGCCGACAGGCCATGGTCTTGCAGTGGGAATCCGGAGACCTGCAACCTCAAGTGCTTCATCCCAAGCCCTGTGGCTTTTCCCTAGGGATCTATCAGCAGGGCAAAGACCTGTAAGCAGTTAACTGGGGATCTGGAAAGGTGCTGGAGCAGAGAAGGCCAGTGGCGCTCCTGCCCCAAAACTTCCCAGTTCCACAGCAATGCTCCTCAGCAGTGATCCCAGTTCCCCAGCAGTGATCCCAGTTCCACAGCAGCAATCCAATTCCCAGCAATGCTTCTGGCATCACTCCCAGCATCCCAGCAGTGATCCCAGCAATCCTCCCAGCTCCTCAGCAGTGATGCCAGCTCCCCAGCAAGGGTTGTGGCATCTCCATCCTTGGAGATGTTTTCACCCGGCAGGACATGGCCAAGTCATCCCATTGGGTCCTGAGCAGCCTCCTCCAGCTGAGCCTGCTGTGGGCAGGGGCTTGGAGCGGACGGTCTCTGGAGGTCCCCCCCAGCCTTGGCTGTTCCCCTGGGAGAGTTGGGGGGGGTTCAGCCTGGAGAAGAGAAGGCTCCGGGGAGACCTCAGAGCCCCTTCCAGTCCCTCAAGGGGCTCCAGGAGAGATGGGGAGGGACTCTGGATCAGGGAGGGGAGCCCTAGGAGGAGGGGGAAGGGTTTGACCCTGAAAGAGGGGAGATGGAGATGAGATGTGGGGAAGAACTTGTTTGCTGTGAGGGTGGTGAGAGCCTGGCCCAGGTTGCCCAGAGAAGCTGTGGCTGCCCCATCCCTGGAGGGGTTCAAGGCCAGGTTGGAGGGGGCTTGGAGCCACCTGGGCTGGTGGGAGGTGTCCCTGCCCAGGGCAGGGGGGAGGACTCGGTGGCCTTTAAAGGTCTCTTTCCACCCAAACCATTCCATTTTGATGATTCTGTAAATCCCTGTGGTGCTGGGGGTCGGGAGAAGGGAAAGGGGTGCCTGAGCTCTGCTGGCCCTACAGCTGGCCAGCCCCACAGCTCGGGGGGATGGGGGGGATGAAGGGGGCTGCAGCACGCCCCAGGGCAGCTCTGCTTCCCCAGCCGCCAGGAAGGTGTGTTTAAAGACCCTTTCCCTTTCTTCTCGGAGCCCTCTGTGAGGCTTTATTACCCAACCCATAATTGTCACCTGCGTTATTTTAATAGCTCGCCAGCTGCAGGTGTTGCCGAAGGGGGACAGAGCGGATGGAAGCCATCGGGAGCGGTGGTGGCCACGCACCGGCGTCCCGTCCCCATCGCAGGGGCGCGTGGGGACCCCCGGGTGCTGCCGGAGGGGCCGCTCAGCCAGGTGGGCGTTTGCCCGGGGCTCCCCTGCTCCAGGGAGTCACCCTCAGACTCTGCCAGCTCCCTTGTAATTCAGCTCTGCCGCTTCAGCTCGGCTGCCGCGTGGTCTGTGGGGGGACAGCAGCGTTCGGATGGGACTGGGGGGGACGAGGAGCCAGACTGGGTGTAGTGGGAGGCACGAGGAGGGCAGGTCGGGGCTAGGAGATAGTGCCCCAGGGCCATCATTTATGAGTGCCATAAAGCTGCTCTGCTGGCAGCGGGCTGGGGTCTCTGCTGTGGGGTTGGAGATCATTGGCGGGACGTTCCCGTTGCTCTGGGAAACACTGGTCTCCCCAGATACCAGCACAGGTTGCCAGCCCATGGCCAGCATTTCCCACCCCTCCAAACCCCCCCAAGCCCTTCTCAGCGGGGCTGCTCTCCATCCCTCCATCCCCAGCCTGGGCTGGGACCGGGGGTCGCCCCCACCCAGGGGCAGGACGCTGTCCTTGGTCTGGTTGAACCCCATGAGGGTCACATGGACCCACCTCTCCAGCCTGTCCAGGTCCCTCTAGGTGGTGTCCCCTCCCTTAGCCATGTCACCACCCCATGCAGCTTGGTGTCACCGGCAAACTCGCGGAGAGTGCCCTCGGTCCCCCTGTCCGTGTCACCGACAAAGGCATTAAACAGCCCCAGTCCCAGTACCGACCCCTGAGGAACACCACTCCTCACTGGTCACCACTGGGACATCGAGCTGTTGACCACAACTCTTTGAGCACGGCCACCCAGCTGGTTCCTCATCCACCCAGTGGTCCATCCCTTAAATCCATGTCTCTCCAATTTAGAGACAGGGACAAGGATGTCCTGCTTTGCTGGCGTTCTGTCAAATGCTGCCCCATCTCAGGAGGCTGTTTCTGTGGCCGGTTGTTGCCGGGGGGCTGGTGGCCAACCCCAGAGCGCCATCGGCAATTGCTTTCAGCTGCGTGACGGGCCCTGCCCGGGTGCAGAGCCATTTTCCACCACATATTTGCTCTGTGAAGTCACAGGTAGCTCCAGGATTCACACACGCGTCTGCCCACGTCCAGGGTGTGCTGCTGGCTCGGGGGGGGACACGAGGAGACGGGCTGCAGCTCTTGGCAACCACAGGACTGGCAGCGAGCCTTGGGCAACCTGCCCTCACCCCTTGGGGCCGGACTTCATCCGGGAGGAGAGCCATAGGACAAGGGGGAAGGGTTTTAAGCTGAAAAAGGGGAGATTGAGGTGAGATAATTGGTAGGAAATTCTCCCCCCTGAGGGTGGTGAGAGCCTGGCCCAGGTTGCCCCGAGAAGCTGTGGCTGCCCCATCCCTGGAGGGGTTCAAGGCCAGGTTGGAGGGGGGCTTGGAGCAACCTGGGCTGGTGGGAGGTGTCCCTGCCCAGGGCAGGGGGGTTGAAATGAGATGTTCTTTAAGGTCCCTTCCCACCCAAACCATTCCATGATTTGATGATGCCAAGACCACCTTTGGTGGTGGCGCTTGACCAAAGACTGGTCAGTCTGGCTGGACTTCAGGGGGGCCTTAAAGGTCCCTTCCCGCCCAAACCACTGGGTGATGTGATGATTCTCTGAGTGTTTTCCTGCTGGCCCTGGCAGCTCTCGCCGGGAGGTGTGTGCCCCGTGAGTGGGGCAGGGAGGTGGCAGCTCCACCGGGGAACGGACCCGGCTGCTGCCTCCGCGCTTGGCTTTGCCAGATCCCGGTGCCGCAGCCGGCGATGCCGGGGAAAGCTGCCTGTCTGCGGCTCTACCTGTGGACATACATCAGTACATCCCTTCCCGGCCGGCTCCCCAGCTTTTCCCGGCTCTGCCCGCGCCGAGCAGTGGCCGAGCCCCGCGGTGATGAGCCGGGAGAGGAATGTGTGGCTGGAAGAGGCCCCGCGGGATCCGGTGGCCGCGTCCCGGCGCTGCTGGGCTGCCAAGGTATGCGCGGCGAGCCCTCTGCCAGGGCGCTGCTGCCCGAGCCCTCCTCTCCTCCTCCCCGCGGCTGAGACCGGTGCCTTCTGCACCTCTCCGCGGCTCAACCGCTTCCCTTCGGATGCTCCGGCCGTGCCGGCACCCCCGGGGATCGCCGGCTCCGTCCCGCCAGGCGCACGCCGAGGCGAGCGGCGCTGCCTTCCCCGTGTTTTCATGCGCTGGAGCAGCCATCCCCTGTCCCTGCGTGACCGCCGCAGCCCCGGGGTGGGTGGGGACAAGTTGGCAGCGTCCCTTGGAATTGGTGAAGCATCATTTTAAGCGTTGAGTGTTACGACCTCGTCTGCAGGGCTCGGAAGGACTCCGCTGAATCGAAAGTTTTCCTCCCCAGCGCCTCCAAATTTCGTTTCGAGGGTATCCATCACTGCGTGTTTACGCCTGCGAGCGCTGCCTGAGCGGCAAGGGAGGCTTTCCAAACCTCTTTCTCCAGCTTCAAAACCACTAATATTGAAATTAAAAATACAAAAATTTCCATCTCTGTAAAGCCGAGCGCTTCCAAATCCTTCCGTGAGACCCCCCTGCGCCCGGCCGGGCTCCCTGCGAGTAAAACACCGGCCCTGGCAAACCAGCAGCGCCGCGTTTTGGGGGGGCTCGGGGCAGTTTCCCCCTTTTGGGGTCATGGTGGGTGCCACACACAGCCGGGGACAAGGTGTGGGGGGGTTCCTGGGGGTCTTGGGGCACCGTCTGACACCTCTGTGACTTCCCATCTTCCCAGCGCTGGCAAGGGGTGCCCTGGTCCGCTGGGTCCCTGTGTGCCATGGGGGGGCTTCTCCCCCTTTGTGAGGAGCAGCGCTGGCCGTGGCCTCCTTCCACCAGCCCCCCGCCCCCATGCCCTGCGCCGCCTCCCTTCTTCCCCTCTACCTTTAAATTAGATATTAGGAGGGAATTCTTCCCCCTGAGGGTGGTGAGAGCCTGGCCCAGGTTGCCCAGAGAAGCTGTGGCTGCCCCATCCCTGGAGGGGTTCAAGGCCAGGTTGGAGGGGGCTTGGAGCCACCTGGGCTGGTGGGAGGTGTCCCTGCCCAGGGCAGGGGGGTTGGAATGAGATGGTCTTTAAGGTCCCTTCCCACCCAAACCATTCCATGATTCTGTGCTGATTCTTTCCTCTTCATCCCTCTCCCACCGCATCCTCGCCCCAGCCCTCCTGGGGTGGCCGGTGCCCTTGGGCATCCCCTGGGGAGCCCCACTTTTGGTGCCTGAGCACCCCATGTCCCTCTTGCAGCCCGTGTCTGGGGGGGCTCGGAGTTCTGAACCCTTGGGGGGCTCAACCTTTGCTCCTTTCTCTAACCCCGGGATGCCCTTTTGGTGACAAAAGCAGCATCTCAATGCCCTGTGCAACCTGGGAGCGGGTGCCGGGCAGCGCCGAGGTGCCGGGGCGACCGGGAGTTCATTTCTTTCCCCAGGAAGCTCAGCTCAGCCGCAGCATCTGGTTTTCACCGATTCCTCGCTTTTTACCCGGTCCCCCAGCCGGGTTTGAGAGTGGCACAGGGGGCAGGGGGGAATGGGGGGGTGGATGCTCACCCCAGGCCACCCTGTGGGAAGGGTGAGGGGTCTCCCCCCACGCCAGGACCCTGCTCTGGGAAGGGGGACAGGCCGGGGGGGGGGCTGCATCTCCATGGCTTCTGCACGGTCGGTGTGGCAAAGCGGTGGGGGTGGGGGTGAAAGCAGAGGTTTATTGCCGGGGGGTGGCTCTGGAAGGAAGGAATCTCCTGCCGTGAGTCTGAACCATATTCATTTTTAATTATACAAATTGCTCAGGCTTTATATTATCATATCAATGACATGAAACACCAGCATGTATTGATTAAACTCAAACGAACGCAGCACCCCGGGACTCGAGAGTTCGGGGGATGGAGTGGCTCAAAGCTGGAAGGGGACGGGCAGAGCAGGGCCTTTCCGTGAGCGGTTCCGCCGACGCTGCTCAAGTCACACCTGGGACGGGGCACGTCCGAGACGGGGGGCAGGGACCCCCCCCCTTTTCCAAAGAGCCCCGGAGCAGGTCCCCTCGCCCCCTTTGGCTCGCCGGGCAGCGGCCGCCTTGCCTGCGCCGTGGCCGAGCGTCCCTGCGCAGCCGGCGTTCCTCCAGCCGTCCCGCAATAGTCCTGCCGTCCCCCGCCTCCGTCTTCGCCTCCCGTCCGCCCTCACCCCTCCGGCGAGCCGGGAGGACACCGGGGTGTCCGGGTGAGGGTCAGGTCCTGCGGGGTGACGCCGTGCGGCTGTCCCCGGCAGCAGGGTGAAGGCAGGAGTGTCCGTGGCTGTGGTTTTGTGTGTGTGGCTTTTCCATCCTTTCCTCCTTCTTGCTCCTCCTGGTTGTCCTTCCCACAAAGGATGATCATCTAGCTCCGGATCGCCGTCTTCCTGTCTCGGTCTTTACTCTGCAGAGGAGGAGGAGGAGGAGGCCAAGTTAGAAAAACACACCTGGGGCCGGGAGTTGTGCCAGGACGCCGGCTCCAGCCCTCCCCGCCACGGTGCTTGGCAGCTCCGCTCCCACGGGTCCGGCTCAGGAGCCGTGGGGCAGCTTTCCCCTGGCGTCACCGTCACCCCTCCCTGTCACCCTGGGGGTCCGGAGGGGTCCGCAAGGAGCGGGAGCTGCATCTGCCCCAAAGCTCTGCAGGTGCCTTCTCCTGCCCTGGCCCTGCCCGAACACCTCGGGACGCCCAGCACTTCCACCCTCTGCGCCGTGTCCCCACCGCTGTCACTCGCCCGGCCGCCCTGCTGAGGCCTCGGGGACACTGATCCATCCCCATCCTTCTGGGCACCATTTGCAGCTTGTGGGGAACCTTCCTGCTCCGTTGCAGAGACCCCCTGGCCAGCCCCTTGGTGACAGCCAGGCTGCCGGTAAGGCTTCGCTCCCCGGGCACCAGAAAAGCCCACCACTACCTGCGCCATCACTGCCACCACCACCACTGCCACCACCAACACCACCATCACTGCCACCATCACTGACACCACTGCCACCACCAACACCATCACTGCCACTGCTACCAGCCCCACCACCAGCACCATCAGTGCCACCACTGCCACCACCAGCACCCTCAGTGCCACCACCATGAGCACCATCACTGCCACCCCTACCACCAGCAGCATCGTCACTGCCACCACCATCACTATTACCATGACTGCCACCACTACCACTGTCACTGCTACCACCAACACCATCGTTGCCACCACCACCATCAGCATCACTGCCACCACCATCATCACCACTTACCACCACCATCACTGCCACCATGACCACTGTCACTGCCACCACCACCACCATCACCGCCACCACTACCACCACCACCGCTACCAGCAGCACCATCACCACCAGGACTAATACCGCCACCACCAGCCCCACCAGTGCCCCAGCCAGGCGTGCGCGGGCAGAGCCGGCGCTTCTCCTTTCCGATTTGATGGGATTCGTGGCCGTCTGGGGTCTGACCAGGTTGGGTGCAGGTCTCTGCACCCAGCGACCAGGTGTTTGGTGACATTTCCACCTCTCCTCTGCTGGCCCGTGGCTCGCCGTGGCCCAGCCTCCCCCCCCGGCTGCACGTGCGGCCCCTGCTCTGACTCTTCCTTTGTTACCGGGGGTGGGGAGGGGAGGGGAAGGGGAGTTCAGCTCAGAAACGGTAAAATTAAATTTCCCAGATGTTCANGCGTAGATACCGGGGGTGGGGGGGTGGGGGGGACGGGGCGGCGCTGGGGCGAGGCGCTGAGGTCCTCGTGGCTCAGGACAGCTCGCCCTCCGCTCCTAGTCCCCATCCCTGTCCCCACAGCCCGGTGCTCCCCCCTCACCTGCCGCCGCGTGCCCAAATTATGTCTTTTTTCGCACAAAACCTGCCGGCGGGTCCAGCATCTGGTCCCCACTGGCTCCCACCAAGCCCTGCCTGGCCCGTGGCCTTGGTGGTGGCCCGGTGACCCTGCTCTGGCAAGAGGGACGTGGAGAGCCTTGGTGGGGGTGACATGGAGCCCCCTCAAGGTCTCCTGGCTGGGGAGGGGGCGAGGGCAGGGGGCTCGGCCATGGATGGAGGGCGGTTTTCCCGGTGCTCGGAGCAGCCGGAGCGTGGCTGGGCTCAGCCCTTCCTGCGCTTGCCCTCGGCCAGCGTGGCACTCAGCGCCGCAGGAGGGGTGGCTACCAGCGATTTTGCTAGGACAGCAGTAAAACCCAGGGGTGCGGGTGACGGAATCGGCTGGTTCTGCCCCAAAACCCTCATCCCACTCCTTCCCCCTCCCGGCGCCTCTTTGCCCCCGACGCGAGTCCATCGCTCGGTGTGGAATCACGGCCCCTCAGGGTCGGGGCTGCCCTCGACACCCTCTGCCGGCACTTTGCCTCCCGGGGGGATGGGGCACGATGGACCCTCTCTCGGTGCTGATCGTCACTGCCGTCCATCCAACAGACCCCCCACCCCCCCGGGACCTGGTGCTGCTGTCAGTGGTGGATCCGCCGGATCCAGCGTACCCCAGCACCTCCATTCCAGGAATTCCCGGTGTGGTGACGCCGATTGCGCTGGCAGGGCTCCCCACCAGCCCCAAGCCCTTTGGTCAAGCCCCATGGGTCACTGCAGGCCACCCAGACCACCCCATCTTCCTCGTCCCCTCCCCAGGTCCTGGTCTAACCACAGAAGAAAACCTCTGGTCCCCCTGGTGCTCTGCTGGGGGCTCTTTCTCCCGTATGTTGGGACTGGAGCTGGTTCTGGGAGATGCTCTGGAAGAGTTTGCTGCGGGGCTCCTGCCATACTTGTCCCCCCCGGGCTGGGACAGGCGTCATGACGGAGCTGGGGGGCTGCAGAGCCATCCTCTGGGAGATGGCGAGGCATGGACCCACGTCTCGGGGTGGTGGTGGGACCTGGAGCTGCTCCTGTCCCCTGCACAGAGTGGTCCCTTGCACCAACCCCCTGCCCTTGGATGCTCTGCTGCCCCCGCGGCTTGGGAAGGGACCTGGTACCCGTTGTCACTGCTCCTGCCCCACGGGTGATGTGGGGCAGCCCTCCAGGGTGCGGGCAGCCTTCACTGACACCTCTCCTGACCCCCTCGAGGTGGTCTCGGTGCCCCCCTCCCCGCTTTGCTTCCCGTGCCAACGCCAGCTCCCGCTCCAGACGGCGAAGTGGCCGGTGCTGGACACTCGTCCCTTGTCACTTTAACCGCTGGTGGCTGCTGGGGGTGACATCCTCCCCCTCTGCCCCCCACATCTGGTGTCCCCAGGCCCTGCTTGCCCCTCAGTCCTTGCAGGGGGTGATGAGCGCTTTGTGAGGGCTGTGCATGGCACGCAGGGGACACTGCCGGCGTCCCCGAGCCGTGGCTGGGACCGGTCGCTGGAGGAGAAATGTCCTGGTGTTTCTTCCTCCAGCGCTGTGTGTCCTGCTGGGGACGATGGCACAGGCAACAGCCACAAAGGAAAATCTGGAGAAGCCCAAGCTCCTCCACGGGCTGGCCAGGGACGGGGTGTCTGGGCCACCACGGCCCCGAGTCCCCTCTCCCCTATGGGAATGGCATGATCCTGCTCCCGAGCAAGGCCGGGCACCGTCCCCTCCGTCACTGCCACCCGCCTGTGGCAAGTGAGATGCCCCCGCCAGCACGGTGTCCACCTCCCTCCTCCTTACGTCCCAGGTCCTGTGTCCCCCCCGGCCAAGGCACTTTGTGGCCATTGAATTAGATGGGGAACTGGCCCCAGGCTGAGCCAGCCCCGTCAGCCGAGCTCGGCCTGTCTCCGGCGGGCGGCAGGCACCTACACAGGGGTCACACCTCGTGCGGAGGGGCCTTTCCAGGGGGGTGGTGTTGGTTTCAGCCCGAATCGGGAAAGTCCCTGGGACGAGGCGCCGGGGGTGCGAGGGGAGGCTGAGTCACGCAGCAGGAATCCGGGCAAGCCCCTTTGCTCACCCACTGGCCAGCGAAAGCCGGGGACGGGGCGAAGGCCCGGCTGGGAAGGGTTTGCTGTCCCTTGGGGTGCCCGCAGCAGCCGGCGTCCCCCAAAATCCCACCCCAGCTCTCTCCCCTCTCGCCAGGAGGAGCCTCTGCGCAGCAGCTCGTGTCTGCCGCCCCCTTCCTCCCCTCCCTGCAGCGGGTCCTGCGCACGGCGACCACAAACACACACCCACAGCCTTCCCGGGGCTCCAGTGCCACGTAGGTGCCATCTCTGGAGCACGTCAGGCTTTTAACGAGGGGAGACGTGGCATCGTTTTCCCCCTCGGAGCCATGGGCTGGGTGCGACTCCCCCCGGCACGGCCGGAGGCTGCGGAAGGGCTGGGATGGCACATCGTGGGGGCTTTTTGGGAAGGAGGAGGTTTTGGGGAGCCCCGCAGGTTGGGGTGGCTCCTGCCACGGGCTGGCTGGCTCTTGGGAACGGCACATCGGGCACAGAAGGGACGGGCAGAGCTGGTGACGGGCAGACAAAGGGTGCAGGGACTCTCCTGGGAGCACCGTGAAGGAGATCCCTCACCAGGTTACCCTTTCTTTGGCAAAGCCTGATCTTTGAGGTCCCTTCCCACCCAAACCCTTCTCTGGTTCTATGATTCTGTGACAGAATCGTGCACCATGAGGTCACGTTGTTTGAAACGACGTCACAGAATCATACAATGGTTTGGGTGGGAAGGGACCTGAAAGCCCCCCCAGTGCCACCCCCTGCCCTGGGCAGGGACACCTCCCACCAGCCCAGGTGGCTCCAAGCCCCCTCCAACCTGGCCTTGAACCCCTCCAGGGATGGGGCAGCCACAGCTTCTCGGGGCAGCCTGGGCCAGGCTCTCACCACCCTCACAGCAAAGAATTTCTGCCCCCGATCTCATCTCAATCTCCCCTCTTGCAGTGTAAAAACATCACTAAATGTGAGCAAAAAAGCCTTCTGACGGGGATGGATGGGCTGGTTTGACCCCAGCACCCGGCAGCGCAGGACAATTTATATCCTGATGGGATCAAGCTGCTCTCCCAAGGAGGAGAGCGAGGAGCCGAGCTCAAGGGGGTGTTTGGGAGAGGAGAGGTGTCTTTGCCTCCTTCCCTCCTGGGACGGGGCTCTCCGAGGAGCCTGTTGAGCTCCCGAGCCTGGGGCGAAGGGCTGGAGCTGCCACCACGTTGCCGCTGGGTCAGCTTTGGGCTCATGGGCATGAAGGTGGCTTCTCCTGGCCAGGACGGTGGCCACCAGAGCCAAGGCAGGGTCCCTTCCACCCAGCGCCGAGCGGGCTGTGAGATCCCAGCTGCGCCGTGTTTGCAGCTCCGGAGGAGCTTGCTTTCATTTCCTCACCGTTTGTCAAAATACCTTTTATCCTGATAAAAGAGGTTTTATTTTATTCCTTTAACACACAATAAAACCCGTGGAGTTGTTATCTGGCTGTAAAACCTGGAGCAGGGTCTGTTCAGTGCCCCCCCCCAAGCCTGAGCCTCACTCGGCTCATTCCTCAGCCAAATTAAAGCATCTTGTCCCCTGGGACAGCGCGGAGCTCTCGCCTCGGGGGGGTTTATCCAGAGGGGCTGCAGGAGGTGGGGGGGCCCGTCCTGGCCTGGGAATTCTGCCTGGCTTGGTCCCCCCACACGCCTTGGCAGCACCGAGCCTCTGCCGGGGTCTGCTCCCGCGCGGGAATTCCATGGGATCATAGAATGGTTTGGGTGGGAAGGGACCCCAAAGATCACCGAAGAGTTTATCGGAATGGATGCAAAAGGGACAATGGGAATTGATCGGCATCGATGCAAAAGTGGCAATGGGAATTTCACGGCATCTTAGAATATTTCGAGTTGGAAGGGACCTTAAAGATCATTTGAGAGTTTGTCGGAATCGATGCAAAAGTGGCAATGGGAATTTATCGGAATTGATGTGAAAGTGGCGATGGGAATTGATCGGCATCAATAGAAAAGTGGTGGTGGGAATTGATCAGAGTCGATGCAAGAGGGGCGGTGGGAATTTCATGGGGTCATAGAATGGTTCGGGTTCGAAGGGACCTTAAAGATCATTTAAGAGTTTATTGGAATCGATGCAAAAGTGGTGATGGAATTTATTGGAATTGATGCAAAGATGGTGATGGGAGTTTATCAAAATCAATGCAAAAGGGGCGATGGGAATTTCATGGGATCGCAGAATGGTTTGGGTTGGAAAGGACCTTAAAAATCTTGTAAGAGTTTATCGGAATGGATGCAAAAGTGGTGACGGAATTTATCGGAATTGATGCAAAAGGGGTGGTGGGAATTTTTCGGAATCGATGTGAAAGTGGCGATGGGAATTGATCGGAATTGATGCAAAGATGATGATGGGAATTTGTCAGAATCAATGCAAAAGGGGTGATGGGAATTTCATGGAATCATTGAATGGTTCGGGTCGGAAGGGACCTTAAAGGCCATTTAAGAGTTTATTGGAATCGATGCAAAAGTGGTGATGGAATTTATCGGAATCAATGCAAAAGGGGTGACGTGATTTTATCAGAATTGATGCAAAAGCGGCGATGGGAATTTATCAGAATTAATGCAAAAGTGCCCCCAGCAGCCAAAGAGCCGGAGAGGGTGGTCTCTGAGGCTGGTGCAGGAGGTCTCCGGACGGGCTGACGACTGGAAGGCGGTGGAGTTTTCCAGCTGAGCCCTGCAGCAGCTTCCCCACCTGCGGCTCCCGTTTCTAAACTGGGATGGCACTGGGGGAACACCTTGCTGGAGCTGGGGGACGCTTTGTGGCCAAGGAAGGAGCCCGAGCGGGAAGAGCCCCTCTGTTCTCTTTGGTGAGCTGAGGTTTAGCAGCGCAAACCCCGGCAGGCGCAGGGACTCTGAGGTTGCTCCCTCCCGGCTCCGGCTCCCGCGTGGATTGGAAAGGACGCGCAAGGGGGATTAACAGGGTTTGGGCTTTTCCTGCTCTGAAATACTCAAGCTGTCAGACTTCGCTCCTGACCAGTTTTACTTGGTGCTTAATGAGCCTTGAATCCTTTAACAAAGTCTTCTCTCTCCCTCTTCGGGGATGTTCCTCCTTGGGGTTAAACGGGTGCAAACGGCGGAGCGTGCCTGGCTCCGGCTGCCACCCCGACCCTGACGCCTCCGCTCCCGCTCTCTCCTTTACCTCTACCCTGCCGGAGACCGTCTGCGCCCAGCAGGGCACCCACAGCTTTATAAAAACCATCCTCCAGGGCCCGCTCCAGCAGGGACGGAGCCTCTCGGCAGCCCCCCGGTGTCCCCATGGCTGCGCGTGCCCCGTGCGTCGGGAGAGCCCCGAGAGAGGCTGCAGCCCGGTGCCGTGCCGCGCCGGCAAAGCAGCCTCTTCCCAGCCGGTGGCACCGTGCAAACGGCCCCCGGAGCCTCGGCAGAGCTGGATTTTGATGGAGCTGGATTTTCCCAGTCTGGCTGCCGGGATCCTGTCCCGCTCCAGTGCCTCTTTGCCCTCCGCGGGCAGCGGTGCCCGTCCCGTGGGCCCATGGGCCAAGCGTTGGCCGGTGCCAGAAGGCTTGTCCTGGCACGAGCACTGCCCTAAAGGCAGAGCCAGGAGCAGGGGACACCGGGTGACAGCCGTCCCCGCTTCCCGAGGGCTCGTGGGGTCCCCGCCGTCCTCCGGGGTGCTTGAGGGGCACCTACGTGCCATGGCGCTGGCCTCGGCTTCCCCCCGTCCCTGTCCCGGCACGGCTCCCCGGCACACCGGGCCATGGCTGGGTGCATGGCCGTGGCCCAGGCAGATGGACTAGCCCAGGGAGCTGGTCCCGCTGTCAGCCGCCGGCATCGAGGGGCTGGGAGCCCCGGCGGTGGCCAGCCCGGCGCCCAAATGGCTCTCACCTCCGCCTGCCGGAGCGGAGACGCGGATTCTTTCCAGACTCTTTACTTTCCCTGTGCCTCATTTCCAGCTCCTAAAGCCCGTTTCTCGCTCCCTCGGAGGCTTTTCTCCCCTTCTCCCGTCCCTTTGCCTGTCGGCGAACGCCTGCGGGGTTCGGAGGGGGCTGCGGGGGGCTTTGGGCAGCAAATCCAGACACGCTAAAGGCAGGCACCGTGTTTTCCATGCCCGGGTTTCGGGCTCTGCCGTCCTCTCCAGCTCCCGCCGGACCCGCTTCGTCTCTCCCGGCCATCCCATCTCCCCTCGGCTCGCACTGGCCCCGTGGCCACCGAGCCCCATAGCCGGTCCCAGTGCTCCCTAACCCCCTCGGCACCGGCCGTGCTTGGGGATGCCCGGGGGTCCCCCACCACTGCCGGCACAGCCCCCCTCCGGCCCAGAGCCCCTCGGGGACGGCGCTGAGCGGCCACTTACCAGCTTCCTCTGGTTGCTGAGGCAGAAAGTGCAGATCTGTTTGGGCTGGGAGTTCTCGGCGTCGCGGGCGGGGGGGCTGCCGCCCCCGCCGTGGTGGTAGAAGGCCGGGGTGGTGTGGCAGGGCTGCCCGTCCCCGCACGCCTCCCCCACCAGCAGCACGTTCCCCAGGTGGGAGATGTAGCTGGAGGCCAGTCTCAAGGTCTCGATCTTGGAGAGCTTCCTGTCGGCCGGCTCGGTGGGGATGAGGGTGCGGAGGGCGGTGAAGGCGGTGTTGACGCTGTTGGTGCGGTCCCGCTCCCGCGCGTTGGCCGTGTGGCGCTGCCGGGGCTCCCGGTGGATGCGGTTGGGTTTCTTGCCGCTCCGGCGCTTGCCGGCCTTGATGCCGAAGCCGTCGGCGTCCAGGTGGTAGGGCTTCTCGTCGGAGCCCGAGCTCTCGCTGCCGTTCTCCTCATCCTCCGACAGCATGCTGATCTCGGGGTACAGGTAGCGGCTGGGGGCCGAGCGCAGCATGGCAAAGGACATCTTTGGGGCGGGGGGGGAGCCGGGGAGGGGGACACACACCGAGGAAGCCGCCCGGGGTCCGGCCGCTCTCTGCCCACCTCCTCCTGCTGCGGGACGGCCTCAGCTCCAGGAGCTCATGCTGCTTCCTGGGCTGGGGTCCGGGGAGCCCCGAATGGCGTGGCCCTCCCCGGGCGGGCTCCGGCTGGGGTGTGCTGCTGCAGGGGGGTCCCCTGTCCCGGCTCCCCGCCGGCTCTCTCCGCGCAGAAGGGGTTAAGGGCTGCTCCCCGGCAGGGCTGCCTGTTTCCTCTCCCCACACATGTGCATCTTAAGACGCCGAGTGTGGCAGGAGCGGGGAGTTTTATAGCAGCAGCAGTGGTCAGCCAGGCCCCTCCTCCGGCAGGCAGCCCTGCTCCGGCTCTGGAAGTGGGAGAAGCACAGGCTCACGCCTACCTGAGCTCACCCTCCGTCCTCCGAGGGGAATTAACCCTTCACAGGGCTGGGACGGGGGTCCTGCCGGTGCCTGGGGGGGGCTGGCGAGGGTGGGATGTGGTTCACCTGCAGCCAGGGACACGGGGACGCCTGCGGCATCCCTGGACTCATGCTGCATCCTCACCCATCGCCCTCATCCTCACCCCCTGCCTGCATCCTCACCCCTCGCCTGCATCCTTACCCATCACCCTCATCCTCACCCCTCGCCTGCATCCTTACCCATCACCCTCATCCTCACCCATCGCCTGCATCCTTGCCACCACCCACATCCTCACCCATCACCCTCATCCTCACCCATCATCTGCATCCTCATCCATCACCCTCATCCTCACCCATCGCCCTCATCCTCACCCCTCACCTGCATCCATCACCTGCATCCTCACCCATGGCTGGCATGGGCCTGGCTGGGCTCGTGGGTGCTGTCACAGGGGTCCGTGGGGCTCCCAGAGGACGCTACATGATGGAGTAGGAATGGGGTCCCCCCAGCCCCATGCTTTGGGGTTCATGGGCAGCTGGTGCCTGGGTCAGGGCTGTGTCCCCCCTTCTGGGCTGGAACTGGAGAACTGGGCTCCTACCCAGGATGGGTCTCTGCAAAGAGACCCCCTGAGAGGGCTCCCTCCCCTCCTGCAGCATGAAATCCAGCCTCCTGCTGCTGCTGCTGCTGCTAATGGGGCAGAGAGGGAGGAATTAACCCTTAAGGAGCTGCCCACCACACACCTCCACTGCCAGAGCTCCTGCCCGGGGCATGTTCTTGCTTTAATTGGCTTTAAATTCCTCCCCAGAGCGCAAGAATGACATTTATATCTCTGTCAGCCTCGTAGGTGTGTGTGGGGGCAGACCCTGCTCCTGTCCCCAAACCTGTCCCATAACCTGTCATAGAATCACTGAATGGTTTGGGTGGGAAGGGACCTTAAAGCCCCCCCAGTGCCCTGGGCAGGGACACCTCCCACCAGCCCAGGTGGCTCCAAGCCCCCTCCAACCTGGCCTTGAACCCCTCCAGGGATGGGGCAGCCACAGCTTCTCTGGGCAACCTGGGCCAGGCTCTCACCACCCTCAGGGGGAAGAATTTCCTCCCCAGATCTCACCTCAATCTCCCCTTTTTCACCTTAAAACCCTTCCCCCTNCCTCCTCTGGCCCCATCCAATAGCTCCATGTCCTCCTGATGCTGGTGGCCCCAGAGCTGGAGGCAGCACTGGGGTGGGGGTTCTCCCCAGAGCGGAGCAGAGGGGCAGAATGCCCCCCCTCTCCCTTCTGGCCACGCTGCTGGGGACAGGGGACACCAGCGATCCCCAACAGCTCCAGCCCTGCCCTCACACAACCCCAGGGGGTGGGGGGCAGCCAGGCAAGACCCCACTGGTACAGCCCCCTCTCGACCCTCCAGTGCGCCTTGTGCTGAGAAGCGGCGTTTTACCTCGGCCAGAAATGGGAATTGCTGTTTTGCCGTGAAGTCTCGGGTTTCTCCCCGGTTTTGGTGGACCACAGTGTGTGTCCATCCCCCCCCCTCACCGAGTGCCCTCCCCAGCGGGAGCTCCGCGCAGGGTGTTGTCACTCCCACCCGGTGTTTTTCACCTCTGCAATGTGCTACCACAGCTCATCGGCAGCTTCTGAAATCCAAGCCACTGTCATCTCCATCTCGCAGCGCTGGGCGCTCACCATGTGTGCTTTGGAAGCCCCGGCTCCCCTCGGCATCTGCTTTCGTTTAGCTCCGCTAACGATCCCGCTTCTCTCTAGCACCTTCCATCCAAGTGCGATCCCCGGGGCGCTTTCCCTTCCTGCTGGGACACACGTCCATCTCCCTGCGGTCCAGCTCCTCCGGCCCCGGGGCGGGATGGAGAGCGGGTCCTGTGTGGAGGTGATGCCCAACCCCGGCTGGGGCCGCAGCTCCGGACCTGGCACGGCCTCGCCAGCCCTGGTTTTGAATCAGCAGAGCCTTTTGCCTCTGGAGATCGATCGTGGCGTTCCAAGCCCTGTGGCTTCCAGAAGAGCTTCCGTGGGGTCCCGCTTTGGGCACCGTCTCCCAGCCCTGGCAATGGGCAGAGCCTGGTGTAGGCGCCTTCTCCCGGGGCTTCGCCTCTCCTGGGGCCGAGGAGCCCAAAATTCCCAGCTGCCATCCGTCCCCTGCCGCGGCGTCATTACCGGGAAGCTTTGTGGTCCCCGTTAAATCTGCCTCCCCCCTCCCCTTTCGGGACCTGCCCTCCCCCTCTAACAGCCCTGCAGAACGGGGGGGCTTGGGGTGCTTTTCCTGCAGACCCTGGGCTCTGCCGACCTTCCCTCCCCGCAGGGGCTCCCCGATGCTCGTGCCGGACCCCTCGGGGACCCCCTTCCTATGGGAATTGCATGTGGGGGGACAGAGCGCTGCCGGGGTTGGACTGTGGTCACCTCAGAGTGGGGGGCGCACACACAGGAGATGTCCTGCCATGGTTGTAGGATGCCCACCAGCACGGGGACACCAGCACCCTCGGGGACCCCCTTCCTATCTTCCTATGGGAATTGGATATGGGGGTGCAGAGCACTGCCGGGGTTGGACTGCGGTCACCTTGGATGGGGGGACACATGAGATGTCCTGCCATGGTCCTGGGATGCCCACCAGCACAGGGGGCACCTGCACCCTCAGGGACCCCCTTCCTGTGGGAATTGCGTCTGAGGGTGCAGAGCACTGCTGGGGTTGGACTGCGGTCACCTCGGAGTGGGGGACACGCACACAGGAGATGTCCTCCTGCCGTGGTCCCGGGATGCCCACCAGCACGGGGGCACGCTGCCCGGTCTGCGGGGTGGTGGGTGGGAGAGCTGAGCTTTGCCCCGTCCCCTTTCTCCTCCACGTGGACCGGATATTTTCAAGCGAGAAGAATCTTTCCTACGAGGCTCTCCAGCTGCCAGGAATGTGCGTCTAGGAATGCCCAGGGCCCATCCAAGAACAACTTCCAGACGTGAGGCTGAGTGACGGCAGTCCCGTCCCCCCCGTTCCCTCCCCGCTCCCCCGGCTCGCTCCGGGGCTCCAGACTCCCCCGCGCTCCCCGGGAGGACGGGGCTGGCCGGAGGCGACGTGTTAACGACACGGGGAGGCAGCCGGGGAGGCAGCCGCGCCGGCGAGTGGGTGGCTGGGAGGCGAGCGGAGGGGAGGGACGGGCTGCGGCTACCGGGCTGCTTGGGCACCCCTGGGAAACTCCGGCTGGGAGGAATGCGCTCCTCCCGCAGTGATGGGGAGGGACCTGGATCCCAGTGCCGGGCATTGGGATGGACCTGGATCCCAGTGCTGGGGATTGGCTGGACATGGATCCCAGTGCTGGGGAGGGACCTGGATCCCAGTGCTGGGCATTGGCTGGACATGGATCCCAGTGCTGGGGATGGATTTGGGGAGGACATGGATCCTGGTGCTGGGGATGGATCTGGGGAGGGACCTGGATCCCAGTGCTGGGGATGGATCTGGGGAGGGACCTGGATCCCAGTGCTGGGGATGGATCTGGCATTTTGTCAGGGCTGAGACCCCGGTCCTGACCCACCCAACAGCACCCTCAGTGCTTTGGGGTTTGCTCCCTGCCCCAAAGCAACCAGAGCTGGGGACACCCAGTGGGGGCCCCCCAGTGTGCTCCCCCGTGGTCACTGGGATGTCTGTACCGGGCACGTAATCACCGGGGACGGGACGAGTGCGCGGGGCATCGTGTGGGCGCTGAGCCCATCCCGGCCGGTGCCACACGGGGCATCTCCCACCTGGGGCAGCGTGGTCCCGCGTGGCCAGCACGGGACCCCCCCCCGGGACTCGCCTTTGAGGGGAAAAACATCCCAGGTCTGCTGGGATCCTGCCCGTGCTCCTGGCGGGAGCTTCGCCCAGGGATTCCTGCCTCGAGTCCGCAGCTCCTGGCGCGGCCGAGCCGGCCTTTGGGAAGAGACGCCCCGTCTGGGCTTCCAGGCTCCCGGGGAGGCCAGCGCTGCCTGCGCAGTGGCCCCGGGGCTGTTAAAAATACAAAACTACTCGCTTGTCTCCACGCCGACCGTGTCTGGCAAGGCGAGGAGCCCTGCTCTGCCCTGCCGCCGCCGGAGAAACCGCCCCGCTCGAGCGGTTCCCCGCGCGAGGGGAGTTTTTGTGAGCGTCGGGGTGAAGAGAGCATCGCCCGGGGAGAAAGGGCAGAGAAAGCAAAGCTGCTCCGGTCCCTCAGAAACCAGGGAAGACGTTTGGCGTCACCGTCCCCGTGCCGTCACCCCCGCATCCCTGCGTCTCGCTCTCTGCCCAGCCTGGCCTGCGTCCCCCTGAAGCAGAGAGGCTGCAGCATCGCTGCCGGGGCAGGACTCCCCCCTGCTGCCTCCCCTTCCCCTGCTTCTCCCCAGCCTCGGGGACACGTGTGACACTGCTCAGCTCCTGCCCTGACGCGTCCCCGGCCTCCCCGCTGCCGGTGGTGTCACCACATGTCACCGTGGGAGCCAGGGACACGGCAGGCACCGGTGGCGTCACGCTGATGACGGGGACCCATGCCAAGGGTGGGCTGTCACTGTCCCTGTCACCTTTCCCTCGTCCCATGCTGTGAGCGGACGGTGGGACGGAGGGGTCCCCCTGCCTTTGGGGACTCCTGCCCTTCTCCCCTTCCCAGGAGGGGCAGCAGCTCCAGCCCCGGCACACGTGGTGGCCACAAGCTCCTGCCTGGCAAAGAGCCGGCACCACCACGCGGGTGTCGTGGCTGCCAGGAGAGCCGTGGGCATCAGGCATCTCACCAGCACCTCCTGGGGCCATGCTGGGGCATCCCAGGGAGGGCTGGCTGAGGAGCAGCCTCTGCCGGGCTCCCAGAGACCTCCTGGATAACGGCTTTCCCACTGCCAGCCATGGGATGAGGCTCCCGGAGCCGACATCCCGGTGTCCGTCCCTCTGCGTCAGCCTTTGCTGGTCTCCCGGCTCGGTCCCAGCTGGTCCTGGAAGGCCCCGGGGTCTCGGCCGTGCCCCAGCCAAGCGCAGCGGCAGCATCCCGGGGCCGAGGGGGGAATGTTCCTGCCCGGTTCTCCAGGGTGGGGGGGCTGCGCACGTCCTGCGCTGACGTCTGTTTGGAGAGTGATGGATGGGTCCAGCCCGGCCCCGGGGGCTCCCCCCGGCTCTGCCGTCCCGGGGCTCCCGGCGCCTTTCCGTGGGAGGCTCCATGCCGTTATCCCAAGTGTTTATGGGGACCAGATGGTGCCGGGGGGGGGTGAGGGTGACCCCTGACTGCGGGGTGTCCGGGCCACAGGTCGCCTTCACACCTTCGTCCCTCGGTGGCTGTAATTGGAGGTGGGGGGGTCTCTGCGTTTTGCAATTTGAAGGGGAGGCCCACTCCTGCCCCCCCACTCCTGCCCCCCCCTCCTGCCCCCCCGTTCCTGCCCAGCCCCTCGCTCCTCTCTGGGGGGTGCAGAGCAGAACCTCCCCATCTGTCCCCTCTCTGCCCTCGGGCTCGGTGGTGGGCTCTGGGTGAGCTTTTTGGGGCTTCTTCACCTTCACTGCTCCCCTCTGAGCCCTCACTGGGGCAGCAGGTCCTGTGGGGGGGTCCGGAGGGCCCCCCAGGGCTGGCACCTGCCCCCAGCCTCTCGTGAAGGGAAGCAGAGCAGCTCTGGCATCTCCTCCATCTCCCCCAGCCTCCCTCCATCCATGGAGCAGCAGGTCAGGGACATCCCATCCCCGCCGCATGTCCCTGTGTGAGCTGCTGATGGGGACCATGGTGGCCGTCCCCTCATGGTCCCTGCCAGCATCTGGGGAAGGGAGACACAGAGCCCAGCGGCAACTCCAAAACGTGCCCAGCTGGCCCACTCCACCAGCCCACCGTCATGCCAGGGGCTGCCCCAGAGCCGTGGGACCCCCATGGCCACACGCAGACCCTGGTGGCCATGGAACCATGGGAGCCCCATGGCCATGCACAGACCCTGGTGGCCACCGAGCCGTGAGACCCCCGTGGCCACACACAGACCCCAGTGGCCACACAGACATGGGACCCCCGTAGCCACATGCAGACCCCGGTGGCCACGGAGCCGTGGGGAATGGCTGAAGCCACCGGTGCGTTGTGGGGCCGGCTGCCTGCTCCCGGTGCGAGCGGGCGGCCAAGATCGGCAGCGGCGTGTGCCGGCGCGTGCGTGGCCAGGAGCCGGGGGAGCAGGGCTGGCAGCGGGCGAGCGGAAAATGTGAGCCATGCTCCCGTCTGCGGGACGGAGGCAGGAATGTGCTCAGGCCGGAGCCGGGCTGCGGCCAACGCCGCGCTCCGGCGTTCCCGTCCGTCAAGCCATTAAAAAAGGGTTATTTAAACCTTTCCTGCTGCCGCAAATGAGCCCGGGTGGTGCAGACCCTGACGCTTGCGTCCTCTGCCCCCAGCGTGGAGGAAGGGGCTGAAGGTCCCCTAACGAAGTGCGGCTCAGGGCTGCCCACAGCCATGCAGGGCCCCCCCTCAGCCCTCTGCAGCTTTGGGGTTCAGTCATAGAATCATGGGATGGTTTGGGTAGGAAAGAACCTAAAAGATCATCGAGTTCCAATGCCCCTGCCCTGGGCAGGGACACCTCCCACCAGACCAGGTGGCTCCAAGCCCCCTCCAACCTGGCCTTGAACCCCTCCAGGGATGGGGCAGCCACAGCTTCTCTGGCCAACCTGGGCCAGGCTCTCACCACCTTCACACCAAAGAAGTTCTCCCCCAGATCTCATCTCAATCTCCCCTTTTTCAGCTTAAAATCCCTTCCCCCTCGTCCTATGGCTCCCCTCGCTGACCTCGAGTCCCTCCCCATCTCTCCTGGAGCCCCTTGAGGGACTGGAAGGGGCTCTAAGGTCTCCCCGGAGCCTTCTCTTCTCCAGGCTGAACCCCCCCAACTCAACTCTCTCAGCCCCCCCTCCCAGCAGAGGGGCTCCAGCCCTCCCAGCATCTCCGTGACCCTCCTGGCCTCCTCCATCCCAGTGCACCCCTCTCCAGTCCTGTGCCCCCCGGTGCAGCGTGGCAGTGGGGTTCAGCAGCTCACAGCTGGGGTTTGCTTCGCTGCTGGGTGGGTTTGGGGCATCCTGGCTACAGCCGCAGGCAGGGCCCCTGCCCAGGCACCCTTAGTGCTTTTCAGTGCCTGCAAATAGGCAAGGGGGGGACAGAGGGGTCCATCTCTTTGAAAAGGTGTCCCCTGCCCTCCCCTCACATCTCGTCCCTCCCCTCCAGGACATTCGCAACACGGTGGGCAACATTCCCATGGAGTGGTACCAGGACTTCCCCCACATCGGCTACAACCTGGACGGCAAGAAGATCTACAAACCCATCCGGAACAAGGACGAGCTGGACATGTTCCTGGAGAAGATGGAGAACCCCGACTACTGGTGAGCACGGCGGGGAGGGCCACGGCGGTGCCCGGTGTGACCTGTTTGCCACGTGGACACACACACTTGTGCACACCGGGACTCGGAACACCCTGACTGCTCGGATCCCAGGGCTGGAGAGTATGGGCTGGAGACCTGGTGTGATTCCTGGCATGTGGCTTTGGTAGCCCAGGGCTTCCTGGGAGCAGGGCTTGTGCCACCATTGGGGGATGGCCACTGCCGTCCAGCCCTGACCCCGTCCCACTGGGTTCCCTGCAGGCGGACGGTGCAGGACAAGATGACGGGTGCGGACATAAAGCTGACGGACGAGCAGGTGGACCTGGTGCATCGACTCCAGAGAGGGCAGTTTGGGGACGTCCACTTCGATCCCTATGAGGTAGGGTGATGGCACACCCTCTGCCACTTGCCCCTGGCTCTGGCTCGCCCCAGGACGGGCAGGGGCAGCCCGGCAGCCACCGCCACACGGCTCTGTGTCTCCCCAGCCCGCCGTTGACTTCTTCACCCACGAGGTCATGATCCACCCGGTGACGAATCGCCCAGCAGACAAACGGAGCTTCATCCCCTCCCTCATCGAGAAGGAGAAGGTGAGAGGTTTGATGACACCTCGGGGGGCTCAAAGCCGAGCTCTGACTGTGTTGGGAGCCCCCTCGCAGGTCGCAGAGCTGAAGGCTGCTGGCTGTGACTGCCATCCTGTCCAGCAGTCCCTCCTGTGCCCACCGTGGGCCACCCACCCCCATGACTCTTCCTGCTGCAGCA
Organism: Arenaria interpres; assembly: GCA_013399435.1. Classification (NCBI taxonomy): domain Eukaryota; kingdom Metazoa; phylum Chordata; class Aves; order Charadriiformes; family Scolopacidae; genus Arenaria; species Arenaria interpres. The sequence continues at coordinate 59,466 of VXAK01007033.1, read as the reverse complement.
GTTTATATCCATGTCTAAACCCGTGTTGAGTCTGCTCCTGTGCTGCCCCCCTGGGCTGCAGAGCCGTGCTCGGCAGCTTCCATCTCCACCCTCACATCCCATACCTCCTCCTCCCACAGCCTGAGGAGCCCTGTGGCTCCTGGCCTTGACCTCTGCTTGCCCCGCAGGTCTCCAAGCTAGTCCACGCCATCAAGATGGGCTGGATCAAGCCCCGCAAGCCCAAGGACGACACACCTACCTACTACGACCTCTGGGCCCATGAGGATCCCAACTCCATCCTGGGGCGCCACAAGATGCACGTCCCAGCCCCCAAGATGAAGCTGCCGGGGCATGAGGAGTCCTACAACCCCCCACCCGAGTACCTGCTCAGTGAGGAGGAGGTAAGGGGGGGGTCCCGAATCCCCAGGAGCTGGAGGGGAAAGCGCTGGGCACACGGTGAGCTCAGGAGGTGCCAGGACACAAGGGGGGCAGCGGGAAAGTTGGGGGCACCCTGGAGACCACGTCGTGTGGAGGTGAGGAGGGACCTTGCCAGGGAAATGGAAGCAAAGCCTGGATAAAAAGCACCCCCTGGATAAGAAGAGAAGTGGGGCCACCTCCCAGGGAGTGAGAAACCAGCGGGAGGGTGGTTCTCGCTGGGCTCGGGGGGGGATGTGTCGGGGCTGGGTCAGCCCCGGGGGTCCTGCCCAGCCCTGCTGACCCATGTCCCCCCCCTGTCCTGCAGAAGCTGGCCTGGGAGCAGCAGGAGCCGGCCGAGCGGAAGCTGAACTTCGTGCCCCAGCAGTACCGGTGCCTGCGGGCCGTGCCTGCCTACTCCCGCTTCATCCATGAGCGCTTCGAGCGATGCCTGGACCTCTACCTCTGCCCGCGCCAGAGGAAAATGCGGGTGAGGGCTTCTCCTGCCCCCTCACCCCCCACCCGGCTGTCCCGGGGACATTTCATCTGCTTCTGCTCCCTCCTGTGTATGCCCCGACGCCACGCGGCTGCTCAGGGGACCACCGTGCTGTGGGGCACAAACCGCTGCTCCTAAGGGCCTCTTGCCCCTCACCTACCCCCAAGCACCAGCCCCACATCACCCCAGAGCTCCTCAGCTGGAAGGGGGGGCTGTGTCCACACTTACACAAGTGCTGTCCTGTGATGCCCCCAGACCCCAAAGCTGGGCTTTCCAGCCGGAGCTTGCCCCGGGGCACGCAGGCCACCAGCTCCGGTGCCGGGAGGTGGCCGAGGTGCAGCCTGGTTGTGTCTCTCGCAGGTCAACGTGGACCCCGAGGACCTGATCCCCAAGTTGCCGAAGCCGCGGGACCTACAGCCCTTCCCCACCACCCAGGCCCTGGTGAGTGGGTGCGCGGAGCCGGGGTGGGGGCGGGGGGAGCTGCTGCTGCCCCTGGGCTGTCCCCAAGCTGGTCCTGGTGAGATCTGGTGTCCCCACACCCGCGTAACGGCTGTTCTGAGCACGGACTCATGGCCCTGGGGGGAGAGGACCTGCCCTGAAGCCCAGGGTCCTGCCTGCAGCGGGTGAGGGAGGACAGGGATCAGCTCCGTTACGGATGGGCAGAGCCGGGGACCTGCCCCAGGAAAGGGGGTCCTGCCCCAGGTCTGGTCACGCAGCGGGGATCGGTGGCACACGGACCTCTGCTTTCCTCCAGGCACGGATGACCCCGGGTCCCCTCTCCCTCCTTGAGGAACCCGGGGCAGTGCAGGGAGGTCCCCACAGAGGAGCCTCTGGGCGGTGTGGGGGCCCTCACCCACCTCCCGTCTCCCTCCCCAGGTCTATCGTGGGCACACCAGCCTGGTGCGTTGTCTCAGCATCTCTCCCAGCGGGCAGTGGCTGGTGTCAGGTAAGGACTGGCTCCCTGGACATGGAATCATGGAATCACCTAATGGTTTGGGTGGGAAGGGACCTTTAAAGGCAATCGAGTCCTCCCCCTGCCCTGGGCAGGGACATCTTCAACCAGCCCAGGTGGCTCCAAGCCCCCTCCAGCCTGGCCTTGAACCCCTCCAGGGATGGGGCAGCCACAGCTTCTCTGGCCAACCTGGGCCAGGCTCTCACCACCCTCAGGGGGAAGAAATTCCTCCCCAGATCTCACCTCAATCTCCCCTTTTTCACCTTAAAACCCTTCCCCCTCCTCCTCTGGCTCCCCTCCCTGACCCAGAGTCCCTCCCCATCTCTCCTGGAGCCCCTTGAGGGACTGGAAGGGGCTCCAAGGTCTCCCCGGAGCCTTCTCTTCTCCAGGCTGAACCCCCCCAACTCTCTCAGCCCCCCCTCCCAGCAGAGGGGCTCCAGCCCTCCCAGCATCTCCGTGGCCTGCTCTGGCCCCATCCAACAGCTCCATGTCCTTCTGATGTTGGTGGCCCCAGAGCTGGAGGCAACACTGGGGTGGGGGGGTCTCCCCAGAGCGGAGCAGAGGGGCAGAATCCACCCCTCACCCTGCTGGCCAGTACATCCCAGACGTGCCAGGCACTGCTGGCCTGTCCCCAGTGCTGGAGCCGGTCCCAGTGTCACCCCACGCTGGTGTGGGGCTCGGGGCAGCCGGGGAACCCGCCATCCCCCTCCGCTGGAGCACGGCTGTGGGGGAAGCCTTGGCCGGAGGCCGGGAGCATCCCTGGGAGTCCTGCGGCGTGTGTCCCCCCCCATTCCTGCGGGAAGGCTCCTTGCCTCCAGAAGGCTCCGTGGGTTTTTCCAGCCGCTCTCGGGCCCCCACCCAGGAGCCTGCGTCCCTCCCCGCTCGGCAGTGGAGAAAGTGAGGCTGGAGGAGCAGCCGCGGAGCCCCGGAGGCTGGAGATGGAGAGCAGATGGCAGTTTAACAGCCCACAAAGGCACATGTGCTTTTTATAGCGCTGGATGTTTCCAGGCTGCCAGCTCCCGGTGGTGGTGGTCGCCGTGTCGGTCCGTCCGTCGGTTGCACAACGTGGAATTCCTGGCCTCCCGGGCTGGGAAAGTGGCCGAGAGCAGGCCTTAAAAATAACCCGAATTGGGGGGG
>VXAK01007033.1:32889-44328 GCA_013399435.1 Arenaria interpres | reverse complement strand
TGCTCACCTCGGCGAAGAAGGCGGTGGTGGTGACCCTCTGGCTGTCGAAGACGCTGTTCAGGGTCGGGATGAGGTTCTTCACGATGAGGGGGAGCCGGGGGCCGGCGTGGCGCGCCATGGCCCTGCAAACACAAGGGGCACGTGTCACCTGCGCCGGGGGGCTACGAGGGGCCGCTGGACCCCCCGGGTGAGGGGGCTTCAGGGAAGCTGGTCAGTCCCTCCACCCAGGGGGATGTGGGGTGCTGGCACCGAGATCTATGCTGTGGGGCCATCACTGGGGTGCCATCACTGAGCACTATGCTGTGGGGCATCAGTGGGGTGCTGGCACCGAGCCCTATGCTGTGGGGCATCAGTGGGGTGCTGGCACCATCCCTATGCCATGGGGCATCAGTGGGGTGCTGGCACCGAGCCCTATGCTGTGGGGCATCAGCGGGGTGTTGGCACCAAGGCCTATACCGTGAGGCATCAGTGGGGTATCACAAAGTGCCTCTGCCCACTGCCACCTCCTCCTGTGCCACAGGGTGTGTGGGCAGGGGTGGGACAGCCGAGCTGCCCGTCTCCCACACCTCTGCGTCCTGCTGCCGGCCAGAACCAGCGCCTTGACACCCAGGACGTGCCCTGGCATTGTCCCCTCCGGCCACCCCCTTGCCTGGGCACGAAGCACAGGGCACGGGGGGGAGCCCACGCCGGGCACCCTGGCAGGATCCTGCTCGGGCGGCCCGTGGCCAGGAGGGACGGGTTTTGTTTTGGACGAGATGCTCTCAAGTGTTTGGGAGGTTCAATAAAGCATTTTGGTTTTTTTTTTCTTTTTGCAAAAACTGGAAAATCCCAAACCGCTCGTCTCCTCCGCGGCCGTCCAAGAGCTATTAACGGTGCTGGGTGGAGGGACGATGGCGAAGTCCCCGCCTGAACCAGGCTCCACCGAAGCGGAGCGGGGGCTGTGGCCGTCCCTCGGCCTCGTCACCTCCTCCCAAACTCACAAACACGAGGCTGCACCGCCAGCCCCGGGGAGGACAGGCCAGAGACCTACAGGGACTGGACGCTGCTGCAACACCCCATGGACCACAAGGATGTGTGGGACGGCAGGGACGTCACGGGGGGAACGATGGCAACCCCAGCTGCATCCAGCCCCACTGCGCCCCCAGGAACACAGCTCATCCCTTGGGGGGTCCTCACCTGGGCTGCTTTCAGAGAGTTGGGGACAGGGCTGGGGACAGGGCTGGCCACCCCACAGTGAGCAGCACGGCAGAGCCCCACCACCAGTCCCATGATGGCTGCGGCTGCCCCATCCTGGAGGGGTTCAAGGTTGGATGGGGCTTTGAGTGATCTGCTCTGGTGGGAGGTGTCCCTGCCCAGGGCAGGGGGTGGCACCGGGGGGGCTTTAAGGCCCCTTCCAACCCAAAGGTTGGAATGATTCAGCCTGGAGAAGAGAAGGCTCCGGGGAGACCTCAGAGCCCCTTCCAGTCCCACAAGGAGCTCCAGGAAAGCTGGGGAGGGACTCTGGGTCAGGGAGGGAGCCATAGGACGAGGGGGAAGGGTTTTAAGGTGAAAAAGGGGAGATTGAGGTGAGATCTGGGGAGGAAACTCTTCCCCCTGAGGGTGGTGAGAGCCTGGCCCAGGTTGCCCAGAGAAGCTGTGGCTGCCCCATCCCTGGAGGGGTTCAAGGCCAGGTTGGAGGGGGCTTGGAGCCACCTGGGCTGGTGGGAGGTGTCCCTGCCCAGGGCAGTATTTGGTGATTCTATGACCCTCCACAGCTTTTGATGCACAACAGCTCCCCCAGCACAGGGTCCATCCCCTCCCCACTTATTATGGGCTGCTCTCCCCCTCCCAGTGGCGCTGCAGCTCTTGCACGATGAGATGAGAAGGGACCCGAGGAGATCCCAGAGGAGATCCCGGAGAAGCACGGCACCACTGACTCACCCGGCCAGCACGGCGATGCCATCGTGGTGCCTCTCTGGACTGGCCATCAGCTCCCAGCCGCCGGCGCTGCCCACCGCCCTGGCCACCTCCTCGCTGCCCCCCCGGACCAGCATCACCTTCAGCGTCTCCACGGCGCAGCTGGGGAGGGAAGCACGGGTGGGTTAGCAGGTTAGGTTAGGTTAGTTGAGGTTATTTGAGGTTAGTCTGGGGCAGGCTGCCCCTCCGGCGGGTCGCAGGATGGCAGACGAGGGAACTGCTCGCCCTGGGAGACGCTGGAGGATGGGATGAGTCCTGGGGGGCTTTAGCTGGAGTGAGGTGAGCCCGTAACTCACCACCACTCCCATTTGTGCCCTGACTCTGCCCTTGAACTGACCCAAGACAATAGACCAAAGAGTAACAGAGCCCAGAACTACTTTAAGGAGGAGGTTTTGGGGTTGGGTTGGTTTTTTTGCATTAATATTTGATAGGTAGGGATTATTTTGCTGGGAGCACAGAGCAACGTATGGAAAACACACATTATCCTGTCAAAACAAAACAAATATTAGCAATGGATAAATCTCAGCCGTCGATAGGAGTGAGAGGAACCCCGTTACCGCACGCACACCAGGAGGACACCATTTAGTCCCCGTGTCTCAACACGAAGGTCTTTCAGCTCATGAGCTGGGGCTCCTGCTGGTTTGGCTTCTCCTAAGGACGGGCCAAGCTGCGGTGAGAAGGGACCGGTGCTTGGAGGGACCGTCACCCCCCTGAGGCTCTGCCACAGCCGCCTCCTCCATCGGCCCCCACTGCCCTAAGGAAGGACACCCAAACACGCCTCCTGCACCAGCAAAGCCGAGACTAATGATGGACAATGCCCACTGGCTCATCCAAGGTTTTTGGCAAATTTATAATACATTTTCCTGTTTTACGGGGAGCTGGGGCTGGGGCTCCTCCAGGGAGGACCCGCTCAGGCCAGCGGAGCATCCCTAAAGAACAAAGCTGGGCACCTCCCCACCACAAAGGCACAAGGAGCAGGGAAGGAGACAAGCAGAAGGCAGGTTTGCTTTTCCGTGTGGCTACTTGGGGGGCTGGACCTGTGGGGCAGAGCGTGAAGAAGCCCTGGGTCTGCCCTGCAAACCCTGAGGAGGCGGCAGAGGAGCCCCGGAGCTGGCTCCATGAGGGACAGCAAAGGGAAAAGCAGGATTGGGAGCGCTGGCTGGAAAGTCCAGACCAGCAGAGAGTCCTTCTGCATCCCTGGATCACGAAGGATGATGCGACAACAAGGCATTAATTACCAATTAAAGAAAACTTTAGGCAGAAGCATCCCTCCACCATCTGCCAGTAAATATGGGAGTCCTGGTTTTACTGGTTTGGAGTTTTCTCAACCAGTTTTTCAGCTAGAGGCAGCTCGAGCTGCTGCAGAGCTTCCTCTCCCTGAGCTGCACCTCCAATGGCCAAGTGGGGAGAGACCTTTCAGCGGGGTCTGGAGCGATACGATGAGGAGCGACGGCTTTCAACTACAAGAGGAAGACTTAGAGGAGATCTCAGGAAGAAATTTGTCGCTCTGAGGGTGGTGAGAGCCTGGCCCAGGTTGGCCAGAGAAGCTGTGGCTGCCCCATCCCTGGAGGGGTTCAAGGCCAGGTTGGAGGGGGCTTGGGGCAACCTGCTCTGGTGGGAGGTGTCCCTGCCCAGGGCAGGGGGGTGGACTAGAGGCCTTTAAAGGTCCATTCCAGCCCAAAACCTTTCCATGATTCTGTGCTAAGTGATGTGCAAACATCTCTGTTTAGCAAGGTCCTTCCAGACAGCAAGTCCCTGACCTCGAGCATCCCTCCCAGGAGCCTGGAGTAAACCCCAGGAATGAATCCTATTTCCAGACAGCAGTGGGTTTCGCAGGGATGGCCCGGTTGGAGCAGGAGACCCAGACACTGCACTCAGCATTTACCAGCTCTGGGTCCATCCAGCCCCAGAAGATGGAGCTGGTCTCCCCGCCCTGAGACAAGGTTGATCTAATCCTGGGGAGAAGATCTGGTGAGTCTCCAGTTGTCCCAGCCCATTCCTTGTGCTCTCATCCTCGCTGGCAGGGATGACCCCCCCCGGCTCCCAAAGCCCAACCTGAATCACACTCTTTGGCACAAAGGAGACCCCCCCGTTCCTGCAGCACCCTGAGGACCAGAGGAGTTTCTGCAGAGCAGGAACACACCATGAGCCTCAAAGCTCATGGCTTGCATCCAGGTGAACCCGTAATCCTGTCCAAGAAACCCGCAGGGGGGTTTATTTTCTTGCATCTCAGGGAAAACAGCAACAAAAAAGCCTCCTGAGGGGTGAGAGAGGCCGGTGGAGGCCGAGGAATGTCCCACCAGCTCCTGGCTCCTGGGCAAGGTCTGACAGGCGGCATAGCAGCTCCATCCCGGTGCCTGGGGGTGGCTCCTCAGCAGGGACCGTTCCCAGCAAAGCCCCCGCGTGCCGGCTGCGGGATCCCTGCTCCACTGGAACCTTCCCTGAGGTTTGGGCTCTTGGGCTCTCCCGCTCCTTGAGGAAGAACTAAAAAGCCCCGAGCGAGCGCAGGGGGGTGGCCCCAGCACAACCCGAGGGTTCAAGCCCTTCATTCACAAGGTTTGCTTTTTCCACAGCGTCCTATAGACACTTCCTTCCCCTCCAACAGAAGCCGGTGTCTTCCAGGCTGCCTTTCCTGCCAAGCCATGGGATTCACCCTCACCAGCTCTCTCTCCGGCATTTAAATCTCTCGGAGACTCTAGAATCCAAATCACGGACAGGAAATTGCTCTGAGATTGTAACCAGCTCCTGGGACGGGGCTGGAATTTCACATCCCAGCAGCTTTTCCCCCGCGTTGGACAAAGACTCTTCCCCCTCCGTGGATCAGCGGTGACTTCGCCCACGAGCGGCAGGAGCAGGACCAGGGCTGGGAGCCACGCGCCAGGGCTAGTCGGAACACGGGTGTGCTGGCCACGGTTTGCTTCACCCCCTTGGGACCAAGGTCACACATGGCATCTGTGCCCTCAAAAAGGGAAAAATGTCCCTTCATGGCTGCTCCTGAGGTGGCCAGTGTCCATGTGCTCTGTTGGGTTTCCTACTGCCACTTCCCAAATCTCTGCTTGATCTTGGGCCTGTAGCGACAGGACGAGGGGGAAGGGTTTGACACCAAAAGAGGGGAGATTTAGGTGAGATCTTGGGAGGAAATTCTTCTCCCTGAGGGGTGGTGAGAGCCTGGCCCAGGTTGCCCAGAGAAGCTGTGGCTGCCCCATCCCTGGAGGGGTTCAAGGCCAGGTTGGAGGGGGCTTGGGGCCACCTGGTGTGGTGGGAGATGTCCCTGCCCAGGGCAGGGGGTGGGAGTAGATGGTCTTTCAAAGGTCCTTTCCACCCCAAACCGTTCTACAAAGAGCTGCTGGTTCCTACCGATCTTCTGGCACCGATTTTCTCACCCCAAGGCTCTGGGGGCTCTCGCACCCCGACGGGTCTCTCAACGGCCACCTTCTGCCGCAGGGAGAATCACAGAGGAGCCCGGGGAGGCAGACGGGCTCCTCCAGCCCCGGCCCCGCTCCAGGGATGGAGCAAGGCTCCTGGCCACGCTTCAGCAGGTTCTGGTTTGCGTCCCCCGATGCCGTTCGGAGTCCAGACGGCTTTTGGAGGAAGAGCAGTTGTTTCTGGCTCCTACGTCTCCTTCCCTGGGAGGCAACCAGTTGCTTCGAGTTTCCCTCGGCGCTCCCCGCGTTATGGCACGGGGTCTGGCTGGGATCTGCTCGCGCCTCCCGTCCAGGAGTCGTTAAAAGGGGAAGAGCTTGACGAGAACAGACAGTTCTGGCTGCAGGAGCCCAAAGCCACAAAGGCAGCGCGAGTGTCCACTCCCGGTAGCGGGGAGGGTGTATATCTGCGTGAAACCATCCCAAAACCCGGCCTCAAAACACCTCAGGGGCCAGGGGACAAGTGCCACGACCTCAGGGAGCAATGCCACCAACACCAGCAGGTTGTCACGGGGCAACCCACCATCGGCCTGAACCCACCTGCTCCTCCAACACCTGGGGTTCGTTTCATTTTATTCTAAAATATGGTCGCAGCAGCCCGAGGTGACAATGGGGACCACCACGGTTCAGTGGTGGGTGGGGGACACTGCTCGGTGTCCCCAGTGCCACCAGCTCCCCCAGGGTGAGGAAACAGCCTTTCTTCACCCTTAGGATTTGACAAACGAACCAGAGAGCAATTCCAGAGCCCTTTGAGCTCCTTCTGCTTTTTCTGGTGTCTTTGTGGCCCTTTCTTTTTTTCTTTTTTTTTTTTTTTTTCCGTATTCTCTTTAGACTAATAATAGCCTCTAGAAAAACCTGTAAAAAAACCCAAGTCTGGAAACCCACAAGAGGATAAAACTGGAAATCAGGGCAGAGCTTCCTCCCCGTGGCCGACCCAGGGGAACCTTTAGAGGTTTTGCTGGTGGAGGGAGTGAGCGGGCAGCTGGAGAAGCAGCTCTGGAGAAAGGCTCCTGCTGTTGCTATCTCAGATGGGGTTAACCCCAACATCCCCACCAGTTAAAAGCACTGTAAAGCTCGTCAGCTGGACCGCTTGCTGAGGGATGAGGGCACCGCTGTGAACCAGGAGAACCAGCACCAACCCAGCGTGATGCCCACAAGAAGCCAGGCACCTGCACGTACCAAGAGGACACCTTCACCGCTCCGGTGGCCCCACCACACCACGGGTGTCCCGGAGGGGACCAGCTGAAGCCCAGGGGTGGGAGAATCCTGCAGCTCGTCTAAGGTGGGTTCTGCCTTCATGGTGTCCCACTTTGCCAAAGCAAATTTTGGGGGTTGGAGGAACCTCTAGAGATCACCCAGTCCCACCCCACCCCAAAGTGAGGTCACCCAGAGCAGGTTGGATGCGTCCAGGTGGGTATTGAAGATCTCCAGAAAAGACTCCACACCCTGTCTGGCACCAGGAAAGACCTTTTTCCTGATTTTTTTTTTTAATTTCCCATGTCTCAGTTTGTCCCAGCTGCCCCTTGTCCTGTCCCCAGGCACCACTGGGAAGAGTCTGGCCCCATCCTCTTGCCCCCCACCCTTTAGATGTTGATGAGGTCCCCCCTCAGCCTGCTCTTCTCCAGCTGAACAGCCCCAGGTCCCTCAGCTGAGAGATGCTCCAGCCCCTCATCATCCTCACAGCCCCCCCAGACTCTCTCGCAAAGGCCCTTTCAGCCTCACTGTCAGAAGGTGATGGAGGGACAGGGCCCACACAGGCAGTTTGACCCCTTTGGGGTTTGACCCGGGCTGTGTGGCTCCAGCAGAGGGTTATTTAGCAGCCGCCGAGACTCTCTGTGGCCGAGGGTTGGACTAGACGATCTTTAAGGTCCCTCCCAACCCAACCCATTCCCTGATTCTACGATTTGAAGGCGGCTGCCGCAACCAGGCGGGAGAGCAGCCGTTTGGGACCCACATCCTCCCCCCCAGACCCCTGGGTGTCCTCCTCAAGGGTGAGGGACACCACAGGCTGAAAGCACCAAAGCCTGATGTGGTTGCTTGGGCGCTGCCACCTCTCCCCCAGGGAAGATGGATGGCACCGTGGCTCAGTTCTGTTAACTCAACGGATGGCAATTTGGCACGACTGCGACACGCTGCAGCCTTCGGCGCCACGAAGCCAAACAAGTTCACTCTTTCCAGCTTCCCCTCCTCGTCCTTCAGGGAAGCAGAGCCATCCTCCTCCCTTCCCTCCCCAAAAAATGCTCATTCATCCCTGATGAGCCCCGCAGGACCCCTTGATCCCCATTCCCGGGAGCCAACTGGGCTTTTTGGGGAGGCTGCGGCAGTGGCCCAGTGTGGCCGGGCTCTGAAAAGCACGTTTTCAGTGGTGCCCAGGGACAGGACAAGAGGAGATGGGCACAAACTTGAATATAAGAATTTCCACCTAAAGATGAGGAGGAACTTGTTTGGTGTGAGGGTGGCAGAGCCCTGGCAGAGGCTGCCCAGAGAGGTGGTGGGGTCTCCTTCTCTGGAGGCATTCCGACCCCCTGGACCCGTTCCTGTGGGACCTGCTCTGGGTGCCCCTGCTCTGGCCGGGGGTTGGAGGAGATGATCTCCAGAGGTCCCTTCCAACCCCGTGTGATTTTGTGATTCACTGGGGCGGCTGATTTAAGGCTTCCTAGTTTCGAGCGTGTGTTCTGCAGGAGGAAACACACCAGAAAGAAACCAAAAAACCCTCCCCAAAACCCCAAAGCCTGGAGCCCAAACGGCACCAGAGGTCGGGCTGTCGTACCAAGGCGTGATGACCCAGCCGACGCTCAGAAACGCTTGTTTTGTACTAATAGGACCAAAAAAATCCAGAAGAAGAATAAACCACCGAGTTCCACATGGCGGGCGGGCACCTTCCCCGCGAGCGTTACCTGCAGGGCTGGAGGCTGCGGGGAGCGGGGCCGAGGCTGGTGCTGCTCCTCCTCTCCCTGCTCTGCAGGTTCCTGGGGAGCTGGACACCCACGGTGCAGCTGAGGCGCAGCAGGAGGGTGACAAACAAGGGCGGGTAGAGCCCCAGCACGGCCGGGCCAGACTCGGCAGCAGACATGATCTCATACAGAGCACATGTGGCCTGGAGGAGAGAGGGACCGCGCGGGAGAGGAGGATTAGGAGGGGATCTCCCCGCACCACCTCCCGATCTGTTAGTAAATAACCCGGCCCAGGCAGCGGAAAAAGGGGGGGAGGTATTTTTCCTCCTTCCCGCAACACGGAGCGGAACAAAGCATCGCGTCCACCCCTGGCGTAACCTCCCCGCATCCCACCGGCTGCTGTTAAAGCATCGCCCCCCGGGAAAACGAGATGGAGAGGGGGGCGCTTCCAGCCGGGGGAGGTTTGGAGTCTGTACCTGGGGAAGCAGAGCAGATCCAAAAAGCTCAGGTTTTACGGGCAGGAAGACAACGCGCACACAGCCCTATTCCGGCCAATTTAAAGAGCTGTAATTACACAGCACAATATCGAGGGGGGGCGGGAGGGGGGTGTTAAAAAGCAGAGCGGGGAAGGGAGGAGGGTTTGCTCTTGGTGCGGCTGATTCCGAACCATCTGCATTTGGTCCTTCAGAGGAGGAGGAGGAAATTTTCACAGCTGCTTTACTGCTTAGAAAGCTGCCAAGCTGGGTTTATTTTTCTTTTTTCTTTTTCTTTTTTTTTTTTTTTNGGATAAAATGCAAAGTGGTCTCCCTCGAGGACGGACACCTGAGAGGGTTTTTACGAGCCGGTGGATTAGCTCTAATAGGCATTACACAGCCAGGCGTTATTTCCAGAGTCCACGCCTGGCACAATCCCCCCCCCCCAACCCCACCAGAGCCAAGGAAATGAAATTAAAAAAAAAAAATCAGCATTCCAGGTGTTGGTGTAGGGGGAAAAGCACCCTCCTCGGGGCCGGGGAGGCAGCGGGACACTTACGGCCAGGGGCAGGGGGGTGGCCACACGCTCGGATCCGCTCCCCAGCAGAGGGAAGGACTTGCTCTCCTTGTAGGGGACGTCCCTGTTGACCTTCTCGAGGAGCTGCTCCAGGATCTGCGAGGTGAGGGTGGGCTCGGTGGCCAGGGACCTCCACATGGCGCAGGTGTGGCTGGAGGAGAGGAAGGAGGGGAGCCCATCGTTAACTCACCCCCTCGTTTGCGGGAGCCCAGGAGGGCAAGCCCCGGTGGGAGAGCGGGATCGCCCCTGCCATAGCGGAGGCTGAGCCCTGCGGTCCTCACCCTTCAGAGCCTCCCTGCGCCCCCAAAACCCCACGACTCCCCCAGTACCAGCTTCTGCACTTCCCAAGCCTGCCGGGGTGGGAACAGAGCAGCAGTGGTGGTACAAGGAGGAGGAGAACATCTCAGCAGCTTTGGGGTAGGTGACCTGCCCTGTAAAGCAGTGCCAAGCATCTCGACCACCCTCGGCTCCCCGGGGCCGGCTTGGCTAGTCGCCCCTAAGCCCAGCAAGCCCTGGCTAGTTGCCCCTAAGCCCAGCAAGCCCCTGGCAAGGCAGCTCCGGCAGCAAAGCAGCCGTGCTGATCCTTGAGCGCGCAAAGGAAATTCCAGCAGGGTCCGATTACTGGCGTAGGGAGCCAAAGGATTATCCGTGGCTCAGGCACGAGCTGCTCCCGAGCCCCCGGGGCCACCGCGGCAGGGCAGGGAAGGGCAGGACCTGTCGAAGGGCAGGGGGCTGCCCAGCAGGCTGGAGACCACCACGCTCTTGTGCTGGGCGGCCAGGATGTACACCGTCTGCTGGGCCGCCTTCCGGATGTGCTCCTCGTCCACCTCCTCCAGCTTGCTGTGGATGATGCTCATGATGTCGGGCACCTGAGGGAAGAGGAGGATGGTAGCATCCAGCTCAGGGGCCAGCACTTCGGGGGGGGTCACCCCGCAGCCGGGACACGCGTCTCCCGTCCCCTCCATGGCAGCCCGGGTGGGTAACGGGACGGCAGAAGACAACACAGGTGGGCAGACCCTCACGGTGAGCAGTTTATCTTCCCCATTTGAGCGAAGTCTCCCTGCAGAACCCTCTCGGGAAGTCACGGATCCTTCCTGCCCCCCCTAAAGGAGGGGGATGAGGCTGAAGGGTATCCCTGGGGCAAAGGGGACCCAGCGAGGACACCCCCCCCGCCTCACCTCCCACCCTTCTGGCACGGAGCTGGCGCTAAGCCGGTTCCTCCAAAGAGGAACTCGAGTGAAGGCAGGAGGGGGAGACACCTCGGCACTCGCCGGGAGCCGTAAAAAAAGGCAGGTTAAGGCCAATAGGAAGTTCAGGCGCAGACGGGGCCTGGCAGCAAATTCCCCCGGATTAAGGGCAGAGCAGGCGAGAGCTCCCTCCCCTCCCCAGCCGCGCCGGGGGCTGCCCCCCCGGCCCCGGGGCTTAGCATCCGTTCAGGTTTCAGGATCCGGGCCGGTCTGGCTCTGACCGAAAGGTGAGTCATGTAAAACCGGAGCAATCCCATGCGGAATGAGGGCTAATAGGTAGCGAGCGGGGCGGCAGCAGAAGCTCCGGCGCTAACGAGAGCCCGAGGAGTAGCGAGAGACCCGCTGTTTCCAATTACTGCGAGAGAAAGGGGGAGCTCAGCCCTAAAAGTAGGGGATTAGACCCAAAAAAACCCAAAAAACCAGACCCAAAAAGCCTTCTGTGTCCAGCACCTCTAAGCCCCGCAAGCATTCAGACCGGTTTCCCAGCCAGGAGCCCCCGGGCTCCCCCAGAGCCTGCAGAGGTTTCCCAGGGAGCCTGAGCCCTTCTGCTCAAGTGAGTTTCTCTGAACTCCTCAACCCCAGCCAGAGCCAGACCGGAGCCGGCCGCGCCAGTGGCCACATCCCACCACGCTCAGCCTTCCCCGACCGCGGGGATGGAGAGAGGGCAAACGCAGCGGCCCAGGGGAAACGAGGAAGGTCATGGGCCACAGCCCCCTCCCCAAAAGCTTTGGGGAAAGTGTTCCCCTGGCCAGAAATCCAACAGTTAATCCAGAGCCCCCTTCAAATGGGGGTTAAATGCCTCCCTTCTTCCATCAGGGCTGGAGAAGCCCATCACCCCCACTTGCAAGTGGGAAATCATAGAGTCATGGA